>QGSO01000139.1:181947-694473 GCA_011037825.1 Carya cathayensis | reverse complement strand
CTTTCATTGCTTTCTTGCCTTTGTTTCGATCTTTTTTTAGCAGAGGACAATCTGGATTGATATGACCAGGTTTATTACATTTATAACAAATTAAAGTGTCATTTTTACCTGAATTTTTCTTGGAAAACTTTTTGAAGGATTTCCTTGGAGGAGTTTTATTTTTCTTTAAGAACCTCTGAATTCTTCTTGTTATCATCGCAACTTCTTCATCTTTGTCGTCATTTTCCTCATCTTCATCACTTTCACTTTCATGAGGAATAGCTTTAAGTGCCAAGCTCTTCTTTGGCTTTCCTTCTTCTTCTCCTTTTTTCAATGTGTACTCATGGGTGATAAGTGACCCGATGAGTTCATTCACTTCGAGATTCTTGAGGTCTCTAACTTCAAGAATCGCTGTCACTTTTGATTCCCAACGTTTTGGTAGAGTGTTGAGAATTTTTCTTATTATCTCCACTTTGGAATAAAGTTTGCCAAGAGTTGTCAAGCTGTTTATGATGTTAGTAAAACGAGTGTGCATACTAGAAATAGATTCATTATCATTCATCTTAAACATTTCATATTCATGAGTAAGAATATAAATTTTTGATTCCTTGACTTGAGAAGTTCCTTCATAAGTAACTTCCAAGTTATCCTAAATTTCCTTTTGTCGTAGCACAAGTCATTATTCTATTAACCTCATTACCATTGAGAGCATTATATAATAAATTCATAGCAATTAAATTCAAAGTATAAAGTCTATCGTCTTCACGATCAAACTCTTCTTCTTTCTTTTTGACCTTTACTCCATTAACCACTTTTGTTGGAATATAACGTCCATTTACAATGCATTTCCAGATTTCTCGACCTTGAACTTGAAGGAATATTCTCATTCTAACTTTCCAGAATGAGTAATTGCCTCTACAAAAGAATGGAGGTCGACTGCTAGACTGACCTTCACCAAATGAAACTGCAATGTTAGCCATAAGATCTTAACTCAAAAGATAGTTAATCTTATAACAAAGCTCTAGTTCTGATACCAATTGTTGCCCAAATGACTAACACAAAAGGGGGGTGAATTGAGTTGTATTTAAAAAAAATAGCAATTATAAATCAAATATATAATATAAAATATAAACAAAATACGAAACAACAATAAATATAAAGAGTAAGGGTAAGAGAGAAGCAGACTCAGTATGTTAATGAGGTTTGGCCCCACTGCCTACGTCCTCGCCTCAAGCTACCTCTTGAGGATCCCCGAATTCACTATTCAACCTTGTTCAGGTGGAGATAGAAACCTATTACACCTTTGAACAATACTGCTACAAAGGATCCGTGTAGAACACCCTCTACACTTGCAATCACCTTACACGTGGTGATTCAACTATTCCTTATGTAGAACACTTTCTACACGCACAAGGGTTATACACACGCTTTTACTGATACAAGAATTGATAGTGAGTAGGTTATCAGAAAACACTCCTTAATGAGTGAAATAAGAATAATACAGCGCAAACTATATCTCTCAAAATGAACAAGGGTTAAGGCTTAATGCTTAGAGATGAGAGAATGAAAATTTTGAATGAATATTGTATGTTCTTAGTATTGTAAATGTGAAGCTCTCAAATGATCTATTTATAGGCATATGAAACTTCATATTCAAATTTAAAAAGATCACATGTCAAAGACACCATCATTCACTTTTCAAAAATTTCAAACCTAATCTTTTTACTTTTTGCATATGACAAAAGGAGCACACTTTACTTTTCAAAAAAATTTTCAAACAAAGACATTTACCTTTTGCATAAGTCAATAAAAGCATCCATCACTTTTGAAAATATTCAAATAAAACATGCACATGTGAAAGATGACAATCAATCATCTTTCAAAATTTTCAAATTTAATTTTCAAAATATTCATGCACATGTGGAAAATGTATTTTAATGCTTTATGATAAAATATTAATTTTGAGCCTTAATCCTAATTTCGAATTTTTAAGAGATTTACAACATTACTCTATGATTTTAATGTGAACTTTTCCCTTCTTGCTCATGCTTGGTTCCTTGATGTGCTTGACTCCATTGTGTGGACAACTTAAGATTGAGACTCCTTTATTCTTTGAATTCATTTGTTATCATCAAAATCCATGTGTAGATTTATAATCATACGAAATTTGAAATCTTGGGGTTCAACAATAGCTTTCTAGGACATGGAAGCTAGAGACAAGAACAATCTAATGCAAGCAGAGGCAAATGAACCTTTAGAGGTAGTAACACTACACCCAGATTGATCGAACACATAGACGTATTCGCTTGGAGTCATGAAGACATGCTAGAAATTGACAATGCCGTAATAGAGCACAAGCTATGTGTTAATCCAGTGATAAAGAAGATACACAAAAAAAGAAGAACCTTCAGTATGGAGAAGTGCACAACCATAGTCGAGGAGATAGATTGCCTCTTGGCCTGGGGTTTATAAGGGAAACATACTTCCTGGAGTGGCTCTCTAACGTGGTGTTGGTTAAAAAAACGAACGAAAAATGGAGGATGTGTGTGGATTTCACAACCTTGAACAAAGCCCATCCCAAGGACAGCTTCCCCTTACCATGGATCGACATTATTGTTGACGTCATGATGGAACACCGAGTGCTAAGTTTTAAGGACGCATATTCAAGATACAATCAGATCCACTCTAATCAATTGGATAAGGAGAATATGACGTTTATTATCGACAGAGGTCTTTACCGCTACTGAGTGATGCCCCTTGGGATGAAGAATGCCGGAGCAACTTACGAAAGGCTAATCAATCGGATGTTTAAACCAAATTTTTGAATACTATATCGGTGACCATTTCGGTCGAAACACCGGAACGAAATATTTTGATACCGGTACAATTTCGGGATAGTCTATATATGAATAAATTAATTATAATATAAAAATCACATATGGAATTTTAATTTTTAATGAGCTGGAATAATGCAATTGAAATTCATTTGTTGTGACTTAATCACATATGGCATTTTAATTTTTAATCTACTTGACTGCAAACATGAACATCAGAATTTTCAATCTATGAAACATTTCCACAAACACCTTTCGACTATCTCAGTATTTCATCATACCAACAATTGTTTACATTTCATTCATACACCCAGTTACATCATTGCATTCCACAATAGGAACATTACATCTAGCTCCAATGTCGAAGCAACACCAAGTCACCCACATGAGATAAAGGAGGTGACGACGGCTTCCTTGATTTCAGTCAACACTCTGGGCGGCACTAGGGAGAAATATAGAAGAAGGGGAAACCATGAAAGGGGTGGGGGTGGGGTCACTGGGTTGGGTGATGGCGCCGGCGGCGATAAGGAGAGAATGGAGGACCAATTCAATGAAGGAGAATCATCAATCAAGGGAAAAATTAAGGAAAACGATTTTCAATTTCTCTATTTTCTATTGCCCGGTGTCGAACATGAAACATCACAAGGAAAAAGAAAAGATTTAGGAAGTCTGAAATCCCTTAATTTTTTTTACGAAAAAACCCCTTGATAAATGGTCAATTATGTGACATTAATACTCTTAAATATCTTGAGTAAAAGTGCTTTATGAGTTAAAATAAGAGTATTAATTAGATAATGTGACTTAATTTTCTTTGACATGTGAAATAATATATTACCCCTAATTAAACATAGATGCATGCATTTTGATGTGGGGCCGACTAATGCAGGAACTTGGCACTCGGACATGAAGCAAAGCAGCTCAAGAATCACTCATACACGGCAAAACAGCAGCAGAAAAAAAAACAGAAAAATAGTAGAAGCAAGGCACATGCAGAAAATGCAAGAAAGTAACATGCAGAAAGTGGATGGCAGCAACTTCACATGCAGAAAAATAAACAGAACAAAACACATGCAGAAAACAGAAAATAAATGCAGAAAAATATGCAGCACACATGCAGAAAAATAAAAGAAGCAAAACACATGCAGAAAGTTAAGAAACACATGCAGGAAAACCAACGGACAGCACTTGAAACAGCAGCAGAAAATGAAGAAACAGCACACAGCAGCATCACTCGGACAGCAGCAGAAATTCAATGCAGAAAGTTCAACTAACATGCAGAAAACATGGAAAGCACATGCAGAAAGTTAAGAAACAACATGCAGAAAAGCAAAAGCAGAAAATACACATGCACATGCAGCAGAAAAAAGTATGCACATGCAGCAGAAAAAAGTATGCACATGCAGCAACTACTCCACATGCACTACACAAGCATCACTAGGCAAAACAACAGCAAATACATGCACATGCAAAAGGAAGAAAAGCAAAGCAGCACATGCAAGCCTCCCACTCATATAACTCACGGACAACACCTATAAAATGAAGGGAAGACAGCAGGCCGAAGGAGAGTTGTTTTTGAAGTTTAATTCCTTGTTAGTTTCAAGTTTAATTCCTTGTTTGTTTTGAAGTTTAATTCCTTGTTAGTTTCAAGTTTAATTCCTTGTTAGTTTGAATTTTAATTCCTTGATTAGTTTCAAGTTTAATTCCTTGTTAGTTTGAATTTTAATTCCTTGTTAGTTTCAAGTTTAATTCCTTGTTAGTTTGAAGTTTAATTCCTTGTGAGTTTGAAGTTTATTTCCTTGTTATTTTCAATTTTATTTCCTTGTTAGTTTCAAGTTTATTTCCTTGTTATTTTCAATTTTATTTCCTTGTTAGTTTCAAGTTTATTACTTTGTTTTATTTTTAATTTTATTTCCTTGTTATAGTTTCAATTTTATTACCTTGTTATAGTTTTTTTGATATGGTTCTACTTAGATTTATTTTTGTTACTAAAAATATCATGTGTAACTAATTTCTAAAGCTTGGGTTGTGGGATGAGATTTAATTTATTTTAGATTCTAGTTTGATGCAATATTTTATTGTTTAATATTGATTTCACTAAATTACTAGTCGGATTCAAATGGAAAATAGATTGCGGCTCTTGCTCTTGTTTTGTTGTTGACGTAAGGCACAACAAAAGCTTGAATTTATCAAGGCCTCTTTCGATTGATTATGAATATATATTTGGCTAGTAAATTAGAGAATTTCTTGAGAAAATATTGCAAAAACGTGAGCTTAATTTTTTATCTTCCGAATATCAATTCCTTGACTGGATTGTTAATCGAGAAATTATCTAGAATCCGAAATAAAAAGAATCTCAAACCCAACCCAAGTGTTTTTTTATTGTTTCTTGCAAGTTTAATTCATTTGCTACACACTTTCTCTAAGTCTCTTAGTTTTGGTAATTTTAAAAATATAGATCCACATCAATTTTCATCCTTCATAATCGATACATATTTTACATAAAGAAAATCTCACAAACGCTTTGATAATCCCTTTGTCCCTGTGAATTCGATCTTGGGACTTACCCTTGTATTACTTTGACAGCTTCTACGCTTGGAAGACAACATGATAAGCTGAGTCACCCCTACTCATTCACTATAATTACAATATTCTCCATCACTCAATTGCCCATTATTTTCTGTACTGGGCCGAAATCCATATGCTGACTGAAACACCAGAATCTGGTCAGTATTGACCAAAACACCCCAAAATGGCCGGTATTTGACTCGGTACGAAACGCAACCCTCTCCCATACCATTTACAGTACCGGCACGGCAAATATCTCTCATTCCGGCAGGTACAATTTTCAAAACTTTGGTTTAAACAATAGATCGAGAAGACTATAGAGGTATATGTCGACGACTTGTTGGTTAAAAGTAAGGAACTCGCCCAACACCTAGCAGAACTAAGGGAATCTTTTGGTGTGCTTCACAAATATAAGATGAAATTAAACCCAGCAAAGTGTGCTTTTGGGGTAGATTCGAAAAATTTTTTGGGCTTCATCATCCCTGAAAGAGGTATAGAGGCAAACAATGAAACGATTGGCGCCATCCTAAACATGAAACCACCTTAGAATATCAATGATGCCCAACTATTGGTGGGTAGAGTGGCAGCCTTAAATAGGTTTGTGTCAAGATTTATGGACAAATGTCTCCCACTTTTTAGGGTTCTAAGAAAGATAAACCCATGGAACGAGGAATGCTATCGAGCTTTCCAGGGGTTGAAGTAATACTTATCCAATCCATCTTTGTCATAGCAGCCCAATAGGGGACACCTTGTACGTATACCTGGCGGTATCCCCCCACGTTGTCTCCATAGTCCTTGTCAAAGAAGAGAAAGTAATACAGGTACCAGTATATTACACAAGTTGTGCATTGAGAGGCACTGAGACCAGATACCCGTGAATGGAAATGTTGGCATTTGCATTAGTGACAACTACCAAGAGATTGTGACCATGTTTCTAAACTCACCCATGAAGGTATTAACGAAGTACCCCCTCGGGAGAATACTGCAAAAACCAGACAACTCGGGATGATTGGTCAAATGGTCAGTGGGCTTAGTGAATTCGACATCAATTATGTGCCCAGGTGCGCAGTGAAGGGGCAAGATTTGGTAGGCTTTATCGCCAAATTCACCAGGTTCCCAAGGGAAGCTGAAGTTGCAACCCACCGACAACCCTGGCTGGTATTTGTTGATGGATCTGCTTGCCAAATGGGGGGAGGAATAGGGTTCTACTTCGTGGAAGAAGGGGGAGAAGCTCATTACTACATGGCCACACTTACATTTAAAACCACCAATAATAAAGCCGATTATGAAACCCTGATAGCTGGACTCTCAATCGTGAAAACTCTAGGTGCCGTGGAGATTGAAGCTAAAGCAGATTCCTAAATCGTGGTAAACCAAATAACTACAGTGTACACCATGAAAGGGGAAAAGCTGAAAAAAAATATGAATCAGGTGTTGGAGATCCGTTACCAACTTGTCTATTTTAGTCTTAAGCAGATATCATGAGAGGATAACATAATGGCAAACAGGCTAGCCAAAGCTGCCTCTACGATGGATGAGGTGGATTTACCTTGGGAGGTATAAAGGAGAGCGATAGAGATCCCAACGATCGGAGTACAGTAAACTAAGTAAGGCCTAGAAGGCCAGAGTGGGCTAAGGCAATATCAGAGTACTTGGACACAGGAAAACACCCCGAGGAGAGAGAGATAGCAAATGAGATCAAGAGAAATGTAGCCTAGTTTGTCTTTACAAAAAAGGCTTTGAATCCCCTTTGTTAAGGTGCACCTCGCCTCGGGAAGCGCAATACATCTTAGTAGAGATACACAAGGGCATCTGTGACAACCATTCTGGTGAAAAAGGTTTTGGCAAGGAAAACCCTTAGGGCAAAACACTACTAGCCCAATGCCCTCAGAGACGCCAAGTAGTTTGCGAAAAAGTGCATCAGATGCCAAATCTATGCCCCTATCCCACATTATCCCACTGAGAAGTTATTTTCTATCACCGCCCCATGGTCGTCCGCTCAATAAGGAATTGATTTGGTAAGTCCCTTCCCGCTAGGGAAGGTAGGGGTGAAACATATAGTCGTTATTGTAGATTATTTCACAAAATGGGCGGAGGCAGAGCCCCTTGCAACCATAATGGCAAAAGCCATCACCAAATTTCTACAAAAGAACATTGTCTGCAAACTTGGCATCCCCCACAGCATAATCTCCAACAATGAGAAGCAGTTTGATTCAAAAAGTTACAAAGAATGGTGTAGAGAGTTAGGAATCCAAGCCAAGTACTTTTCATCAAAGCACCCACAAATGAACGGGCAGTGATCAGCTTATAATGTTGTCTTCCAAGCGTAGAAGCTGTCAAAGTAATACAAGGGTAAGTCCCAAGATCGAATTCACAGGGACAAGGGATTATCAAAGCGTTTGTGAGATTTTCTTTGTGTAAAAGATGTATCGATTATGAAAGATGAAAATGATGTGGATCTATTTTTCTAAAATTACTAAAACTAAGAGACTTAGAGAAAGTGTGTAGCAAATGAATTAAACTTGCAAGAAACAATAAAACAAACACTTGGGATTCAATTTTCACCCACTGAGTTGGAGATGGATTTACTTCTCTTTTCACATTCTCTCAACCATGATCCTATTCCTAGAAGTCATGGTCGGATAATATAGCAATGAACCACAATTCTTGGCTTAATAAAACTACTTGACAGATTATATAACAATTGTAAAATAGTGAAAGAAAACCATCAAAGTCTTGTTACTTGTTCAAGTATTAATTGTGCCTTTACGTCTACAACTAATCTAAACCAAGAACAAAGAACTTCGATCCTTTCTAAATGTAAACTGAAATATCATCCACCAAGTTAATCATTAAAATCATATAACATTGAAGAAAATCCACTCCAAATCAATCATATGTTACTCATTGAATCCCAAGTCTAAAATCTAGCCTATCATCTCTAATTTAGTAAAATGCTCTAAAATGATAAATCTTAACATTTCAAGTTACTGTATGAAAATAAATACAGAAGAATAAATAAAACAAGCTAAATGAACAACTAAGAAATAAAGCTGAGAAAACAAAAGAAAGGAAAATAAAATAAAAATGAGAACCGACCGACCCAAATAAACTAAAACTCTACTCTGCTGCGCCTGAATGTAGAACCAAAAGAAAACTATGAAAATCTGCTGCAAGTGTCCAAAACAAAAAGCAAGATAAAACTAATGCGTGTAAAAGAAAACCTGCCGCCTTCAACGTCTAAAATGAAAATGCAAAGTGAAAAGAAACTAAACTCAAAAACAGAAAACAAAACTTGCATCCACGTAAATTGCAGAAAAATAAACTGAAGCTGAAAACAAAAATATGCCGCCTGGTTCTACAACCTTCAGCCTAAACAGAAAAGAAACAACAAGAAGGAAAGAAATAAAACTAAAACTGCCTCTTGGTCTGAAACTACCGAACGACAAAACAAAAAAACTGAAACCAGAAAAAAAAACAGCTAGTTCTTGCAACGTGAAAGATGAAAAAAAATCAATTCTGCTGCAATATATCCCCCCGCAGAGAAGAACAAAGAGAATAAATAGTAGTGCTGCCGTCCACTCTGTTTTTTCTGCTTTCCATTCACTCCGTGCGTGATGCTCCACTTTTCTAATGCATGTGTTTGTTGCTTTTCTTCTGCATCCGTGAGTTTCTGTTGTGATTTCTGCATGTGCTCGTGAGCTTTCTTTTTTCTGCATGTGTGTCCACTTTTTGCATGTGTGTGTGAGTTGCGTGAGTTGCTTTCTGCATTTTCTGGTTGTGCCGTGAGTGTGATTTCCTGCATGTGCTTCATGTGCTGCTTTTCCTTGCATGTGTGAGTTGCTGCATGTGCTTCTTCTTTCTTTTTTTCTGCATGTGTGAGTTGTTGCATTGAGGTGTCGAGTTGATGGCCAGCTGTTCTGCTGCACTGCTGCACGTCCGAGTGCTTTCCTTTTGATGCATGTGTTTGTGAGCTGCAAGTTTCACTTTCTGCATGAGTGATGGCTGGCTGTTTTGATGCATGTGTGAGCTGCAATTCCATCCGTGAGTTTCCAGCATGTGTGCTTTCAATCCTCTGCATGTGTGAGCTGCTACCGTGGTCGGTTTGTAAATGAAAGGAATATAAAAAGCTGCTGCCGTGTTCCACGTTTGTGCATGTGTGTGTGTGCTTCTTTCACTTGCTTTTTGAATTAAAATCATTCTCAGCTTGGACGTGAGCTTCGGTAGTCTTTTATCTTCATAGATTTTTTTCAACTATGTAGGCAATGGCTTCACTCCTGGACACCGACCAAGATTCAAATATAAGTTTTACGTAAGCATTAGTCGGCCCCACATCAAAATGCATGCATCTATGTTTAATTAGGGGTAATATCTTATTTCGCATGTCAAATAAAATTAAGTCACATTATCTAATTAATACTCTTATTTTAACTCATAAAGCACTTTTAACTCAAGATATTTAAGAGTATTAATACCACATAATTGACCATTTATCAGACAGGCGAAGGCGACAAACAAATCCTTACTTAAGATTTTAAAAAAGAAGCTCATGAAGAGGAAATTAGAATTGGTGGAAGAGCTCCTAGGAGTGTTGTGGGCCTCCAGGACAACTATGAGGACCCCAACAGGCAAAACACCATTTACATTAGCTTTTGGGAGTGAAGCAATCGCCCATAGAAGTCGATTTGCCTATTGTTTTTACAAATCTACATACCCCTCGTACATGATAGTTAAGATGTAATGCACCTATTGATATCTAACAGTATGCGGTATAGCGTAACAAAAATTCTACTTAGATCAAATAAATAAGACAGATAGCATAGTGCCGAAGTACATAAATCCCAAAATAGAAAATTTTCATACTAGTCATCACAAGATTTCATTGTTCCAAAAAGAAACTCCCAAAACGTGGGACCATCAAATTAAGTGTTATCAAAATAAATCATCCATCAAAAGGTCTTATAGACCAAAACCAAATATTCATCCAAAGGGGTCCCCATAACAAAAGTCTTTTAGTAAGGCCGGTCTTACTTGGCCTTGTCCTGATTCAATAACCTCCTTAATTGCTCGAACAACTGCAACACTTCAGAAATGAATCAATAGGCAGCTTCCAACCTTTCCAAAATGGATAGCTCCGAGGAGAGCTCGAGTCTCTTTGGAGTCTGCTTAGGGATCCGGGAAGCTAGTTTCTTGCGTTTCCCCATGACTATCTTCTTGGGCTCCTATCACAACTTCTAGCATTCCAGGTGGGGGAATGGTAGTGGATACTACCATAGTGAGATTTCGAGAAATCTCATTAAATAAACAAAAAACATGTAACAGATATCATAAGCATATGAAGGCAAACTTAAAATGAATGCATGGATATGAAACTTTACTTATGCATGTAATATTTCTAAAGCACCACGTGCATCAGAACTTTCATAACCTTTTTCTTTTCATAAACATCTTTTCATCATTTCATTCTTGTTCATTAAAATATACATGTGAGCTCAAGTTATTGTTCATATAACATAGCATAACATGTCTTAGTGCTCAAGGCCTTAATATTTGACTTTAATATGTAAATGGATACCTCACGACTCCCCTATACACTGTGTGTTCTCTGCTAGTTACTGCATCAACCATTTACCTACTTTGACCAAGGTGACTATGTCTTACTTTTAATCATTCATGTTATGACAGTTCACTTTTCGCCTTCATTGTAAGGCACCCACTAGCTTTAGATGCAACATCGCTACATTATCATTTTCTTTTAGGAACCATTCGAGGCCCGCCAACAATACTTTGTCGACCTAGGGACCCAGGGGTTATCACTCCATTTTAAACACTCCTGAGTGGACAGAATAATTCTACTAGGGCATTTGCCCATCCTATCCTTTGGGGACGTGACAAAACTTTTTAAAAGACTCTTTTACTTTTTAGAAAAGCTTCATAAACCCAATACGTATGACATGAATCACTCACGTTATACAATAGCCAAAACCCATACATATAACCTTGTTCACTTTCACAAAATTCTCATCTCATCTATACAACTTTTCCAAATCCCTATACAAAATAAAATAAATAATTCAATTTTTTCAAATCCCAATACAACTTTTTTCAAAACCCAATACAAAAATAATATATTATAATAATATTTTATTCAACTTATTTTATCTCATCTCATCTCTAAAAACAAACGAGACTATGCTTTCAAAACTTTAACCACAACATGTTAACCCTTTGTCTATGGTCGTGACCGAACCTCTTAGTCTTAAAATACATGTTACATCCATTTTCATGAACTGAGAATCTTCTAATGTGTTTTACCAAAATCTTATCTATAAATCCTTATGTATAGCTGAAACATACAAGTGAGCATGCATAGGATAAACAAGCATTTCATTGAGTTTAATCCTTTAAAAGATTAGGTAATGCAACCATCTTCATAATCATTTCATAAACATGCCAAAACCTGAAACCCTAGTTATAGCCATCCACTTCATTTTCATGAAATAACAACAAAGAAGCATCATTTATGGCCAAAACATGTGAGTGATTATATTCATGGAAAAGCAATCATTTTCTCGATTCTCATCTTATAGAAGATTAGGCAATGCTAAAACTCTCATGAGCATAGAACACTTCATGCAAAACCGAAACCCTTTCATCACATAAAATAACAACATATAACCATTACAATCATGAGTTGAACATTCACAGAGGATCCGAATATAACACATAAGATAATATCATTATGTCAAGCATAATCATATAACCGAACAACAAGTAAGTTCACATTGCATATACATAAAATATCAGGTACAAGTTAGAGATTTACTTACAAAAATCCACAATCAAAACACAAGCAGGCTGAAAATATAAATATTAAAACGTTAGGTTTGGTTTGTGAAAACCCTAACCCATGTGTGTACATGTAAGCTTATGGCATCTAGTCTAAGGGAAAACTTTCTGCATTTCGGACCTCCACTCACAAAGTCTGAAACTTTCATCAACTCAACCCTAGTTCAAAACCCTAACACCGTGTGTGTATAGGTGTGAGTTCATGTGGAAAAATTCCTCATAATGTGAGCTACCTTCCTCTAGCTCAAGTGTGTATGGATGCGAGCACAAATTCATGATGAACTTGATAAAACCAAAAACTCCTCCTCTCAAGGCCGTGTGTGATAAAATGGAAAAAGTGGGTTTGTAGCTTCATACCTCTTATGAATCTCTCCTTAAAAGTATCCTCTAGCATTGCTTGCCTTCAAAATGGCATTTGAATGAAAAGAGAGTAACGGGGATGTTGTTTGGTTGGTGAGAAAGTGAAGGAAAGTGGAGAGAAAGGTGGTGGCCAAATACTTCACAAGGGAATTCTCCAAGTGACTAAAAGGATATGATTTACGGCACCCTCCTTTTTTATAGGGATGAGAAGCTTCTTGCACAATCCTAACACATTTGCATAGATGCCAAGTGGCATGTCACCCTAAGTCTCTTCATCTTCCTCCATCATTTGAGTGTGTTGGAAACACAATAGCACTTTTGGACAAGTGGCGCCTCTTCCTCTAAAACCAAAAGCCCTTTCCACTTTTGCCCTTCAACTCATGTCTTGGTTCAATGAACCTCATGGCCATTTGGTCTTTCTTTAGCTAGGATCTCCCTCAATCTCCTACATGTGTGCATGTGTGTCAAGTGGCATCTGAGTAGTGTGTGTATGTATGGTGGCCGAAATCTCCATCTCTTCCCAAGGTGATTTTCTTCCACCAATGTCTTGGACATTGTGTGATTGGTCACAAGGGTGGCAAAATGCCCCAAAATCCATGCCCTAGCCGCACCTCAAGGGATCCTTCCAAGATTCCTTCTAGAAACCCTAGTAGGCGTGTAGCCTATTCTACCTAACAAGATCTTGCCTTTTCCCAAAATAAACTATTCACCTACCCTTTTGCATGTTTGACACATGGTAAGAATCAAATCATTTCTTCATGGTTGTCGTGCATGCCCTTTGGGCTTCCCTCAAGTTTCATATTTTCAAGCCTTTTCATCTTCCCTCTTTGCATGCATGACACATGGAAAAACCAAATCATGTTTCCCTATGCTTGCCTTGTATGCCCTAATTCCATGTGCTAACTCTAATTTTACTATAAAGTCAAAATCCACTTGGGCTTGGGCCTTCCTCGAGGCCTCTTATGCCTTTTAATCCAACCAAGTTGTCTCAATTGGTTATTCTTCCTCTCTTGGCCCAATTAACAATAAAATAAAAATAAGTAGAAAGCTTGGCAAAAATCTTGGTTGTCACACCTATGGCCCGAGCTTGCCACTTCAGCCAACCTGAGAACAACAATACACTAGAAAAGCACATTGACCTCCTAGAAGAGAAAAGAGAAGAAGCTGAGGTTCAAAATATTATCAACAAAAGGAAGACGAAGTGCTACTTAAACAACCGAGTCAAACCCAGATCTTTTAAAGTAGGCAACCTAATGCTCAAATAAATTGAATTGACAATGCAAGATGAAGGAAAACTTGCATCACGATGGGAAGGGCCATACGTAGTAGTTGCTAGCAACTAATTAGGGACATACCACCTTAAGGATAGTCAAGGAAAGGAGTTGCAACACCCTTGGAATTCTGAGCATCCGAAGAAATTTTACCTTTGATTCTTTATTAAGATGTATTCAATAAAGCAAGATCAATAAAGGCGGAGAATTGTTAAACTTGCATGTCTCATCCCAGTACTTACTAAAATAGAATCCAAAGACTCGCAGTGGAGCCAATGGGCGTAGAGGTCAAGAGACCCCACGACTCCCAACTTAGCCACCAAATCCAAGTCCAATGACTCGTAGTCGAGCCAATGGGTGTGGAGGTCAAGAGACCCCACGATCCCCTACTTAGCCACCAAAGGTGAGTCCAAGGACTTGCAATGGAGCCAATAGGCAATATGGTCAAGAGACCTCACAACCCTCCCACTTCGCCACCAAAGTCGAGTCCAAAGAGTTGTGATGGAGTAGGGGTGAAAATCGACATCTTCAGCCAGATTTTTGGGCAAAACTAATGCCGACCAATGTTTGAAAAAATGGAGGGACCACATCTTTGACATCTTCCGGCCTACGTTTGGTTCGTGTAGAGGCAAGATCCTTTTAAAAGAATAGAGAGAGTGTGTTATAGAGGGGAGAGAGAGAGGATGAGAAGCAGAAAATGGAATCACGGGGAAGACGAACTCAAGGAAAAATACGATGTAATAATCAAATGACAATGTTTGGTTTTAAATCCAACGGCGTCATTCTACTTATTTTTTTTGTACCTCATAGATAAAACGACGCCTTTTTGTTTAATACCAAACGACATCGTTTAGCTGTGTTTAAAACACAACTTCAGTGGTAAAACGACGTTGTTCCACTTAAACTTCAGTGGAACGACATCGTTTTTGTACACCCCTATGGTGGAGCCAATGGGCATGGAGGTCAATAGACCCCATGACCTTCTACCTAGCCACCAAAGTCGAGTCCAAAGACTCGTGGTTGAGCCAATAGGCGTGGAGGTCAAGAGACCCCAAGACCTCCCTACTTAGCTGCCTAAGTCGAGTCCAAAGATTCACGTGGAGCCAATGGACGTGGAGGTCAAGAGACCACATGACCCCTCCAAGGCACCAAAGTCGAGTCCAAAAACTCGCAGTAGAGGCAATGGGTGTGGAGGTAAAAAAACCCCACGACCGCACTATTTAGCCACCAAAGTCGAGTCCAAAGACTCATTGTGAAGCTAATGGGTGTGGAGGGCAAGAGACCCGACCTCGTACTTAGCCACCAAAGCCGAGTCCAAAGACTTACAGTGGAGCCAATGGGCATGGAGATCAAGAGACCCCACAACCCCTTACTTAGCCACCAAAGTCGAGTTCAAAGACTTGCGGTGGAGCCAATAGGCATGGAGGTCAAGAAACCCCACGACCCCTTTCCCCCAACTTAGCGACCAAAGTCAAGTCCAAAGACTCGCAGTGGAGCCAACGGGTATGGAGGTCAAGAGACCCCACGACCCCCTACTATGCCACCAAAGTGAAGTCCAAAAACCTATGGTGGAGCCAATTGGAGTAGAGGTCAAGAGACCCCACAACCTACCACTTTGCCACCAAAGTCGAGTCTAAAGACTTAAGGTGGAGCTAATGGGAGTGGAGGTAAAAAAACCCCACGACCCACCTACTTAGCCAGCAAAGTCGAGTCCAAACACTCGTAGTGGAGCCAATGGGTGTGGAGGTCAAAAGACCCCATAGCCCCCTACTAAGCCACCAAAGTTGAGTCAAAAGCCTCGTTGTAGAACCAATAGGCATGGAGGTCAAGAGACTAGGGGTGAAAATCGAAAGTCTCAATGCGGTTTTGGTCCAAAATTGAAACCGCACCAATGAGCAAATTATTTGTTTATCTCAATCGAAACCGGCCAGTGAAGGGGAAGAAAACCATCGACATTGGTCTCAATTTTCTTCATCAATTCACCAGCATTGTCGGTGGTGCGATGAGAGAGAGAGAGAGAGGAATGAGAAACAGAGATTCACAGAACGCAATCATCAATGACACAAACACTCAAACATAATCATCACAGATTCACAAAGTTACAAATATAAACACCATTGATCAACAGACTCACGAACTCAACGAAGAGGAACATAGATGAACTCACGGACTCACAAAGGAATAAGGAGGAACTTACAGAGGAAACACCAAAACAGAGATCGCAGACTCACAGCTGTGTTGCGTGAGAGAGAAAGAGAGAAAGAGAGAGAGGAATGAGAAACAGATAGCTCAGAGAGTGAGTAGTGAGAAAGTAAAAGAAATGAAATTGGGAGGGAGAATAAGAGGGAGGGGAGGGGTTTATTCAAACCTTAATTCCAAATGACACTGTTTGGTTTAAACTAAACGGTGTTCATCTTTAATTTGTTTTTCCAAGCAGTATGTGTGTAAAATGATGCCGTTTCACTAAACGACGTCGTTTTATTTAAAAAATATATAATATATACATATATATTAAATCGGCTGATTCGACGATTTGAACCCGGTTCAAACTAGGACTGAACTGGCCTAAGTCGGTTTCTTCAAATTGCCACCACCTCCCGACCGATTCTCAACCTATTCCAATCGATTCATGACTCAAGCAGCCTGTTCCCGTTGGTGTCGATCGGTTCTCTTGGTTTCTGTACACTCCTACAAGAGATCACAAGACCCCCTTACTTAGTCACAGAAGTTGAGTCCAAAGACTCGTGGTGGAGCCACCGCCTCTCAACCAATTCTCCACCAGTTCCGGCTGGTTCTCTCGATTCCTATACACTCCTACAAGAGACCCTAAGACCATATACTTAGTCACAGAAATCAAGTCCAAACACTCATGGTGGAGCCAATGGGTGTGGAGGTCAAGAGATCCACGACCCCTTACTTAGCTACTAAAGTAGAGTCCAAAACCTCGCGGTAGAACCAACAGGCAAGGAGGTCAAGAGACCCCACGACCCCCCCATACTTAGATACCAAAGTCAAGTCTAAAGACTCGTGGTGGAGCCAATGGGATTGGAGGTTAAGATACCCCATGACACCTTACTTACTCACCAAAATCAAGTCCAAAGACTAGGTGTGGAGCCAATGGGTGTGGAGGTCAAGAGACCCCACGACCTTCTATTTAGCTACCAAAGTTGAGTCTAAAGACTCGTGGTCGAGCCAACAGGGTATGAAGGTCAAGAGACACCACGACCCCCTTACTTAGCCAACAAACTCGAGTCCAAAGACTTACGATAGAGCCAATAGGCATAGAAGTCAAAAGATCCCACGACCCTATTACTTAACCACCAAAGTTGAATCCAAAGATTCGTGATGGAGTCAATGAGCGTGGAGGTCAAGAGACCCCACAACCCCCTCCACCACTAAGCCACCAAAGTGAGTCCAAATACTCATGGTGATGGGCATGGAAGTCAAAAGACCCCACGACCTCTCTATTAAGCCACCAAAGTCGAGTCCAAAGGCTGACAACGGAACCAATAGGCATGAGGTCAAGAGACCTCATGACCCCCCTTCTTCGCCACCAAAGTCAAGTCCAAAGACTCGTAGTGGAGGTAAAGAAATCCTATAACCCCCCTACTTAGCCACCAAAGTCGAGTCCAAAGACTTGCGGTGGAGCCAATAGGCATAGAGGTTAAGAGATCCTACAACCCCCTATTTAGCCATCAAAGTCGAGTTCAAAGACTCGCGGGAAGAGCTAAGGGAGTGGAGGTCAAGAGACCCCATGAACCCCTACTTATCTACTAAATTCGAGTCCAAAGACTCGCGATGGAACCAATGGGCATGGAGGTCAACAGACTCTATGACCCCCCTACTTAGCCACCAAAGTTGAGTCTAAAGACTAGCGGTAGAGCCAATGGGCGTGGAGGTCAAGAGACCCCACGACCCCCCTACTTAGCCACCAAAGTCAAGTCCAAAGCTCTTGATGGAGCCAATGAGCATGGAGGTTAAGAGACCCCACAACCCCCCTATTTAGCCACTAAAGTCGAGTCCAAAGACTCTAGTTAGAGCTAACGGACGTAGAGGATAAGAGACCATATGACCCCCTACTTACCGACCAAAGTCAAGTCCAGAAACTTGGGGTGGATACAATGGGTATGGAGGTTAGGAGACCCCACAACCCCCCACTCAGCCACCAAAATCGAGTCTAAAGACTTGCGGTGGAGCTAATGGGAGTGGAGGTCAAAAGACCCCACTACCCCCACTCAACCACCAAGTTGAGTTTAAAGACTTGCAATGGAGCCAATGGGCATGGAGGGGTCAAAAGACCCCATGATCCCTCTACTTAGCCACCAAATTCGAGTCCAAAGACTCACGATGTAGCTAATGGGCATGGAGGTCAAGAGAACACATGATCCCTCTACATAGCCACCAAAGTCAAGTCTAAAGACTCGTGTTGTTGCCAATGGATGTGGAGGACAAGAGACCCCATGAGCCCCCCATGTAGCCATGACCAAAGAGTCATGGTGGAGCCAATGGGTAGTGGAGATGTGTATCAGTATATTAATAAAAGGAAAGCACAAGTAGAGGGTTATCATTATAGTCATCCAAAATATTGTTTGAAATAGAAAGAAAATGAAAATGAAAAGAAAAGAAATAAAAATCCATGAAGGTGGAGCTGCTAGAGGCTACAAAGGTGAAGGCATGCAAAATAAGGCGTTGGGCATAGTATTGCACCCAAAAGCATCCATGAACTGGCATGAAACCTCATCAAGTCTTAAGGCATCAAGGTCCAACCCGCATCAAGTCAGTCCAAGGATGTGCCGACAGGTGAGATCGTAAGCAGGCCACACCAACCCCATGTCCATACCCAAAGATCCAATCCCTAATAGCCCTTGCAACCACCAGTTGTGGTTGCAAATAGACTAGCTTGCCTCTCGAAGCAGCCAATTCTTATTCCAATTCCAACAACTACTTTTTCTACTCCTTCACTTTCATATCTAAGTGTAGCATGATTTGGTTCATTTGGTCCTACTTGGCATATACTTCTTCTCTAATAGCCGAATGCCAAATTTCCTACGAGCTTCCTCATGCGATGCCTTCACTTATGAAAGCTCAAGGGCAAGTTACTTGTGGGCTTCCTCAGAAGAAGCCAACACCTAGGTAGACCCCAAGCGTTGTTGTTCGGCTACAGCCAACAACTATTAAGAGAAGTTCAACTCTCCACTCATGTGGGATAACTGGGCAAGACTAGAATCTTGCTCAAACTTTGCCGATTGCAAGGCGAAGCTGTTATGCAAGTTGAGGGATTTGGCATGAAGTAGCTCACTATGGAGCTTAGATGCTTTGTCGCGAAGGACCTTATCGTCACCCTCTAGGGAGTGGATGTGCCCATCAGACTGCTCTATGTAATACTCCACCTCAGTTTTCTCTGCTAGTAGTTGATACAGTTCATTCTTTGCAAAAAACTCAAACATTCACCTAGTATGTACCTTCGACTCCAAGTTGGTGCAATCATCCACAATCCAAGCCACCAAGTCATCCACACCCTTCAAAGCATAAGGACACAATAAAGTATGGGTCACACACACACCCTGCAAAGCACAAGGACACATTAAGGTATGGGTCATACATGTAAAGGAAAGTACAACTAAGCTAGCAATGTCATACTGAAGACAACAAAAATTTCAAGCGTGGAGACATCTTCGCCACTGCCCCATCATAAGGAGGGGAACGCAAGTGAGAAGGCCCTTCAAACCCTCTTACCATGGCCCGTTGCCCCTCTATATGGGGTCTCCCTAAAGAATGAGTCGGAGGCATAGAAGAGGTGGCTGGAACTTCTACCTCAAGCACGGATGCACCCTGGTCCGTGGGATTGATAAACGCAAAGCTACCAATAAGGCCGCCATCTCCTCTGTCTCTATCTCCTATGTCTCATCCTTCCACTTCACCCTCTCTGGATGACCCACCCCCTTTCCTAGGGGTTGAGGAATCCACGTCACCACCAAAGATGGAGGGGGAAAGGGAGAGTTTGGAGACTCTTTCATGGTCTGTAGGCGGAGCCTTGGTTCCCCATGATCATCAAGGTTGCCCCTCGCAGACAAAGAGTCTACAACATAACTCTAGGTGTTGCCTTTAGTAGGAGTCATGGCTTTAGAAGCCATAACCCTAACATCGCCCATAAAGAAGGCGTCATATATGTTAGCTACAAATTCACCACCACTGGGAGTCGAAACTGATGAAAGGAGAGAAGGGAACTCGAAGGCGGGTGTACCCTTGGAGGGCAAATCAAAGTCAAAAGTTGTGGCCAAGTCGACAAGGGCTTGACCAATGAGCCCATCAAGGTCGTCAAGCCTAGGAGATGCAAGCGGCAACACATGCACATGAGAAGCAAAGGGCATTCCCCTAGTAGTCGTGTTAGCACCAAAATAAATGTCCACCTTTGGCCCCACATCATCAGTTACACCCTCGTTGTCTTCAGCTAGGCACTTAGAAGGTGCCCTGCCCTCAGTGTGGCAAAGATGTTTTTTAGGAGTCTCAGAAGACGGGGAAGTAGGCCTCTTCTTTGAAGGAGGTGTCGCGACCTTTAATTTCACCCCTTAATATGGGAGATGTAAGGCACAATAAGGAATCGGTCAATGTTAGCTGGGGTCAAGATCTTTTCAGTCCATAGGGCATCCTCATTATCTTTGGCCCAACTAAGGACTATGTCGATGCAAGAACGCTCTCAATCAGTCAAATCTATAAGAATTTTCTTATCATCAGGGACCCTGCCCTAATTAGCTCGGATGGGGAAGTCCCAAATGGCCATTTCAGAGTCTGGGAATTCCCAGCCACCACTAGAAATAAGAAAAAAAAATTCCACTTTTTGGCATTTGAGTAGCGGCTTTCGAATGCTACCAAACATTATGAGTGAACAAGAAAACTACAGATATTACTTGGTAGCCCTTTCATAGAGTTGAAAGGCAGGAATTCACGAGCAGTCAGATCTGGGTACATCTCCCCCAAAGGTTCCAAAACCATACGAAACACCATACATGAGCACAAAAGCACATGCCAAGCATGTGAATGAAGTTGAGCAGGAGCCAATTGAAGCAAATCTAGGACATTGCGAATGGGTGATGAGTGCACGAAAGTGTACTCTGAACATCGCTTTTATGAGTTTAATTGCTAGATTATATGTGTTATTTAGGTATTTTGATTATGTTTTTCCAATTTGAACTTTAATTTCATTATGCCCAAGTTTTGATTCAGTGTCTAATGATTTTATTACAAGAATGAATTTAAAAATGATTAAGTTGAAGTCTGGTTAACAAGGAAGAAGAGAACAATCCAAAGTCAAAGAAATTTGAGTCATAAACAAGGAAGGAAAGAGCAATTAATGAAAAATATTCAGAATCTATAGCCTCTTTGAGTATCTATTAGTATTATGGTCATATATTCCTCTGCTGCTATTTGATTGAGACGATTCAAGATGCATTAGAAAGATAACTCAATGGGCTAAATCTGTTCCAGAAGTAGCCATTTTCTAATTCAAACGTTTAATGAGAAAAAAAGGGCCCGAAATCTATACGTGAAAATTTGGAGTGTTACCTACCTGAGTTCGCACGCAATTTTCTTTCCATATTGGGGATAGCTAGTGAAAAAAAGAGGAAAATAGAGACCCAAGGTGTAGAAAAGAAAGACCACTTCTTGTGTTGGGAGAGAGGATGATAGGGTTTGGAAAATCTTTCTTCTAGAAAAAGAATTCTTCTTCTTTTGAATGGAGAGCTAATTTCGTGGTAAGGCTAGGGATGAACTTGCTTGAATGATGATGATTTCAATTCTATAATATTCATGTAATAAACTTTCTTGTTAGAATGATGATGATTTCAATTCTATAGTATTCATGTAATAAACTTTCTTGTTAATACAATTCTTGTTGATTATCTCTTATTAGTCTTCCTTATATTTGAATAAGTTTACAACCAATACTTTTCATAAATTTGATTATGCTTTCTCTATGGGATTGTTGGTATGTTTATGATATGGTTGTTGATCTTATTAGTGTGATTCTCTACTACAGTATTGCTAATAAGTATATTGTCGTCTTTGAATCTAAGTCTAATTGGATAATAATCCGTGTTTTCAAAAGAAGAGTGATTTTTAAGAATTACATTTGAACAAATTGGTTATAAAGATATATTTTTTGATTAGAGAGTCTGATGCTACAATCTCTAATTGAGTATCCAATGAATCTAATTTGGATAGAATTATCTAGTTCAAGTAAGGGATTCCCAATGCTTCACTGTTATTAATTTTGGTCAAACTTTTTCATTATTACATTTTGGCTCATCACTTTATTCCTTTTAGGAAAGGATTCATCTTACATTACTACTTTGATTTTTGTTCTCTTAGATGTTTAGTCTCTTTTAGTGTTTCTACCGTCTCCCTGTTGAATCGACACCCCAATCTATATTGTAACAACCACGTTATTCTTTAGGCATAATCAGCGGGATGTTAGACTGGAAGGCAGAAACTATGTGTTAGGGCAGAAACTGGAAGTGAAACTCTCCCCGAGAAACCTTCCTCGTCGATGGCTTCTTTGGAGGGAAGAGTGAGTACCACATGTCGGGGATGCGATATGGAGTCCTCAGCTTTGTCAAGTCTAGGGCGATGAGTGTGGAACGCCACGTGAACCCCTCAAAGAAAGGTACAGTTTGATCGTCAGAGGATTCGGTTGCAAAATGGGAGGAAACCCTAGATGGGGCTTGGGCAGAAGCTCGACTGGGAACATGGGAGGAACCATGTTGAGCCATTGCTATATGAACTGGAAGAAACAACAACAAAAATGGTGAAGGGTTGCCAGTCTTTCTTGAAACTTGAGAAGAGATTTAAGGATGGAAAGGAAATGGGAAGAGGAAATGACGCAAGAAGATGAAAGAAGTGGAGTAGGAAAAAGAAGTAATGATGAGGGGATTCTTGGGAAGGCGAAAGGGTGACAACGTTGACGGTTATCATTTTTTAATAACAAATAATAATAAAGAAAAGCATAGGAACAATTACATATGACATGGGCCATGTCTTTAACATAATGGGAAATTGAATCTTCCAAAGTCCGCACCTTAGTTAGCATAGATCCTCAGCAGGGTAAAAGGAGTAACAATCCTAAGGGTCGTCCATCTGCTCCAAACTAGCGGGGTAGAGAGAAAATGAATTGATAAATTTTCCATGTGCATGCAATAAGGAAATTAGCAGGGTAACTGGAAGGGATAATTAGGGCCTCAGAGGAATAAGTCCATGTGTTGGAGAGCCCAAGTTTAAGGTTTCAAGAATCAAGTCTGGCCTGCAAGCCCAAAGATTGAACCTACAAACACATGTTGCGCCTTCGATTGATAAAAAATGTTATCCTACCAATTTATTTGAGGGCTATCCAAGATAAATTCTAAGGTCAGTCATTATCATGACCTTCATATTCCTATAAATAACACATAAAGGTAATGTATTTGGTTTTCATTCATATACTTATATTAAGACCACTTCTCTCTAACTTAGGCATCAGAGTTTCACTAGGCACCCCTTGCCGCCATCTCATCTATTGCAGGTTAACCGTGCAGTTGGTGGTGTGAAACACGTCTTCAACAACCCAAGACGAACTTAGGGTCAGGGGTTTGCTCCCTTAGACTTTTGCAATTCTTTTAAATGTCTATTAGCAAGAAAAGAGGGGGGGGGGGTAAAAAGGAAGAAATAAAAAGAAAGAAAGAAGAAGAATGTGGGTTTTTCATCTAATGAAACAATAGTTGTAGTTGTGGTTGTGGTTGTGAGTATCATCCCGGAAAATTGCTTCTTTTAAGTGATTACTTGTCTTTTCATGCCATTTTTGTTGTAAAATGAAAGATAAATAATAAGAGAATCGAAATATTGAAATATATCAAACTAGCTATTCAGGTTGTCAATATCATTCATTTCAACTTTCTTGTATGTTACAAATGATTTGCAATACTTTTTTTTATATGCATGAGATGATAAAGAATACAAAAATGACGATACATGAAATAAAAGGATATATTGAAAAATTAAGGAATTCCAAGAGTTTATACTTGAATTGACTAGATTTATAAGATGTCAAGCCTAGAGCTTAGTTTGGATTGAGAGGTGCTCTCAACCCATCTTATCTTATCTCATCATTACAACTTTCATAAATTCATGCATAAAATACAATAAGCAATTCAACTTTTTCAAATCTCAAAACAATAACAATATTAAAATAATAATATTTTATTTAACTTTCAACTTTCATCTTATTTCAACTTACTATCCAAACCTAACCTAAATGGTCATCTACTAAAGGCATGTATGCCTTTACAATACTTATCCTTACATGACCATACACAGAGAATATGCATCATTAAAACATTATCACAAAAAAATCTCAAAAGAAAGAAATAATGGCAAATGAAAGGGAGTATAATATTTTTGTGTACTTGAAACACTTAGGATTGTCTTGTTAAAACCTTACAAATGAAAATCCAGTAAAAGAAAATCATGGCAAAGGGAAAAAAAAAAGTAAAATCCTTATAATCATTTTCTCTCCCTCGGAAGCATGTAGAGTTTCAATTTTTATGATCAAATAATTATTGAGTTAATGTATTCTAATGCTATATACCAGGTGAACCCTCTCCTCCTTTGGAGGACGGGGATTGGTTTTCTCGCTCCTCCTTGGGAGGATAGGGTGGTTTTCCCTCTCTCCTTTAGAGGTTGGGGTTGGTTTTCCCTCTCCTCATTAGGAGGTTGGGGGATGGTTATATCTGTTTTTACAGAGTGTTATATTTTTAAACAAACCGGGATTAACATATTTGTTTTTACAGAGTCTCATATCTCATAAGGTATTTTTTATTAGAGAGCTTATAAAAGTTAAGACAATGCCCATCACAAAGAAATTTGTGTGCAGGAAAGCTCCAAATAGATGAGTAGTTTGGCTTGTAGTCTTGGATTTTTCCCAGTATTTATTAGTCATAACTGTAACTTCGGTTGAATGAAATGAAGTCTATTTCCTAAAAAAATAAAAGACTTCTTAAATGTTGAAGTTGGAAATATTTTAGTGAATAAATCTGTTAAATTATCACTTGAAAATATTTATTTAATATCAATATCACTACTCTTATGGAGCTCACGCGTATAAAAGAAGTTAGGGGAAATATGTTTTGTTATATAGTCTTCCGTAATTTGTGTTATACAAGTGGCATTAACTGCATGTAGTGTAGTCGAACTATCTTTAATTGTGGATAAACTCCATTTTCTCGAATGTGTTGAACAACTTATCTTAAACAAATGTCTTTCCAACTTGTTTCATGAATTGCAATGATCTCTAAGTAGTTGAAAGAAATAGTAACTAATGTTTACTTGACAAATTTGTATGAAACAACAGCATCGCCACACATAAACAACAATTTTATTTGAGATTCTTTTATAAGGATTGGAAAGGTAACTTAAGTCCACATAACAAATAAATTTCTGATTCGATTCCATGTTAACTATTCCGAAAAGATAGCATAAAATGTGTATGACCAATTTCAATGCCTTCATCTTGGTTCAGAGTCGTATCTTACTAATAAGTTGACCGAAAATGCAATATCAAACCGTGTGCAATTTGCAATATACATCAAAACACTAATTGCACTAAAATATGATACTTCAATATCAAGAATTTATCACCATCTTCTGAAGGGAAAAAATGAGTCATATCAAGTGACCGAGCAACCATCGAAATACTCAACTAAATTTGAAAAATGTTCACTTTGAAGACCAAGGCAAATTTTGTCTTTTCAAAACCTTTTATTTAAAACTCAATTTTCAAATTAGTTGCAATTTTTGTGAGTTCCTTTAGAGTTCCATCAAAATATAAATTATCTACATATATAGAAACAATAGTAAATCCAAAATCTGACATGTTCATGAAAACACATGAATAAATTGGGTTATCTTTAAATCTTTATTTCAATAGATATTCATTTAGATGATTGTACTACATGTATTCTGATTACTTTGACCTGAATAAAAATCTTTATACCTTGATAGAATAAATATTTTGGGATTTTGTATTATGTGCTTTGTGCATTTTATATCTTTCAATGAATTTTATATATTTCATTACGT
This sequence comes from Carya cathayensis, assembly GCA_011037825.1. Lineage (NCBI taxonomy): Eukaryota > Viridiplantae > Streptophyta > Magnoliopsida > Fagales > Juglandaceae > Carya > Carya cathayensis. Next base: position 668,510 of record QGSO01000139.1, on the reverse strand, counting down.
AGTGATCCATATAAATAAGCTATTAGCATATCTATTACACGCATATCCAAACTTTGTGACTTTCCAAAACTTTTATATATTTCATTATCTATGTGCATTATGCTCCTGATGCATATCCAAACTTTCTTATTCTAATAAGCTTTCCTTTGGAACATACTGCACATAGAAGATTACTTGATAAATGAGTTTTTTGGTTCTTTAAAGGATGTTTAAATGAGTTATAAATCATTCGATGCATCATGATTGAATTGAGTGTTCAATGCGATTATCCCAAAATATAAAGATCCTTAGATCAGAACACTTTTAATACATTATAATACGAGATTCAATTGTTGTCATGATTGTATAATATAAACCAAAAGAAAAGTCGATACTTTGTTTATGATACGAGCTCTTAACACAAATCATTAATATAATGTAAAGTTATTCATTTCTACCTCCATCGGTGTTTCATCATAATAACTATTACAATAAATACTTTTTAAGTTGAGTAAATTTCTATTTTTGAAAAAAATACAAGGCATTATCAATACAAACTTTTGTTTTTGTTTTTTGTTTTTTTTTTCAACAAGATATTTGCTTTTTTAGAGCATTCCATAAAGTTCATTCAACCTTATATTGTAATGACATTAGCTTTATTTAAGGTTTCGGGGTAGAGATGAGAATTTTGAGTTTGAGATGAGAGTTTAAAATATTATTTTTAGTATTATTATTGTTTTGAAATTTGAAAAAGTTGTATTGGAATTTGAAAAAGTTGAATTATTTATTATATTTTATGTGGAGATTTGAGAAAGTTGTAATGATAAGATGAGAATTTTAAGTTTGAGATGAGAATTCTCATCTACCAAACCTGCCTGACTATGAAGCAAACACCAACCAATGTCTTGTTTCTATGGCAAAGTTCTAAATTTCATTTTGTTCCAATTAAAATAGTCCAGGTTTGACATTTTGGTGCAGTAATTAGTACATTTCACCCCATTGTTTTATCTTAATCTAAATTTAGGCTTGTTTAGGTCTCTTTCAATCATTCTGATCAAAATCGACATTTTAGTCTGAGTTGTTTGCGATGATATTTTCATAATTTCTTATAAACCGAATGACATTTTTGATATCTGATACAGATGACATTTTTATAATTTTAAATCTGGGTTATATTTCTGTAATTTTTTAATGTAATTTTAAATTTGTTCCCTGATTATCTCCTTTTGAATTTGCTTTCTTTGCTCTTTTATTTTTTTTTTCCTTTAATTTTCTTTCTAAATATACATTAACTCAAGTATGTTTATCTTTATGGATCTTATTGGCTTATATGAAAAAGTAATGCTACATACAGTCACTTTTGCGTACTCTTCGCGTACTCCACTGATATGATTGGCTGGATTAATTTTTTTTTAATATACAACTAATCATATCACTGGAGTATGCAAAAGTGACTGCACATAAAATTTTTGTATATGAAAATACATCATTCGGGTGACAACCAAAATAATTATCGAAATTTAAAACTTTGCACTTGATTTTGTTTATACTTCCATGCACTGTATTAAGTTGTTGTAACAAGTCATTTTATTAGAGCTCCCTAACCACTCCTTTTATATCTATTTTTGATTTAATAAAATCTCTTTCATAAATAAAAGAAAATATACAGGGGAAGAAGTAAACCCAACGTCATCTGGAGGTAGCAATCCCATTGGAATGTAGCGATTGGGGAACTAAAACAGCCTTGAAGACTTCCCTTTTTTTTTTATTGGTCGATCATTCAAATTTTATTAGCCCACCAAATGATTATCTGTTGCGTTTCTAAGTGGAGAATTCGTTCATAATTATAAGTATTGCTACGTACAAGTGGGATATGCAAGCGGAAGGTATTCGGACTGTACAAAAGAGCTTACGTATAATTAAAAAAAGAGTAAAAGTACAAAAGCAAATCTCTCTCTCTTTCTTCCATTTCTTCTTTTCTCTCTCTTCTTCTTTTCTCTCTTTTTTTCCTTCACAGTATCTATTTTTTGGAATGGGTAGGCAAGCTTCTCTCTCTCTCTCTCTCTCTCTCTCTCAGCTTTTTTTCTCTCTAAGCAGTAAAGCCATGGGGATTCTCCTATGTGGGAAAATCTAGTTTGATATTCGCGGATGATTCCTATGTTGACCGCTACATAAGTACCATTGGAGTTGATTTTAAAATCAGAACTGTGAAGGTGGATGGAAATACAATCAAGCTGCAGATTATTGTCTATGATGTTATTGAGATGGGGAGTTTAAACAATCTCAAGCAGTGGTTGAATGAAATTGACAGATACGCAAATGAAAGTGAATGCAAGCTTCTAGTTGGGAATAAGTGTGATTAGATCGTGAACAAGATTGTGGACACACAAACAGCAAAGGCATTTGCAGATGAGCTTGGAATCTCATTCCTTGAGACAAGTGCTGAAGACTCGATCAGTGTGGAGCACGCTTTCTTAACCATGGCTGGCGAGATCAAGAAAAAGATAGAGAGCGAGGGAACGAAATAGAGAGAGGAAGGGAGAATAAAAATAAAAAAGTTTTATTAAATAGCCGTTTGCACCTGGCCGCTTGCAACAAGCATTTTTCTAAAAACAATGAAGATCGTGAACGTTGGAGCTCAAAGCTTTCTGATTCATCTTTTTTCAATATTGCTTTGAACAGTATCAGCAAAGTTCGATGGACTTGACTTTCATGATTTTTTTTTTTTTTTTTTTCTGTTTTCCCTCTAGAGAGTTTTCTCCTTGCACACAAGCTGTGAACTTGGATTGCGTCTTTTGTACTTTCTATTGAAATCTTATTACTTATCAGAAAAAATAGATAAAAAATACTAGACTATGCGCAAGAGAATTAGAAAAACCAGTGTCAATTTCTCATTTTCCTGAATATCGCCTGCTTGAAAATTAGGATACACAAATGAGCAGTAACAGTAAACTATCTGACATCATTGAAAATAAAACTAAAGAGCAAATATGAACACAATGAAATGGAAACATAGGCAAATAATGCTACAACACCGTCACAGCTCTGACAGAATGGCAGGAATGTAGTGAGATAATTCTGCAGTGAGGGACTGAAACCCATTCACAAGCTGTGTGTGGAAATCCTGATCTTCCTCTCCAATCAATCTGAAGTGCACCCGAATAGCACGCTTGCAGACAGCCATAAATTCAAGCAGTGCAGCAATGAGTTGCTGCAGTTCCTGCGAACGCAACCTAGTAGCAGGTTCACCAGAAAGGAAGGCCGTGCACACACTCAGGACTCCGCTGTTCACCTGCATGGTTCTCAAGATAATCATAACCAATGCCATATACAAGTTTTTTCATTACAGGGGCATAACCCCCACCCAAAAAGGGTCCTCTCTGCATTACTGGCTCATACAGAAAGCATAAGTTGAAAACCAAATCACCAAAACTCACCTGAACAGCAACACTGCCTTGAAGGATTCTTTGTAAACTCTGGAGACGTGGAAGTTGATCCCCTTCAGAACTGCGAGGCTCTTCAAGCTCATTTCGTAGTGCAGCTGTCCGGGTTTCAATCATTCCAATTGCATTCTCTACTGGAGAAAACTCGAGAGATTCAGATTTAATCACCAGTAGCCTATTCACAAGTGCAGGGAAGGAGCCCTGAGTCTGAAGCACACTTCGCCTTTTCCATTGGTCTTCCAATCCACCCTGGGTCTTGCCATTCTTTGTAAATGGGGTATCAAACAAAAAGCGGTCAAAGACTCGTGCACGGACGCTTCCGGTGGAGAGAGAAAAGATCCTCTCCCTTCTGCTTCCCAAGTCCTCATCTTCCATTACTGGATCAACGGCAGTTATCTGCAAGTAGCAGACTCCGGGCTGTAACTCATCTGCCTTCACTTGTCTAGAATCTGGAATAATGTGTAAAGTTTCATTGCCATCCATCCTGGACTCGTATATATGACTAAGTTTCTCCATTATGTCACCAAGCCTAACATCACGGGGCTCTCGGTATATATACTCCTTTTTATCAAGCTTCCCAAATCTTTCACCATAGAATCCCACCCGATAGTATGTTGCATCAGTAAATGGAATTGGGCTTGACTCCTGCTCAAGGATCGATTCATAGATATTAGTGAGTAATGTGTGACATTTAGCCAGCTGTCCATATGCCCTCCTGCTTTTATAAACTGGAATTACAAGTTCGAGAATGCTGGCACAGAAATGATAGAGCTCAGCTTGAGAGAAAAGCTTATTAGCTAGCTGTAGGTACTTCACTGCAGAGTCAACTGTGAGTTTTGAAGCACCATATCCCTCTACCTCTGCTGCAGATGCTTCAGATGTGATCTCACTGCTTACCATTGGGCAAATTTTCCGAAGGGCCGTCACATGATCCTTGCTCCAAACACCATCATTTCTAGCTACAAGGGCCTGTAGCAATTTCAATCAGACATGAGCTAAAGACGAGCAATTTCAAAAAAAGACAGAATGTATGAAAGCATTAGTCAACATGCACAGGTGTCGAGGGGGAGATCCCGACCGAGCACAGCTATTGGGAGAGATTGCTACTCCACAATTCGTGGCATGCATTGGCAGGGCAAGACTGCTGCCACATGGCGGCAGGGAATATCACGCATCTTCCTGTGTGGTGTTTTATTTCTTTCTTTTTCGTAAACACAGTTTGGTGTTTGAGAACTGTTTTCCAGAGCAGAAAACTGTTACTGAATTTGGATATTTTCATTGAAAGTTTCCCTGAAAAACCAAGTTTCTAGTTCCATTCCCATAAAAACCACCTAAACTACGAAATTAGCTCACGTGAAAACCAATGGACATCCTGACCAACCGCCTAAATCACCCATATGGCAAAGCATAAACACGTTCAGTTCACCATAGTAAGTATAACAACCAAGGTGGGTCATTTAGTAGTTCATTCAACTTGCGGTGTTTAAAGCAAACAGCAGAGGCGTGGAATATATTAAGTCCTTCCACTAGACTGCAAGTATTGATTCTTTTTTTCTTTATATACCAAGGTACCAAAAAGTGGTAACACAGTGGAAGCTTCTGAATTCACAAACACTGCATTCCAATTTTAAGCATGAAAATATGTTGCTACAGAAGGTTGACTTACAAGCACCAATAACAGCGTGTTACCTGCATTACAACACCCGCAACAGCCACAGCACACTGGGCAGCTTCAGCCCAAGACTGCATTTCCTGATGTGCATCACATAAATGCAGCAACCACATAATGTGAAGATCTGGAACTGGCGCAAACGCCATTGCAAGTTTGTAGAAACTCTCTGCAGCAGCATATCTATCCATGCTCATAACAGACCCCTGTGAGGAAAAAACAAATTGCACAGTATTATTTGTTAGCTAAACTGCCTTGGTTTTTTTTTAGCGGTAAATAAGATTTTATTGATCATAGGAATAGGCAAAACTGCATTTGTTCACGAGAACAAAGCAAAGAAGTAATGAGAACATTTGGAATTGGACATATTCAACCCCATTTGTGAAGAATATGAAAACTTACACACACTCCATGGACCATGGTAGATATGAATCACAACCAAATGAAGAAGCCTGGAAGCCCATGGCATCAGTTGTTTGCTCTTTTAGTAGTAGCTTTTATGCTTAAAAATTAAGAAATTTAGCTTTTAAAGGAGGGTATGCACTCAAAAAACTTCGCTAAAATTTATTGGGTTGATATTGAGTTAGCACTGCAAAAAACTTTACCTTCCCTGAACCCTATTCCCTAAATCTATGTCACTTTTCATCATTAATATACCATTTATATGCCAGCTTTTCAAGTAGATCTTTTACTATTTCCATATAATTGCAGAGACACATTTTGAGGTGGCAGAGAAAGAGTGGAGTACAGAACAGGGAGGTTGATTTCAGGAGAGATCTTTATTATTCTCACTATCTCTCAAGTTCAAACCCCACGTAAATATTGCCGAAAACTTACCAAAAGTGCATGCTCCAAGCTAGCATCCAGGGCCAGAAGAAGACTGTCAGAGAGATATTTCACCTCTGACCAGGACCACTTGTTCTCTGCTGATCTTTCTGGAATTGTAGCAAGAGCACTCTCCGGTAGTCCACAGTCCCTCAATAAGTTGGAGCTTTTAGATTCATCTGCCATTTCTTCCAAAGATTTTCTAAGACGCCGTGCTTCACCACTTTCTTCTAGCGTTCCATCAGACTTCATCTGAGTCACTTGCACATCAGACATAAGCTCTGATAAAGTGATAATCAGCATCACCCTTAATCTTGCTGTCTGCATGAAGTAATAAAAAGAACTCTGCAAAGAATAAAGAAAATAACTTAGGTTAAGAATGCAAGAAGCAATATATGAACTTTAATAAGCATACCTTCTCAAGTATCTGAAGTCCAACAACAGCCCTTTTTCTAATGCTTTCATTTCGAAAAACTGCAAGTCGAAGTAAATGGAAAGTTATTTGCTTTAAGAAGCGATCATTCTCCCTCGCCATTAGAGTTGCGCCATGAAGATCAAACACACTGTTAAAGACAGGAAACAAAGTTTTCCAGAAAGCGAGAGGTTGATTTCGGGAGAAAAAGCTCATGAATATAGCTGTAATGCAATCAAGTTTTCCATAGTCAGTAGAGATGCTATGGGATGCTGCCATTGTGGAAAATTTCTCTGTTATTTCCAAAACCTGATGACTGACAGAAGCACTCAAGTTTTCTTCCCAAAGTTCCTGAAGAGAACACGAAATTATTGGTGACCTAAAACAACTACAAAAAATATAAAACGAAGTATTGTAATTTCCTAAAGTAGTTGCAGAAACCAAACAAAAATTGGTTTTCCAATGCAAAACAGTACCAATTTTTGTCTCAATATTGGGTGCAAAGATTCTCTGAGTGCTTGTGCAGAAGCTCCAATCCTAGAAGACTGTGCCTGAGCAAGAGCTTCTCTCAATGAATATGGCTGGCTTGGGGAGCTTAATTGGGAGTTCACTCTCTGCCATAAATAACCATTGTCAGGTGTTCCTTGAGGCTGCGTTAGATAGGTTTGAGGCATATAAGGATACAGTGAATAAGAGGTACATTTAACCAAGAATTTCAAAAAAATAAATAAATTGATCAAACTACTGATGCATGAACGTAATATTAAATGAAAAGAGTCAACACCACAACTGTGGAGTGGATAACAAAAAATCAAACGCTTAAAAGATTGATTTTCAGAAATTTAAGTAACACAAATATCAACTCACTCTGACTTCTTGTCTTGATGCCTCGGACAGATAGTTGTTAACTGTAGGAGAAAGTCTATCTGAGTACTTGGGGGAAGCAGGTCCATCCCCAACAGGGTTGCGAGAACTACAGCCCATAAGCATGCTGTCAGCAGGTTTTCTATGCTGTAAACAGTAAAAGAACACAAGAATAAAAAAATAATAATTTTATTAGCAATTCAATAAAAGTAGAATATATAATATCCAACTGTAGAAATAAGGAAAATAAATCCTTAGAAATATTCTGTTGTTGTATTATGGATGAGACACAACAAAGTAGATGATTTCCAATTGCACTGACCACAGGAAGGGGCATTACCAATAAGGAAGTCAAAATATCCAGTGTTGAAAGAGTGCGATGTGTGGCCTTTATGGACACCCAAAATTAACTAAACTACATGAAAGACTATCTACCGTGTAATTCCTCATGATAGTTTATTTACATTGGAAAAGTATCCAAACATGGGTCATGACCCAATTATACACAGCTGAGCACTCAAACGTTAGTAGGTAGTCTACCACTACATTTTGATGGAACTATAATGGTTCTGCCATAATTCAAACAGTCAACATCCGTACTGTTGAATTCTACACCAAAGTCATGGAACAAATATATAATATATATTATCAACTTAGCTATGCAGTAGCTGAAACAAGTAAAATTAACTGAACAAAGAAACTGAAATCACATGATCCAAAAGGAAGTGAACTAGCAATCAAAATGCAACCTCAAACAGATTTAAGCATTCCTCCATGAGTTTAAAAAATAATCTAGTCCGAGCGATGCTTTGCTGCCATGCTTTGACAAGTGATGCATCATCAAGATTCCGTACAATTTGCAAAATAACAATCAAAACTTCACGCTTTTCCACAGAATTTAGGTTGTAAAAGACAGGCATTTCATCTAGGATCTGCACAGACAATACAATCAATAATTAAGAAAATTGAACAGGAAGAATCATAATTGAAAGTTGATAACATGAATGACAAAATGTAACAGAACCACCTCAATCACCCTATGAAATTTAACGATATCAACTATGAATTGTTGGGGCGAATTACATCACTTGTATTTGGTGACTCCCCTCCCCACAGCGAAAAAGAACAGAAAAAATATGCCTCATCATACTTTCCATTAGGGCTAACAATATTTGGCATAACCCATGAACGCGAAACAAACACAACACAAAATAATAGGGTTAGGGCTGTGCATAATAGGGTTTGGGCCAATCCAAGTCAACCCAAATATGATACTGCATTAATCGGGTTAGATCCAGGTTGAAGCAGCGGCTTCATGGGTCAACCCATATGACTGATTATATGTAAGTATTTTTAAAATAATCTCTCTTATATTATATATATATATATATATAGATGAACATAGGACAGATAGAAATGCGAAGTTAGACACTTTGCATTTTGGAAAGGAAATCAGCTTCACTATCTTGAAGCATCTTTTCGCACATGATATCCTTTTCTTTGTGATTCTTTCAAAGTTAAAATTTATAAAAGTTTATTGAAAATGATTGTTTTTTATTACTTTCTTACATAACTTCTCATATTTAGTAAGGTGAAACAAACAGTACCCAATTCAGAGAAAGAGATAAACGATAAAAGATCATTTCCAATCTCTCACATGGAAAATTATAAAAGATTCAAGGTCGTATTTGATAAGTCAAGGAAAAAAAAATTATATAATGCAATTTGACATTATAAAGTTTCAAATAAAAAACTTATATTTTGTTGTCAATCTCAATTATAAGAACTACCACGTCTACAAAGAGATTCACAAAAACAACCTCACAGAATGATGAGGCATGATTGGTACATCATATTTGCTTTACAATAAAATAATCTTTATAATCTAAAGTACCACATCGTGCCACATCACTTTGTGCGGTATTTCTTGTGAATCTCTGTGGACTAATTATTTTCCATCAATTATTTATTGACCAACAAGTGCTAATCTAGAAAGTAGACTTTTCTTCCATGTATTGTAACAACTTAAAGCATATGATAATTATGTTTCTAAAAATATTCATTGAAAAATGTATGTAAGAGCTTGAAGACTAAGAAAAATAGGTTAACCCAATACGAACCTAGTTGACTCAGTAGGAACCAGGATGATGCGTACTCAAATGACTCATTTTGTTATTCAAGTTGGGTTAGGGTTGGCCATTTCATGACACAAACCCGAATGGCTCGACACGAATTGCCACACCTACTTTACATGATTCGAACTGTCTACTAACAGGCAGTAGAGGGTATTATTCCGTAGCTTAAGACCTAGCATACTTATCTGGTGCACCCATAAGATTGTACTAGAATATGGATATATATCAATATTTCCATTAATTTGAAGGGTTTCATAAGCTTTAAGAGTTTTTCTTTACAGCTAATATATCTTTCACGTCAGGAAGGTTATTATAAGCTTGCTGGTGCTGTTAATGGTTCAAGTACCCTAAAACCCTGCAAAACAAAGTATTGCACCTTCAAATGTGACTCCCCAAAAGATCAAAGGGATACATATCTGCTTTTCATTTTCTTCCTAGTTGAGTTTTCCAGATTCAATAATTTTAGGTCTTTATTTAAGGAATTTCTTGAAAGAAATTCTCTGTATCCTCATTCTATGAGGTTTTCACTACTCAGGATAACAATCACTTTGCTTGGAAGAGCATTTGGAGGTCAAAGGCGCCTTGTAAGACTGCCTTTTTTGTCTGGACTGCTCCTTTGGGAAGATTTTGACCATGGACTGGACAACCTATGGAAATGCAGGATTATTATTACTGATTGGTACTACATGTGCAAAAACAGTGCTGAAACAGTGGATCACTTGCTTCTCCATTGTGAGATTGCAAGAGCCATTTGAAATGAATTCTTTAGCAAGGTGGGATTACTATGGGTTATGTTTGGGAAGGTAGTTAATCTTATGGTGAGTTGGAGAGATCTTAAGGGCATCCCACAGATCGCATCAATGTAGAGGACGGCACCCATTTGTCTCCTGTGGTGCATTTGGAGGGGGAAAGGAATGACCAAAATTTCAAGGATTGGGAGCACACTTTTGAAGATATTAGAAGTTTCATTTTCAAGACTTCATCCATGTGGGCTGTAGCTGTTGATTTGGAAAGGCTCAGTATGTATGACTTGTATCTTTTTCCAGTTCCTAATTAGGTGCATTCTCTAGTATACTTACTGTGTACTTGGGCTATGTGATACCTCTTTCTGATAAGTGATAAGGGTAGATGGTGTATGGAATCCCACATTGCTTGGAAATGAGAAGTTCTTGCTCTTTATAATATTCCAATGGGGCTCCAATTGTATCATTGACTAGTCCTTTTGGAGTAGAGGCCATGTGACATGGGCCTTCCATTGGGGAGTTATAGGCTATGCTTACTTATGTAGTAATGAATTTTTTTACTAAAAAAAAAAAGGTTCCAAAGGAAGCTGTGTTTTTTTTTTGGCTGTGCAAATCAGCTTTATTTTACAGGATTCACATAGTGTACAAGCGTAGGGATGAACCTACAACCATTTGTGGATTTCTTGTGCAGTGGTCAATCCATTTGTGTAGTGCCATGGGAGCCAAGGCCATTGGTCTCCACGTAGTAGATTTCAATGGGTGAGTCCCAAGAAGGTGATGGATGTGCTTTTTGGGTAGAAAGGTTGGTTTCGGAAGTATGGGATGGTTAGGTAATTTGGTGCCCTTTTTTTTTTTTTCCCACTGTGAAAACCAGCTTTATCCAAGAGTTTAACAGCAGATAATTTTATGTTAGTGGATTGACATAGTCTACAAGTGCAGTGGTGAATTCAATTGTGTAGTGGCATGGGAGTTGAGGCCATTAGTCATCACCGTGTGTAGATTTCAATGAGTAATACCCAAGAAGGTGATGGATGTGCTCTTTAGGTAGCAAGGTAGGTTTGGGAAGTTATGGGATGGTTAGGTGTGTGTGCTTGATTATAGGCATATGTACTTTTGGACCATTCCACTATTTGCCCAAGCCTTTGGATGGTGTGAAAGATTATTATTTGGCATGACGTACAGCGTGAGGACAATGCTGTCAAAGAGTTGTTTCTTAATTTCCATTCTGATTGAAGAGGACAAAGATACTTTCACGTACTCTTTATCTTTCCATGGAATGTTGGTTTGTACAATCTCTCCATGATTTGGAGTTGGGGTTTGGTGGTTCTACATTTTAATCATGTTGTAAGGCTCTGATGAGCAATGGAGCTGATCGGTTGAGCTGATCCCATGGAAGCAGTTTTTTTTTTCTTGGCTAAGGAAATCAGCTTTATGCAAGAGTTTAACAGCAGACAATTTCATTTATAGTAATTTTATTTAAGTAGATTGACGTAGTCTGCAAGTGTAGTGGTGAAACTTGGACCGTTTGTGGATTTCTTGTGCAGTGGTGAATTCATTTGTGTAGGGGCATGAGAGCTGCGGCCATTTGCCTTGGAATATTAGGGGATGAATAATACTGACAAGCAGCTCAGAATTTAAAAAACCTATAGCGTGGATTGAAGGTAGATATTATTTGCTTAAATGAGACTGAGATGGAAGTCATTATAAGAAGATGTGTTCGGAGTTTGGGGGGATGTGTACAATGGAGAGGAGCTACATGGCCTCAAGAAGGGCTTCAACAGGGGTTTTGCTAATTTGGGATTGAAGGGTAGTAGAGAGTGGAGGATTATGTGAGGGAGTATACAATTGCTTGGTCTTTTAAAAATGTTAGTGACGACTTTCATTCGGCGTTTGTGACAGGTCAAACTATGATTATAAAATAGTGGGACATACGGTATGTTATTAGTGTTGAATTTAACATTATGGGCTCCCGAGTCAAAGATTGGGAGACGCGCCTTTATGCTCAAGTATGAGGAGTTCTAAATTTATTTTTGAGCAAGGGCACTTAGATATTCCTTTAGTTGGCAATACGTTTACATGGTCTTCAGGAATTGTCGGGCCCGAGTAGTTGGTGGTTCATACTGTGAGTTAATGGAGATTATTTCGCTGTTACAGATTTCGCAAGTCAAAGATTGGGAGATGCTCCTTTATGCTCGGCTATAGGGGTGTTACTCCTCCCTAGAATCCACCCTACCTTTGCTCAGATCATTTTTCCCATTTTGTTGGACAGCGATCACAGTCATGGTGGTAGAAGATATTTCAAGTTGGCAAATATGTGGTCAAAAATTAAAGGTACCCACCCGTGGGTAGCCCAAGTGATAAGGGCGAACTTCTGTGCATGTGCCCCATGTCACAGGTTCAATTCCCCTAGGATCAAACTGCAATTTAAGTGGGAATGTCACAACCCCCAGGAGATTTGCCCGAGACCACAGCTCAACACGACTCATGGAGGGTCAGGACAGTCACATGGCTAGCCTGCTTGCATGCCTTAGCTCAGACCATGACACACAGCGGGCAACCATGGAAGCTACTGGCCGCGAGCAGACCATGTGTGCAGACTTGCGCGTGCACCTGCGCGCATGCATGCGTGCCCCAGCACCACTTAGCGAGGCTAGTCCAGCACATGGCACCAGCCCGTGCCTTGCAGGCAAGGCTAGTGGTGTGCCCCCACAGGCACGCCATTCAGCGCACAGCTCCAACCCGTGCCTTGCAGGCAAAGCTAGTGGCATGCCCACCAGGCATGTCAACCAGCGCACGGCTCCAATCCATGCCTTGCGGCTCCATAGCCGAGACCATCAGCTTGGGCCATGCATGCTCATCACCCAGCCCACCAGCCCAGGCCATGCAGGACTACCGCCCAAGCCACTTGACTGGGCACCACAACAGCAGCACGACATCACCTTGTGCTCACCATCAGGCCTAGGCTTGGCACCATGCCATACCCACCATCAGCAGGCCATGCCGTGCCCACCACCAGACCAAAACGCCATGCAGCGAGCCGTGAACCAGACCATGACTAGCCTAGCCGTGGACCATGCACCACCATAGCCCACCATGGGCCATGCATGCCACAGCTACCATGGCTAAATTATCATTTTTAGTTATTTTAATTAAAGACTTGATTAATTATTATTTCATTTGTTTATTTATTTTATTTTATTTTGCCTAGGGACCTTTTGGGGGTTTCCACTTTGTAAACTCTATAAATAGGACCCTTAGACATTTCATTAGGATCTTTTGGGCATTTTGAACATTGAGTGGCCGGCCATAGGGCCTGGAGTTTGTCATTTTCGGTGCTTCATGCATTTGGGCTCTTTTGGGGTGCAATTTGTGAATCCCCAAGGAGAGGATTTTCACCATGCAATTCGTGAATCGGTGTTGATTCAATTTCTCCTTCAATATATTGAGATTTCCTTTCAATTCTTTGTGCAATTCGTGAATCAAAGATTGTTTGGTTCCTTTGTTCTTATTTTATCTTTTTGTTGATTGATTTGGAGAGTGGAGAGGCCGAATCCTTCATTGGGATTTCGGTTTGTGTTGTGGTTTGCAAGATCTCTTGTGTTCATGTGATTTCTCACATGTTCATGAGATTTCCTTGAAGTTTCTTGAAAAATCCCATCTCCCAAACATCAATTTCGGCCAGCCTATCCCTTTGCCTTTTCCATCACCTTCAATTGCCGCAAATCACAAAACCCTAGCCTCCCATCAAGCCTTACACGCCACTCATCAAATCTCATAGCCAAGAAAACCAAAAAAAGCCTAGATCTCACCTTGAGAGATTCGGCCAAAGCCTCCTTGGCTTGGCCGAAACCCTAGATCCTAAAAAGTCTCACTTCCAATTTTCCCTCCATCATTTGATTGGTCAATTTCCTTGATTGGCTCACTCAAATTCCATCTTCCCACCAAAACACATTCTCAAGATCTCAAATCCTATTTTTTAGGAATTTCACAATTCCTAACTTTCAGGATCTCACAAGCCACCTTTGCCCTAGCCGAACACACCCCCACTAGCCTTGGCCGAACCCCTCATCAAACCTAGCCTCACTCACTCATTTCTAAACCCTAGCCAAGATTACCCTTCATCCAACCCTAGCACACAAGTGGCCCCTAGCACACCAAGGGTCACTTAGCCGTCCACCATCATCACCCAAACCGTGATCACCTAGCCCAAACACCATCCATACTTCCCACTATTGAACTCTAGCCTCATCACACCCAAGCTCCCTTTGGGCTACACGTGATCTACACCAAGCAAAGGAGTCTCATCGGTCACTAGAGGAGCAACAAGGCGAGGATCGGACCCTTAGTGTTTGGAGGCTTGACCGAGGTCCCCAACAGGGAAGCCATGGTGGTGGGTTGCTGTGCTAGTCTCCCCAAGGGTTGAAGTTCCATGGGTGAGTTCTAAGGGCTTTGCCATGGGGTGGTCCCCCATCATTAAAAAGAAAAAAAGAAGCCTAAAGGTTTTGTTGAAAGAGGTTAGACAGTGGATGTCGACATATCACTTCCATTGTCCACCAAGCTACATTTTCGCCTGAAAAGTTAAGGCGGTTAAAAAGGCATCTAAAGAACCGACAAAATTTTGGAAATTTAGAACATCAAGTACAGGGAAGAATTGTAAGTTATTGATAGTGTAGATTAAGAGATTTAAGTACTAAAGAGAAGATGAGAAAAAACCAAGGTAAACTCAACTTGGAGCGGACTACATTATTAGAGGATGTGTGATGGAGGCAAATCCAAGGGGTATATGGTTACAAGAAGGCGAGAGAAGCACAGATATTTCTTGGAGTGCCTAACTCAAATCGAAGAAAATTCTATTGGGATGCTTCTAGTTCATTTTGCAATCTCTACTCCTATGCACAAAGTCAACATATCTCATCTTTTCTATGCAGATGATACTTCATTTTTCTGTGGAGTAACTTCTTCAAGCAAGTGGGATTGGCTTGGGCCATGCTAAAAGAATTGTGCAACTTTTTTATTCTTGCAGAATACTAGGTGTTGCAAATTACAGCAATATGAAAGATGGTCCCAATTTATTTCATTTGGTGTAATTGGAATGATAGAAATAGTAGAACATTTGTGAACTGTGAGTGGACGATGTAGGAGCTTAAGAACAATTTTATTAACACTTCTTTTGGATTGTATCTACAGATTCTAAAGGACTCACCCTGCACGAATCTTTAGTATCTTTTTCACCTTCTAGACAGATGTATCTCTTGTATACTCTGTGTGCTTGAGTTGTGCATTTTGACCTCATCAATAAAAATTTATTACTGAGAAAATTTTCCTTCAAAACTTCGGGTAATGCTAAGCTTAAATTTTTATTATATGCAGAGGCCAAAGAGAAAGAAAAATAAACTACTTTACAAAGCTATTTAAAAGTATGCACCTGTCCAACAAGTGGAAGATATAGCTGGGCAATATAGAGTTTATCTTCAGGTTTTTGGTATCGAGCATCAAACTCATGCTTGCACAGGAGGACTACTATGATTCTAGCCGCCTACACAAAAGGGAAAGCAAGTGTTACAACAGACTGATAATGATGCAGTGCATATACATACAATCGGATGTAGTATGTAGCTAAATACCATTAACATTCGCGTTTATGCTTGTGAAAAAAATAAAAAAAGCATTCATCCACCCTCTTAAAAGAAAGAAGAGAGTATTATTTCAAAGTCATAGCAAATAATATGAACTAACACTTACCTTTGCCCGCAGAGATAAATCCTCATGATCCCAAGTAAGGAATAGCTCCTGTATCAAGACAGATGAAAGGTAGTTCCTACAACATAAACATGCATTTAAGTCAACAAAACACTGTATACCACATAGAATTAATGTGATACATCGTCAATAATTTTTTTTCTAAGAGAATTGGTATTAGTGATCGAAGAAACACTATCCAAGTGCACAAGTATATATCAGATACACCTAACTAGAGAAAGTAAAAGATCAAGAGAATTCTAGAAGGTAAAGCTAGAGAAACATAACTGGGCAGCCATCAAATAGACAAGTGTAATAAAAAAACAACATTGAAATCTTCAACTGTCCTTGTACTGTCTTTGAAATTCAAATCGTTTCTTCCTTGCAACATTCACCAAAATAAACAGATCAGGTCATTCTCAAAGGAGCCTATTTTGATTACTCTCAAATCTTCCTCTCCAACATGCTAATAAATCCGCCACTCAACCCGCCTAGGCATCATCTAGTCTCTAGTCCAAAGTGAGAAAACTGCTTACCACATACCGCTAGCTATCTCATGATGCAGTAAGAGATTATTTATAGTTTCCCAATCCTACTTACACATGCAACATGGGGAGGGTGGTGTTTTAATGAGGTGAGTGGGCCTTATGGTGTTGGGCTATGGAAGCATATAAGAAGATGTTGGAGCACATGCAGCAAACACGCACTTTAATGTGGACAACAGACTGAAGGTCAAATTTTGGCATGATGTATTGTGCGGCATAGGGCACTCAAGGAAGTCTATCCACAAGTTTATGGCTTAGCAAGAATGAAAGAATCCTCGATTGTTGATCTATTAATAATCTCCAATGGTAATCTCCAACGGTCTTCCCCAATGGAATGTTACATTCTTATGAGATGCACAGGATTGGGAAATTGAAGTTTTTTCGGTGTTTTTTGACCATGTGTAACCCACCCGATTGTCGGGGGGAGGTGAAGACAAGCTATTTTGGTTACCTTCTAAGAAAGGGATATTCACAGTCTGATCCTTCTATCACACCATGACCACACACAACACAAATACATTTCCATGGAAGAGCATTTGGAAGACAAAAGCATCTCTAAAGGCAGCATTTTTTGTATGGACAGCTTCGTTGGGGAAGATCCTCACCCTAGGTAACTTACGGAAAGGTAGAATCATAGTCATGGATTGGTGTTGTATGTGCAAGAAGAGGGAGAGTCCGTTGACCATCTACTACTTCATTGTGAGATTGCCATGACTTTGTGGAATGAAGTTTTTGCTCGTTTGGGATTAGCTTGGGTGATGCCGAGAAGAGTAAGTGACCTCCTAGCTTCTTGGAGTGGCATTCGGGGCAACTCTCAAATTGCATCCATATGGAAGATGGTACCAATATGCCTATGGTGGTGCATTTGGAGGGAGAAGAATGATAGAAGCTTTGAAGATCAAGAGCAGTCAATGGATGAGCTTAGAACTTTGTTTTTCAATACTTCACTCCATTGGTTGATTGTAATCGATTTTCATGGCATGACCTTCCATGATTTCCTTGTATCACTAAATGAGCACGCCTAGGCGTTGCTCTTGTATATGTCCCGTATACTTGGGCTATAACCTACTCTTTTGATGAATAAAAATTTTGTTTACCAATCAAAAAAAAAACTTACACATGCAACACTTATCAACACCATGACATCTCTTCCACAAGTTTTCCAAGCTAGGGATCTTTCCTACTGCAGTCACCCACATATATAGTTGCTCTTGGGCAGCCTTCATCCTCCATACTATCATGAGAGATCAATGCATTGTAGAATGCCATTATGCCATGACTTGAAAACATTTCTCTATATGGTCAAGCATAGTTTGTCTTCCCCATTCTATCTTAATGGAGCAAAATACAAACAAGCATAGAATGAGTTAAAGACATAAATCACGCAATCCAATGCCTCTTGATAATCTCCATTGCATTTGAGGAAATCCATTTAAAAGCTGTAAGTTGTGCCAACAATGATCCTTAGACTACTTATAAAAAAAAAACAATGATCCTTAGACTGATCAATGCAATATAGATAATAAAAAGACTCCATTAAGAAGCCGATATCCACACCACACATCATGCCAGAACTTCATCTTGGATCAATTGGCCCACCTCTAGTGTGATGGTTCTAGGATCAAATTTTGGCATGATTTATGGTGCAAGATGGGGAACTCGTGGAAGCTTTCCCAACAGTATATAGGATTGCACGAGTAGGAGGCTTCAGTAGCTAATTTACTGGAAGTCTTCAGTAGCTCTCAACAGTGGAACATCGGTTTTCTCAGAGTGGCTCGTGACTCGAAGGTTGGTGCCCCCATAAAATTCTTCAATTTATTGTACTCTACTGGATTAAGAGCTGAAGGTATGGAGAAGATTCTGGAAACTGTCCAAGAAGGGGAATTTTACAGTACGTTCATTCTATGAGGTCCTCATACTCAAGGAGAGCATGTTCCTTTCTTGAAGAAGTATTAGGAAGAGTAAGCCGCCACTAATAGCAGCTTTTTTTCCCCTAATCAGCCTCACAGCCTCTTTAGTAAGATCCGAACCTTGACAACCTAAGGAAGCATCAGATCCTATGTACTTGGGCTATGCCTTTTCATTCTTATCAATTTAATTACCTATAAAAATAATCAATTGGCTCACTGCATATCTAGCACGTTGTGAAATCTCTCCTCAACCATTTCTTTCTAAAATTTTTCCATACTCCAACCCCATAAGTTCTATTCTCTTTCTTTGGCAAATCACCATAACCATTTCCCCAAGAGGGCTGGCTTGGTTGAATGTAATCAACTTCCTAATACTCAAACTATCCTGAGGTTAGGGAGCACAACCCAATTCATTAGATGGCATGTCAGCTCCTCTCCTTACCGTCCCATAAAAAGTCCACTTGCATTCCGAGTCCCCACTGAGAAGCCTAATAAAATATTCACACTCACTAATGTCGAAATCACGTTACTAAGGGCTTCCATAATAATAACAAACAACAAAGGCAACTGATCAGGAAAAGAAACAAGAAGAAGGCAACAATGAATCTCCTTATCTCGGGGGAGCTATCAAAAAATCCCATGGGAGATCCATTTCCCATGATTAAGAATGGCATTGTGGATTGGTAGTGAACCATCGAACTACTACACTTCTATCCAAAACAACACATCAGCAAAAGATATAGGAAAAACCCCCCAATCATATGATCCTACACATTTTCTAGCTCCAAGATGCAGAGAACACCTACTCCCTGGTTCTAATTATTGAGGCTAGACACTCATTGGCAATTAGAACAATCTAATATTTTCCTTCCCTTGTGAAAGTTTTTTTACATATGGAAATGACCTTTCCCAACACCACCTTTAATCTATTAGCAAGGAGTTTAGCCAAGATTTTGTAGACTCCACTCACAAGGCTTATAGGTTTGTAACCATAAGTTACTGATAAAAAAAGGTTTGTAATCCCATGTTTTCTTCAGAATGAGGGCTATGAATGTTGCATTGAGGCTTTTAACAATTCTCCCTTAGCAAGAAAATCATGGAAAAACTTTGCATCTCCCTTCATCGCATCCTAACAAGCTTAACAGAAGGCCAAGTTGTAGCCATCTGGTCATAGGGCCTTAGCTCCATTCAATCTTTTAGTACCCCCTAAACCTCATCCTCTTTAAATGGCCTTTCCAACCAATTGACCTCCTCAATTTCAATGAACAAAAAAATAGGCCATCCATTTTAAGTCTCCAACTATACCATTCGATGTATAATCTCTTGTAAAATTGTAAGACAAGGTCACTAATTTGTTGATGATTGGGTAGCTCGATGTCATTTACGTTGAAGGAGTCTAGAGTTGTTCCTCCTAATTGAATTAGCCACCTGGTGAAAACAATTGGTCCACCTATTGTCCTCCCTCAACCAGGAAACCCACGATTTGTCTCTAAGAGACCTTCTCCAATGGGATAAACCTTTCCAACTCACTACTAGTTAAACCCTTTCTTGCTTCTATCATCATCTTATGTCCTTTTCCCTTCTATGGCATCAAAGGTAGTCAACTAATCCAGGAGCTGTTTTTTTTCTTTTTCCCCCACATGGCCAAGCACCTCTTCATTCCAAACCTTTAAATCGGCTTTTTCGAGCTTTGAGCTTGCATTCCAAAACAGACTTAGCAAACACTGAAAGAAGTTTGAGGTCCACCACTCTCACCTGAAACCAGTACGAGGTCCCAAGCATCTCCACCTAAAAACTGTAATCATCAATAAAACTGATCATAATAGTTTTAATTTTCTTGTTTCAGCACAAACAATACTGCCATACTCCCACCATCCTATTTTTTCAATTAAATGAGCCTTTTTGTGACCTCCCCAAAAGTGTTCATTTTCTGCAAAGATTGTGCATTATTTCACAATAATCTTTGATACAAAAATGAAAAAGAATGGATAGTTTAGGAAGGTGTCAACTTTATCTTGCATGTGAAGAATAAAGTGCTTCATCCTTGGATACTCAGATATGACTTCCGAAAAAGGAAAACATCTATGCAACAATGTGATAACTTCCCTTTCTGAATAATTCGATTAACAAAATAAAAACACATATCAAACAATGAGCATAAACAATAAAACAATGTCCCTGCTTCAATATGAAAACCTCAAGCTAGTTAAACATTGGAGCTTAATCCGTATAGACTGTTACCACATCTCCCTGTGTTCTAGTTTAACGGTCGAATAAGTAGTGGCATGATATGGTTTCAAAGGTCTTGGAGGAAAGCAGAAGCAAACAAGGACAGATCAGCCAACTATGTAGCATATCAGCAATCACAATATCAAAGTACTGTAAACATTATTAGAGAGAAGTTTTTTTTTTGGTAAGTAAGAAAAATTTATTAATCCTTGTAATTAGGCAATGCCCAAGTACACAGGTCATATTCAAGAGAAATATACCTAATTACAGCCTACTAGCAAAGAAAGAAGCATACAAGTCATTAAAATTAGCCCCCTATAATACAATGGCCTTATTAGAGAGAAATTTGAGCAATTGGAACAGAAAATCGTATACCAGATAAAGCTATATCAAATACACAAGTTCCACAAACAGAAGTTTTCACTACTTGAAGATATTAAATTCATTTGGAGTTCCACTGTTATAAATATATAAGTGATGAAGCACCAAACAAGAGGTGCTACATTGACAATTACCTATCTGAAGGGTCTCTCCCAGGCATTTCCACAAAAAGGTCATGATCACATATAATTTGCAAAAATGTAAGCTTGCAATCGTGGAGTACTGATTGACACACCCCAGAAAACTTGTCCAGGTACAATGATACCTGCAGAATAGGGAATATAAAATGTAAAGAGGATACGGAAAATAGAAAAACAGCTACAACAACAAAACAAAGACTACTACTTTGGGGTCTAAAGAGCCATTACTTGAGTACAGCTTTACAAATCCCATTTCGCATTACCATATAATTTAGGTAGGCTTCTTTATCCTATTGGGTAAGTCCGTTTCTTTTGTCTACTCAAAGTATTGGTTAGGTAGGCTTCTAAATGTAAGTGTTATTCTTAGTATTTACCACATCCATGTAGCACATAGAAAAAATAATAATAAATAAACATACATGTAGAAAGAAACAAAGGCATGGCCCTAGCATTTAAAAAAGAATCCTTTTTCATATTAAAACAAAAGTACACTACAGAACCAATTTGGCAATCCAGCCAGATTTTTTTTTTTTGGATAGGTAGCAATTCGGCCACATTATTAAATATGTTATAAGTCCATCTGGCTGAGACAAGGTGGTGAAGATAAGCTTTGTTGCACCCTTCCTAATAGAGGGGTGGTTTGAAGTTATATTGTGTCCTATTTCCCCCTTGTACTATTTCTTTCCCTTGGAAATTTTTTTTTGCATGGACAAGTGCTTTAGCGAACATACACACTATAGATAATTCAAAGAAGTGGCATATTTATTGGTGTAAAC
This sequence comes from Carya cathayensis, assembly GCA_011037825.1. NCBI lineage: Eukaryota > Viridiplantae > Streptophyta > Magnoliopsida > Fagales > Juglandaceae > Carya > Carya cathayensis. The sequence goes on along the minus strand of QGSO01000139.1, from coordinate 646,720 downwards.
TGTTGTTGTAGGTGGAAGAAGAATGATGAAACTTATGATAATCTTTTGCTTCATTCAAAGAACCATTTATACAACTCCACCTGTCAAAACCATGTAACAAGTGATACATGGGAACTCCTTGTGCAAACCAAACCCAGAATTTTTTTTTTTGATAAGTAAACGGTAGTATTAATGATAATAGACAGAGTCCAAGTACACAAGCAGGTATACAAGTGGAGCACCTATCTAGGTTTAGCTATTAGATACAAGAAAATCATGAAAACTTAAGCCATTAAAGTCTATTGCTATGGCCCAAAAGCATAAAGTACGGAAAAATAAAGACCGAAGCTCCTCTAAAGACCGCTCCTTATCTTCAAATGTCCGCTCATTACGTTCCTGCCATAAGCACCACATAATGCAGATAGGAACCATCTTCCACACTGCCTTGATTTGAGGGACCCCGCCCGGAATTGACCAGCTGGCCAGAAGCTCAACCACTGTTGCCGGCATTACCCAGTTTAACTCTACGCGACTGAGCACTTCACTCCACAAAGCTCTAGCTATCTCACAGTGTAGCAAGAGATGATCCACTGATTCGCCCTCTTTTTTGCACAAACAACACCAATCTAAGATAATTATTCGACGCTTTTGTAGATTATCTGTTGTCAAAATCTTCCCTAGAGCCGCTGTCCATGTGAAGAAGAGTGCTTTGGGGGGTGCCTTGTTTCTCCACAAGCTTCTCCAAGGGAAATTGGAATCCGGTCGAAATGTGAGAGATTTATATAAAGAACGGACCGAGAAAGTACCTTTACCTGCCGGTATCCACCACAACTTATCAGTACACGAAACCTGTATTCTCGCTGCATGTACTTGGCTGAAAAAAGCCTCAAAACTATCTATTTCCCAATCTTGGGCAGCTCTACTAAAAGTGACATCCCATTGGACTTGATCCCTTGAGAGAACCATAAGGTCTGCCACTGAGGCTTCTTGATCATAGGCCACACGAAATACAGATGGAAAAGAATCTTTTAAGGCCTGCTCCCCACACCAGATGTCCCTCCAAAATTTTATACGAGTACCTTCCCCCGCCACAAACTTAGTGTGTCGAACAAATTCTCCCCATCCTTTTCTTATGTGCTTCCAAACCCCCACTCCGTATGTCCCATTCCCCTCTCGAGTACACCATCCGCCCCATAAGCTACCATGTTTGTACTCTACCACCAATTTCCAAAGTGCTTCCGGTTCCATATTATATCTCCAAAGCCACTTCCCCATAAGGGCCCGATTAAAAGTTCTCAAATTCTTAATCCCCAACCCGCCTGACTGAATTGGCCTACATACCTTTGCCCAACTGACTAGATGGAATTTGTGTTCCTCCCCCAATCCGCTCCATAAGAAGTCTCGATAGAGTTTTTCGATCTGGGCCCCCACACTCGCTGGAATTTGTGTTCCAACCCGCCAAACCCAGAATGCCTAAGTTCACTTATTCGAAGCCCACACTTCAACCAATAAGTTGCACCATGACGGTTAGCTAAAGGCAATTCCCTTTATAGCTTATCCCAAGCCCACGCTGACTAATAAGTTGCAACATCAAAGATAACTAGAGGCCTTTTTCTCACAACTATTTGCAGTGATGCGGCCTATAATTGTTATTTATAGTTTAAGGTTTTTCTAGCTCTTATTATTTCTCTAGTTAAGTGTATCTTGTGTGTACTTCTGGTGTACTTGGGTAGCACCCTTTTCACATTTTAATAAAAATTTGGTTGCTTAAAAAAAGTAACATTGTGTCTATCAACAAAATAGGGTTCTCAAAAAGTAAGAGAGCAGATTCAACACAGCCTATGTAAGCTTCAAACAGACAGTAGAGCCCTTACAAAAACATATAATCAACAACACAGATTTAACATTAAAAATAAGCAGAAAGCATACCAATTCAAACACTTGGCGAGGTTCAATGATGGACAAAAGATCATAACAAAAGAAGGCCAAGCTGCTATTTAAACGTTTTGCTAAGCTCAAACCCTTTTTACAACGCTCATGCACTTCTGTAAGAAGGCAATCATACAACTGCATGATACATCTAAAAACACCTTCTTTCAATTGCATTGGCGGGATATCTTCATCTGTAGCAAAGGAAAATTTCAATCACAAAGTAAATCATTCAAAAAGTTAAGTCATGATTATAAGCCAATTCTCATGTGACTATAATTCAACAGCACCAACATAGAATAATGTGAACCTTGAATAAATAATTTTGGAAGAAAGTAGCTATATATCACAACACCAGATACATACAATGTCACTTCAAGAAGCCCAAAAGGTTATAAATTGTTATGAGAAACATGACATGGGACCAGCAGTTACATACAATCATCTGAAGTCGAAACTAAAGAGAACGGGTCCATGCTAAAAACATTCATAATTTCGCCAGCAGCTGAAACATAAAAGACCATTTCTAATATTTGGCTCCTTGGAACAACTAGACCAGGATAGATGGAACTAGTTTCTCCAATCCCATGTCCCATGGGATTTCTGTTAGGTTCCTCATTGGACACATTGCTACTTTGGACATGGAAAATAGTTCAAAAACAATAAAGAATATGCTTGTTGGCATGACAGAAGAATCATTTAAAACTTTTTCATGTTCAACTGAAACTTAATATGGAAGTCAATGAACTCAAAGTATGTGTGATAGAAGACTACCCTATAACGAGTTAAAAACCATTAGCGTCAGGGAACAACACATTTTTTTATGACGAAAAAACCCAGAGACTCTGCAAATGCAATGAATCTTCTACCTGGTAAAACCCCTCACCCATGTAATATATTCCCATCTCAGAATAACCCATAATCCTCTCGGTACATGTTAAACTTCTTATATCTACTAGCCTAAATTCAAACATATGGATATATAAGCACAATCCATCAACCAATAAATTACAATTCCTAGTTAAAGAATAAATACACGTCCATTGCAAGTGCAAATAGTCGCATGGAAAGCCAGGCTATACATCAAGGCGGGCAACCACACAAGGAAAAATTATTAGGTACTCCTGGAGTATGGAGAACGTGATACTCTCATCCTATCACAACATGCCATGTAATTAAAATTGCTTACATAAGTACCAATTTTAATTGACATGGCACCCTACAATGGGATGGGAGTATCACGTCCCGTACTCCAGAACTAACTAATAATTACTCAGTATGCAAACAGTAATATAAAGCTTTACTATGATCCAATCTTCACCTGGTAAATTTTGAACCAACAGCCATACTCTCTACCTTATTCTTACAAGTGAAAGAGATTCTTAGTGAAGCCATCCATTTCTAAAAGCAATCTTATAAATTAATCTACTAGCAGAGCGGTTCTGACAGAGCAAAACAAACATTTGACCCAACTTTAGCTAATATTACACAAGCAGGTAAGTAGATTTCAACTAATGAAAGTGAAAGCACGACGTACCCATTCCAATGCATTAAGCAGGAGAAAGTTCAATTGATAGAAGGATTGAGAATATAAGATTGATGGGCAGCATATATGAAATGAAGTTTGGGTTACAAAACTATTGCTCCATGATCTAAGATACCTCAACAACATATGAATTTCAAGTGTGTGATCTTGGTATCACTCCAAATTCCATTTCTTCACATAAACTTTCATAGTCATTGCAGAGTAGAATTTTTCATACCAATGGTTCCCCAGTTTGAATATAATTTCTACGACCAGCAACTTTATCTTAATATATATACTCAAGTAAATCCCAATGCAGAAACATGCTTATTAGAAATAGGAAACATAGGGGATGGCATGAATAAGTTTCCTGGAATTTAAATATACCAGTGGAAAGACTGTGATAGAACAGACGACTCTTCTCCAATGCCATTGACTTGACAATCAACTCAAGAAAAAACCAAGCCATTGCCAAAACATCATCATATACTGGTCCGACACGGTAGCCTTTAGCCTGCACAATTTTTTTTATAAGTAAAACAATTGTATTAAAGTGCAAAATGGAGCAACCCTAGTGCACTGGATGTATATAGTCTTTAGCCTGTACAATAAAGTTTTATTGCTCAAGAAATGAAAAGCAAATAGATGTGTAACAGAAAACATATATATGCAAAGCCTATGTACTAATTTTCGTCCTAAACCTTGCAGTCACCACACAGTTCCTTGCCAGATTTATGCAAAATGCTTGCATCAAGGATGCTTATGTGGTGAATCTTTATCAATTTATGCATGGGTCTATTCAATGCAGAGTAACCTTTAATAGGGAAGCTCATGGGAGTTTCAACAAATTGTATTCATGCATGGTGGACCAAAATGGCAAATACAAATTTGTTCAGACCCTATCCACAAGGGGAGTGTTTGAAGTAAACATTTTATTTTATTTTTTTTATGAGTAACGAAGGATTTATTGATAAAAGCAACAACGTAACATGCGGGTCCTAAATTAGGTCTTAGAATTATTATTTTTATAATAATAACAATTATTATTAGTATTTTTATTATCTGTTTTTAGAAAGTGATTGTGTTTGATTAGCTTTCTTCCACTGTCTACACCCGTATATCCCTCTGTTTGTTTTCCCAAGTTTGAATAGTTTCCTATTTGGTAACCAATTACAGCTCCAAAACCCTCCCATAAATCCTCTCTTTTTCCCTCACAGTATTCTCTTCACCAAATCCACGGGCCACGACATCCAGCGGCCAAAAACCAGTGAAGTCAAATTTTGCTACTTACAGCAAACCATCCCTCACAGCACCACCATAGCCTTCCTCTCAGCAACCAAGCAGCCACCTCGCCAGAAACCACCACAGAGCACACCGACGGTAAGTCCTTCTTTTCCCCTATCGTTTTCCCTCTCTCTCTATCAGTAGTGACTCATTGGCCTGTATATTTTGTTCCACCATCATCAACCACTGCAGAGGACGTCGGAGCACCACCCAGACTGCCCAAAAATCGCCGACCAGGCACCTCCCTCCACCCTGTGCTATTTCTGGTTAGCCTCGTTGGAATCCCCGTTTCTTCCAGTTGATTTCTCGGTTTTACAATTCTCTCTCTCCAGTTGTGTTGCCGTGACTCCCAGACCCACCATCACAGTTGGTTCTCCTCTCTCTCAATGAGTATCGCATGGCTTCTCCCTCCCAAGCCTCTATTTCTTTGCCAGATTATACACTCTCTTTAGATTAATAATGAGCCTCTGGGCCTTTAGTCTTTAGGCCAAGTGAACCCTTTGTTAAATCCTGAGTAACATTTCCTTTTTGTCCCAGCCTTTCTGAAAAGCCATGCATGTTTAGTATTAATTCCTAAATCATCCTCGTTATGATAATTATACGATATTAAAAATTATTGAATTCAGTATATAGCTGAATAGTTTGTTAGATTAAAGTTCATGATATGTATTCAATTAATTAGAATGCTACGACACGCTTTTCTAGGTAACGAACTGCGACGCAAGATTTTAGTAGTGCTAAGAGGTAAGTAGTATGATCATACCTTTATGTGTGCCGTAAGGAAAATTCTATATACTATACTACCATCCCACTTATATCCCACTAAGTAAAATGTGGCACATTTACCATCATTAAATGATCATTTATTGCATGCTTCTTTATTATCAAATGGTGATAAATGTGCCACATCATATATAGTAAGATACAAGTGGGAGTATAGTGTGGTGTATAGCATTATTCGTGCTGTAAATATTCAGTTTATGCATGAAAAATGTGATGCTTACCTACACTACAAGTCAATTCAATGTTAGCCCCTTGTCATGAACCTCTATGAATTATGATGATATGCTTGCGAATGAGACTATGCATGTTAGAATGGATGATATGTTATGAAAATTCATACGGATGCCATGTTTAATGTTATATTATGCACCAAGTATGCCATGCCATGTAAATTCATGAAGTCAAACATGTTCTCAAGAATTATGAAAGTTCGTAAGAAAACACATGAAAGACAAGCAAACTGTAAGATTGACCTTATGTTATGTGTGGATGTGCAAGCCCCAGACTCAAGCATGGTCCACCACATGAAAGATATGATGTTTTGAGGTGATATTGACCCAAGCGTGTTTCATCACAGGTTATGATATGTGGTGCCACGAACTCAAGGATGGTTCACCATATGCTACGTGATAATACGGACTCAAACATGTTTCACTACATGTTATAATATGTTATACGATGCCACGGACTCAAGCGTGGTTCACCATATGTTATGTGATAACACGGACCTAAGCGTGTTTCACTACATGTTATGATATGTTAGACAATGTTGTGGAGCCAAGCGTGGTTTACCCTATGTTATGATATGTTATACAAGATCAACAAAAATTGGACCAACGCCCATATGATGGCCACTAGGTGAAAGACAAGATGAATAAGTTATGTACGAATGATAGGAAATGCATGGAGTCAGTCATTCATGCATCAACGTTACATGTATTGCCATGACTATGTTTCATTCCGCTTATGTTACTAATGAATGATCTATATGTTATGTGTATGTGTGACGATGTATGTAAGTTTTCAAAATTTAGCCTAATGTTAAACTAACTTAAGTTTACAGTATGACGTGCTATTATTGAGTCTTTGACTCATTTGTTTGTTTCTTTGTTTTATGTTTTAATGTCCCAGATGATGAATTAGTGGATACAGAGCATGAGTGCTAGGAGTAGAATAAATTTCTAGACACTTAGTGTATGATTTAGACATTAAAGCAGTATTAGTATCACATAGAACTAGCTACAATCTGCCCCATCAATCTTCAACATCTCAATGTTGTTGGATCTCCTATGAGAATTAGCTACCCTGTTAAAAAACTTAGTGCTACGGTCACCTTCCTTCAACCATAATGCTCTAGATTTCTGCCTCCACGAGATCTCTTCTAGTAGGATGATCCTCTCGAGCTCTACGACCAACGCTAACTTTTGGGCTAATTCCTCCAGATTCAAAGGCCTTGACTCTTGTAGCCTTTCTAACTCATGGATCTCCCATAGCTTGAGTTCCCCGATATTACCAAAAGACTACATGTTCCAAAGCTTTAAATCTTGTTTTAGAGCCTTCAGTTTTCCGGCAAAAATGAAACTAGGAGTACCCTGGATCTGGTAAGATGACTACCAATGTCCGACCCTATCCACAGAGCCTTATGATTTCAGCCACATGTTTTCAAACTTAAAATGCCGACGCCTTCTTTGAATCCCCCCACAATCCAACATGATGGGCCAATGGTCCGAGGACAAACGAGGCAATCTCTTTTGCCATACCTCTGGATAATGAATTTCCCACTCCGGGGAAATTAAAAATCTATCTAATCTAGACCACGTCTGATTATTAGCCCACATATATATACCCCCCGCTAGAGGTAAGTCCACTAGGTTCAACTCAAAAATACATTCCGAGAAATCGAACATTGCTGGACGCATTCTTCTATTTCCATAACACTCGCTTGTGAATCTTGTTACATTAAAATCACCACCAATGCACCATGGAAGATCTCATCAGCTGTGTAACCCAGCTAGTTCATCCCATAGTAATCTTCAATCGTGGTCTAAATTAGGGCCATATATACTTGCAAAGGCCCACATATACCCATCGATCTCACTCCTAAAGGAACATGCTACTGAGAACAACCCAATGAACTCCTCCATTTTCTCCACCACCCGTTGGTCCCACATCACCAACACTCCTCTCGAGGCCCCATTAGCTGCCAAATACACCCAATCGACGTGTACACAGCTCCATATACTTCGTATTATTTTTGTAGTGATGACTTTCAACTTTGTCTCCTGTAAACAAACAATGTCCGCCTTCCACCCACGCAGTAAATTTCTTATTTGAAGATGCTTACCGGCATCATTTAGATTACGGACATTCCACGAGAGAATTTTTGGTTTCATTTATTGGAAAAGGCTAGCCCCTTCCCTTTAGACCTATCCCTGCTTGAGCTACCTTTAGAATTCATGGACCATGTTAGCCTATTGAGTTCTCGCTGTTTCTTGGAACCAGTTTTCCTTTGTTGTTGGTGACCCGCTTCGATGGCGGTAAGTAATACCATGAATTGCTCCTCATAACCTTCACACTTCAGTCCCACCATATCCTTAATACCATTCACCGTTTGGAACACCCAATCTGAGACGCTAGATGGATCTGGATACATACAGTTCAGAGGGATTGGATTCTACACCCTAAACTCCTTATGCCCCTCCATGTTCACTTTTCCAATCACAAAACCAACTTCCCCTCCATGGTCACTAATCCCTTGAAATAGCCTCTGAGAACTCTCTTCATCAGATAGGAAAAGATCACTTGCCGAATCCTCTGTTTCTCCTTCATCACTGTTTTCCACCACCACGATGTCACTGTTCACCACTGGGGGTTTTGTTCACTCCCTGAGGGGGGACAAACACTCAGTGGTGGTGGTGCTAGCACCACCAATGGGTCTGTCGTCAAGGTTTGGTTGGCCTTCGGCGCCGAAATGTCTTCCAGAAGCTTCGTCGACATCGTCTGTTGATCGAACAGTGGGTTCTGTTGCCATCGCGATGAGGACTCAAGTGGAAGAGAACCCGCTCCTGCTCCGAACTCGCGACCCGAACCCTTCCTCTCTACCCGTGCCCTCCATTCCTGACGGGCCTTGCTCTTCAACTTGTGTTGGGGCCCAGGTCTAGCCCAACCTGAGGGCCTGAGTAATTCCATCCCATAATTCCTTCCTGCATAATTATGGGCCATGAGCGTATATTGTGGCCCATAGCCAACCCAGCCCAAATCCCTAATTTCCTTCCTTGAATTGTTACGGGCCATGGGCTTACTCAGCCCAACTCTAGAGCCCGAAGCCCCTAGCCTCTGAAAGGCCTGCTTACTTCCCCTTAGGCTCACCGTTTCATCCCCTACCTTAAAAGCCTTGACCACCTTCCTCACTATAGACACCTCCCCCTGCAACTTCCTCATTTGGACCTGCAAGTCACGTACCAAGAATAGCGTCTCCCTCACGTCTCGTCTCCTCCACCCTCTCTCTCCCTAGACTGACCTCGAGGGGCTCGATGCACAGCTCCCTCGTCGAACCCAGTTGTCAACGTACCATGCGTCCCTTCCGGCGTTAAAGCTTCTTTGTACGACTTCACCTTATCTCCCCCTGGTCTCGTCAGAGCATCACCAAACGTGCCATGGCTGCTTCTTACCGCCTGTAAACTCTCCCTCAACGCCTCACGCATTCTACTCCATCCACGACCAACCTCCTCTTCAGGGATAAAAATGGAACTATTTCGTCCCCCTCATCACCATAAACCGCCACCTCCATGAAATGGCCTCGACTATTCGAGCATCTCTGTACGATGAAGCTCCGATACCCCTCCCTCCTAGACAAATAAAAATCTTTTCTTTTCTCTGTCGCACACCCCTCCAACGCTCCCCCTAACCATTGTGCAGTTCCCAGTCCGAGCAATAACTCCTATTTGAACCTCCTTCCTCAGTGATGCGGATCAAGCCACCCTCTCTCATAACAGAAAATAACTTAGTTTCAATCACGAGCTCCCGAGCGAAGCCCATCACAACCACCATTGACGTACAAACTAACTAAAAACCATCCTCGACGACGAAAATAAAACAAAACTAAACAAACAAAATTTTGTTGATCATGAGAATCGGCAAAAGCCCAGGTATATGGGACATATACAAGAGCGACACCTTAGTGTGCTAGTTTAGCGATACAAGAAATTTATGGAAACTCATTCCATTGAAATCAATTACAACTGATCAATGAAGTAAAGTATTGAAAAACAATTACCTAATCTCTTCCATTGATCACTCTCGATCTTCAAAGCTTCTGTCTTCACCCATGCTAATCCCAATCTATCAAATAATTCATCCCATAGGGTCCTAGCAATCACAAAGTGTACAAGTAGGTGATCAATGGTCTCCCTGCTCCTTTTGCACATATAATACCAATTCGTGACAATAATCGGGCGTTTCCTTAAGCCATCTATGGTGGGAATCTTCCCTAGGAAAGCTGTCCAAACAAAGGAAGCTGCTTTCGGAGGCCCCTTGGCCTTCCAAATACTTCTCCAAGGGAAAGGATTATTATCTTGAGTAGTAAGGGCCCACTTGGTAGAATGAGCAGACGAAGGACTTTCAAAGAACTTTGTCTACATCTCCCATTCTAACACCAGTAGGTACAAATGTAAACTCTGTTAAAGCATCTACTTCCGCATCTTGTGCTGCTCTGTAAAAATAGAGAATCCATTAAAGAACCCCATTGGAAAGATCATAAAAGGTCAGCTATTGAGGCATCTTGCACCCTCGCAATCCCCAACACTTCATGAAAAGCTTCCTTATGGACCCTATCTCCGCAACATACATCTTGCCATAATCTCATTTTGGACCCATCACCCACCACAAGATCTGTATATAATGAGAAAATTCCCAATCCTCTTCTTATATACTTCCACAATCCCACCCCGTATAATCCTTGTGCCTAGTTAGAACACCATCCACCCTAAGCACCACCAAACTTTCAATCAATTACAGCCTTCCACAAAGACTCCCTTTTGCAAGTCTCAAACTCTCAACACTCCCCATGAAATCAAAGTGCATACCTTTGCCCTATTCACAAGGTGAAATTTGAACTCAATGGTCCATCCCACCCCACAGGAAATCATGTTGTAGCTTTTCAACGGTTGACCAACTTCTTGGGAATCAGGAATACAAGCAAAAAATAGGTTAGTAAGTTGGAGAGAGTACTTCTTATAAAAGTGAGCCAACCACCTTTGGACAAGAACATACTCTTCCAACTAGTCAAATATGTGCTCCATTTTTCTTATCACACCATCCCAAATATGCATCCAGCGAGAGGCCAAGGTACTTCATAGGTAAGGAAGATACCTTGCACTCCATTATGGTAGCCAAGTTCTAGACATTAGGAACATTCCCGGTCGCTATCAATTCAGACTTGGCTAGGTTCACTGTTAGACCTGAAACAGCTTCGTAGCCTCAGATATCAGATGTGATCTTGGTTAGCCTCACAGAAATTAAGGGTGTCATCTACATATAGAAGATGAGAAATGCCAAGTCTGCCAACGCTCCTATCCCCAACGGAGAATTCACAAATGCCACAGTATACTCTCCCACGCAATAGCCATTATGTTATGAAGCAAGATTTAGCTTTGTTAAGGACCAGAGTTAGTTTTCACTTGCAATATACAGAATATCTACAACACCGAACATGGGACCTTTTACATGTAATAAAGTGTTCAAAGATGAAAAGGGCAGATACAACTTCTCATATAAAACATTAGCACTGATGATAATGACAACCATGAGCTAACAACAATTCATAAATGATAGTGAGAAGCAGGATAGACTTACTTTACTTCGTGCCAAGCTTCCCCAGACAGTGGACAAACCGGGATATACTGGTGGTTGACGACCCCCAAAGTCATCAAAAGCATAATCAACATAGTTCACTAGAAAATGATTTCTTTCAGCATCATCAACTGACTCCTGCTGTACCCTACAAAAAAAGGGGGGCCTATCAAATACAAAATCGGAAATGCTATAATAGAATTAGAGGAAAGACAAATAGAGAAGAGGCTAGTTACAAAACTAAATAATATGAACCAAAAACAAAAGTAAGGTCCAACTCAGTTATACTCTACGAAGATGCAGAGGATATATAAAAAGAAATAAGAAGAGTGTATTGATCAAGTGACAATAAGAGGTGTGTATTGATCGTGCATTGTACATAATCAATTACAATTCTATGTATACTTGAAACACACTGTGAAGTAGCTCAAGGGCTATGGAACGGGGTTTTTAGTAGACTAGACTTGAGTTGGGTTATGCCTGAGACAGTAGTGGCGGTTTTGGCTAGCTCAATAGATCTAAGAGGCAATCAACAGATCAAGGTTGTATGGAAGATGATTCCTATATGCATCATGTGGTGTGTGTAACAGGAGTGCAATGAAGACAGAGAGATCGATGGAGGAACTTAAAGCTTTCTTTTTTAAAACTCTTTGTACTTGGGCCACTGCCATTAATTTTAATTTCCACAACTTCCTTGTATCTATTGTCCCTACGTAGTTAGGGCATTCTTTGTTCCACACATGGCTTTGCCTATTCTTTTATTAATACATTTTGTTTACTTATCGAAAAAAAAAATGCTTGAAACACATACCGAGTGACAATATTAACCATGGCTCTGAAGGCTGCAACCTGAAGGAAAAATAAAGCAGAAAATGAGACGGCAACACTCACCAAAGAGCTCAAGAGTAGTGAAGCAAAACTCTTGAGGCTCAAGCAAAGAAATCGACCCAATTATGAAACCAACACAATATAGTGATCTTAAATTCAGAAATAACAATAATAAAATGATTAGTATAATTTTTTGAAAACCTGGAGAGTTTCTCCACCATTGCCTATCAGATGAAGAAGCATATTCAAAATTGGGTGAAGAAACTGAAGCAAAGCTGTGGAATCAACATTCTTCAAACTGTTAATGGCCTGCAAAGAAAATCAGTACTTATCATAATCAAGCATTTTGATAAAGCCTGTCAGCTTTAACATATATGCACAGTATATGTATATCTCTTTTTTTATCGTAAAAGTTGGGTTAGTCAGTCACCACTACAACTAGGTGACCCAGACTTGGATCACTAGCCATTCATCACTCTGATTGTCTGGCCCTAATATGTGTATACGGCCATTCATACCCCATGCACCATTAGCAATCTGCTCTTGATACCATGTCAACTTTGTGAGAATGGCCGAATACTTTGGCCTTGAGAGTTCTGTATATTATATAATCTTTACAAACAATTCTATACATGGAAACAAATAAGTATACGCCTAATTCTACCCCTACACACAGAAGCTATAATCTGTCAAATGGTAACTAGAGAAATAAGGAAAGAGTTGTATAAGGAAAGAATAATGAACAATAATGGACAGCAACGCTGTCCATTGACACTAGGGGCCTGGATCACATTTCCATATTTGGCAAACCTTCCTGAAAGGCCTTATGAACCACCCAAGAAATAGTTAATACATGTGGACCAAAAAAAGTAGCTTAGCCCAGATGCAGTGCCTATCTGTGCATCAAAGGGCTATCCAGCCCTTTTTGTTCCTCTAGACTGCTGAATAGGGTTTTTTGAAACATTTGGGACCAGAGGAGCCCAAAATAGCCCTTCAGTAGACCTTTTCAGTTGTCAGCTTAGCATTGGCCAAGTTATTATGAATCCCATCCCACTTAAACCTTAAAACTCATATGATATAGTATAAAACCAGAATTACAAAGATACTGATCCAGATGATTTTCAACATCAATTTAGTTGATGTTTGATTGTAGAATTGGACAACAAGCTCTTCATGCTTGAGTCTTGTATATTTTGCATATATTTGTATTTGAGTTATTGATATAAGGGTTGATTGAAGTCTTTCCCTTTGGAACAAAGAGGCACAATGTATACATGCGCAAGCCAAGGGGCTATTCTAGGAAGACAATGAAAAATGAAAAAAGCTAATATATTGGAAAGATGATGAAAAACTTAGAAAGATACCTCCAGAAGTTCAGAACCCCAAGGCGGGCTTGTTCGCAGAGTGTGTCTGTCATATTCAAGAAAGAAGTCTCGAATACGCTCATTGGCAGGGTATAATGACGAACATAGTCTTAAGCGCAGTTTAAAGATGTTTTTACCATCTTCCAAATAATCCAGCCTCTCCTTAAAATAAAAAAAATAAAGATAAAAGGGCAATGTCAGGTCTGAAAACCAAATAGCTAACTGAAGGACAAATCACAACAAAGTTACAAATTCAAATTACTATAATAAATAATCATCTATTCCTACACATACGCATGCACAAAACAGTCACAAGGTCTTTATAGGGTTAAGTCAATAATCATAAGAATTACTCATTAAACAAATCATAAAAATCAGTCCGTAAAGATACACATAAGCTACAGACTAACTAAAGGACTAGAACTTTGCTAGTGCGAACCCCTTTCCAAGACAAAATAAAATAGTAAACCGAACAAATGCAGTTTATTCCCAAATCAGTGAAAGCCAATATATAACTGAAAAATTTTAGCACTCCCGTAAACAAGCCTGAGATCAGAATAAAATTGAAAGAAGCAAGGTGTTGGGGGGGGGGGGAGAGAGAGAGAGAGAGAGAGAGAGATTCAACAGGCAGGTGTCAACTTAGTAATCGTCAACTCAAGCTCAGTCAGTTTGCATCCAAAAATATTACATAAAAATAACAAAAGCAAAACACATGTTTGTATAAACAAAAATGAAAATAATTTTTCATGTCTGCACAAAAGAAACATTCCAGAAACATACCTTCCCCACATCCTGAAGATAATGTGGAACCAACTCTCTCATGATTGGCAAACAAATTTCAGATCGCAACCTGATTTGAACCATAAGATAATAGATTTCGTATAATCATTGGACAGTAAAAAGCTTCAGCTAAAATTACAATCTTGAAATAAAATGGTTTTGAGTTTTTTAAAAAAATAACAATTTATTTGAATTCATTTCATTATCTTTATGTTGAAATCCGATTATTTATCTGCCTCTTTTTACCTGACTCAAATAAAAGAAATAAGTAAAACCTAACTCATTCCTCTCCCAAGACAATGGCTTATTTCTATTTGCTTATTTTTATTTTCCAAATGACTAACTGTAACTTATTTTCTGCATCTCGTTCAATCCCATATTAATTAATAAAGTATTCATATATTATGGGCTCCGCCTAGTTTCATTCGTTTCAATAAAGTTTATTACTTATCAAAAAAAAAAGTATTCATATATTAAAATTCCTATTAACGTGTAATTAATCTTTACAAAGCAGGAAGTTCATGTTATAAGAAGTACTGGTGATAAAATCAAGAGCACAAAATAGTCAAGTGCTATCAAGCATACAAACATACATTCTCTATGCATGTTCCTGGGAATGAAATTTTTAAAAATATTTCTAGATCCAGGGTAATATGATTAATTCATAAGTACAGGTATAGTTAATTATCTGATCTCAATTAGGATCGCGCTAATTACAATGTGGTAATACATGACACTATTTTATTTATAAGTAATTTATTATTAGCGCAGGAGGCACAACCTAAGTACAAGGGAAGTATTCAAAAGAAAAATGATTCACAAAATCAGAAAAACTAGAAAAGGCAAAATATCTTGAGCTGCCATCCATGTATAAAGGGAGTGGAGGACCATCTTTTACAGCTCTGCCAAACAGCTACTGTCCTCCGCAGCTTGCCGCCAATACTCTCTCACCCTACTAGGCATAATCTAATCAACATGACACCCCACAAACAACAAACATCATAAATCTCTCACTTCTTCATAATGAAGAAGAAGAAGAAGAAGATCAATGGTATCCTCATTCATCTTACACACCACCAATTAACCATGGTAATGTTCCATTTCCAGAGAAAATAGGGGTCTTTTGCTTTATTTGTTGAAGAGATATGAGATGTGGCTTCAGGGAGATACAAGGGGATTGGATATCATATTGAATTTATACAATGCAGTGTTCAATTCTTAGTAAGTGATGACCATCTACATTGTTCAGTATCTCTTGTGGTTTGAAGCAAGGGAATCTGCTTTTGCAATTGTTGATTGTGATTCTTTGGAAGGTATTAAGTAGGATGATGAATACTTTTTTAAGTTTTTCTTTGATAGTTAAGATAAAATTATATTAAATCAAGTAAATAGTCGAAGCCCAAGAACAAATGAAGTATACAAAGAGAACACCTAGTTACAAGTTTGGAGCTAGAAATGGATACAAGAAAATCATGGAAACTAGTCCCATGGAGGATAATAACAGAAGCCCACAAGAATAAAGTGTGGAAGAAGAAACATTTTTTTTTTAATAAGTAAGTGCGGAAGAAGAAACATCTAAAGATCAAACAGCGTTCTCGATCTTCAAAACTCCAACCATTCCTTTCCAACCAAATACACCACATGAGACATAAGGGAATCATATTCCACACTGAAGCAATTCGGTAGTTACTCCAAGGGCCTATCCAACAAGCAAGGAGATCCACCATCCTCCTTGCCAGTTACCCACACAAGTCCGGTCCAGCTAAAAATATCATCCCATAAGACCCTGGAAACCTAACAGCTAAGTAAGAAATGATCCACAGTTTCACCACTTTTTTTTAAACATATAGCACCAATCCATAACAACAAGCCCCCACGTCCTCACATTGCCCTTGGTCAGGATTTTTCCAAGAGAAGTAGTCCAAACAAAGAAAGCAACCTTGGGAGGCACCTTGCCCCTCCATACGAACTTCCAAGTAAAAGGAGTGTGGTTGTGACATGTCATTACAGAGTACAAGGATCAAACAGTCAACTTCCTTTTCCCTGAATGAAACCAAACCATCTTATCTGCCTCATCACTACCAATTATCGATATGTACATCATTCTGAATAGATCAACCCAAATTTCCAAATCCTGAGCTGCTTTAAGAAAACAAACATTTCACTTTAAGGAGCAACTACAGCTATCCAAAAGATCTGCCCTCGAGGCCTCCTGGTCATGTGCAATCCAGAAGACGGCAGGAAATGCAATCTTGAAGGCCAAGGTCTTCCATACTTGGAATCAATAACAGCCTTCCAAAATGTCTCCCATTCTTGTCAATACAACCATAACCACTTCTTAAGAAGGGCCAAGATAAAGATCCTCAACTTGCGGGCTACACTCCAGTAGCGGGGAACAAACCTTATCCCAACTAACGTGGAACATCCCCAGTTCCTCCCCACAAGAAAGCACAAAAAGTCTTCTCAATACGATTTTCCACACCTTCAGGTAAAGGAAATAAGAATAGAAAGTATGGAGAAAGGTTAGAATGAGTATTCTTGATTAGTGTGATTCTTCCCCCTTTTGACAGGTACATCCTTTTCCAGCCTCCCAACCTTGAATCAATCTTCTCCAACAAACCATCCCAGACAGCTTGTGCCTTATAAGAAGCCCCCAAGGGAAAACCAAGGCATTTCATGGATAAAGACAATGCCTTGCACCACAAAACATTTGCCAAACATTGAATATTGCGCACTAAACCCACCAGAACCATTTCAGACTCAGGAAGGTTCATCTTTAGGCCAGAAGTCCTTTCCAACAAGCAAAATGATCCACCACCCTCCTAGGCATCACCCAAGCAAGTTCAGTTTCCTCTTTATATTTTAACTCCTCGCAACTTTTACCATTCACACACTCATTTATTTTCATATGTTTTCCTCCCACATGCAAGATCAACGTGCAGCGGGTGTGGCGAAGACAAACGGTGAGACTTCTTCCCTCCACATCCGGTTCCCTCCCTCCCTCCCTCTCCTTTGTGTTTTTCTCTAACCGATAATTACCTCCATACACGAATGGTACCGCTGCCCAGCAAACAACCACCATAGAGGAAGTTGTGCTGCCCAACGCCAACCGTAACAGAACAATCCAACCCCTAGAACCACCAAAGCAGTCCACCTCGCACCACCGAGGACAACCGGAAAACAAGGAGGAGCTTGTACGCATTAACCTAAGACACCCGCTGCCCCATTCAGTCGCCAATTGCCACCATCATGACAAAAAAAACCAAAGACACCACAGAAGGCGCCGATCAGTGAGTGTCTCTCCTACCATGTCGGTTGTCGTCTTTCTCCCTCTCCTCCATCGTTTTCTCTCTCTCTATAACATGTAAACGCATCCTTATCATGTGGTTTTTGTGCGTTCCACCTTTGATCACTACAAAAGGATTCGGAAGTCACTGCCCCACCATCACTCTCAACCCCGCCAATCACAAATATTTATGATATGTTTAGTGGTTCCCCTTGTGGCCACAAACAGTGGAACTGATGCACAACCTTGCACATAGAGTTAACATGTGTTGGCCAATTAAGATAAGAAAATGGCAATCCAGTTTTACAAGCCATGCATTCCGTGAGCATGAGTATGAATGTTGCAGATTTTATAACAATAGTATGCTTATTGTTAGAAAAACCTTATGTTTATTACATTTACAATATGGTGTGCTTCTCATTGAGTCTTCGACTCATTTTACTTTTATTTTAAGTTTTTAATCACCTAGGTGAGGAGGACAACCAGGATGAGAAGGCAGGCCAGGCTTAGATGGAGCAGCCTAATGTTACTTAGATTTATGTGTCCTTAGTTTATTTTATATTGAGTTAGCATTTATCTCGTTTTATGTTTGTTTTCCACATTAAGAACACTGAGTAAGTCTATATTTTAAAGACTTGGTTTATTCATGAATTCTTTTAAATAAAGAGATGTTTTAGTTTATTTCTGCAAGTCTCTTAACTGGCTTCAATTGTGAAAGTACGTGACATCCCTAGCCTATGGAAAGGGATGTTACCATTTGGTATCAAAGCCCAAGTCAAGAGATTCTATAGACTTTTTGAAAAGAAAATCAGTGTTTTGTAAGAAACCATTTTTTCAAAGAAAAAAGATTATATTTGTTTTTTGAAATAATCCTAGGATAAGGTCACCTAGGATGCTCTTGGCTCGTTCAAGAGTTATTAAGACGTTTATGTTAATGATGCTTCTTAGTTGCTTAATAGCTAGCATTTTTGTTGTTGTTGTTGTTAGATTTGAAGTACTAGTTTAATTGTTATTTTTATATTTTGCTTCAGAATATGGCACCCAGCACTAGGAACCACCCAAATCAAGAGGGATCTTCTGGATCTAGCCAGAATGAGAACCCTAATTCTCTCGACGTGACTGCAAGCCAATTCTTTCAATCAATGGCCAGAGGTCCATTTATGGCACCTATAGTCCCACAATTCGGTTGTACTTTGGAGCAATTCCCTTACCAGCATCCCCCTACTTTTGATGGTTGGTCTAGTGCCATGGATGCTAAAAGTTGGATTGAGAGACTGGAACAGATATTCAAGACTCTCTTGCACAAATGATCAGAAGGTGACTTATGCCACCTGTAACCCTATCTCTTGGGAGTGCTTCAAGAAGACTTTCTTGGGCTGCTTTTCCCCTCAGGCCCTTCGTGTAATATCTAACCAAGGATATCACTTTTAGCCACCACAAAGGCAAGGCCTATCAATCTATGTGGCTACTTAGCAATGCTAAGAATATGCCTTCAATAGTACACAAAGATAAGCAGCTCTCACTATCCTAAAGATCGACATACCAGACACTGACATGAGATTTTTTATGCAAGCAAACCTCTGACCAAGGAGCCACTAAACTAAGAGAGGTCAACACAACATAAGATAATCTGAACTCTTCTAGATACAAGGACAAAGAAAGAAGAAAGATAGGTTTTTTAATAAGAAGATACTTACTGAGCATGTGTAGATAATGGAAGTGATGCATATCCAACAACCACCTGGAAGATTAATGACTTCAATTGTCATTTCAATGCAGTACGTATGAAAAAGAGAAATGGACTCACAACATGCTGAACAAATAAAAAACAAGAAAAAAATATAAGGCAAAACCAAGCATTATTCTGAAATTCAAAGACATGAAAAACTTACTGGTTTTGGAGCTTCTTGTTTTGTCTGAAGATCGATATGGAAAAAGGAGAATAAAAGGTGGTGTGACGGAGTCCAGACGGCAGGGAGGGAAAGTTTAATCTCATCATGGTAACAGGCCACCCTAGCCCCAACAGCAACTTGTGTGTTAACAAACTTCTGTAGTGATGCGCCTGGCTCCCTTGGATACATTGCCTAGTCAAATTATACGTGTGAAATGAGATGAGGTTCAGAAAGCAGACAGCTTTCAATCTATAACAATAACTGAGACACATATACCTCTAAAGGCTGTCTACCAACATCAACATCATCCTCTCTTAGTTCAACCTGTATGAACAAATTTCTCTTCCGACCTAAACTAACTGTCAAGGGATATACATACAGACAATGAAAGAGCTGCAGGAAAGGCTCGTTTCTCATTGTAGTGCGGAAGTCAAAAGCATGGAACTGCAAGGGAATCAACATAACCATTAAGAACAATCATATGCAATGTGAGAAAAATTTACAGGACATCTTATCAAAAAAAAAATTATAGGCAAAAGTAAAATTTTATTGATATAATAGGCATTGGCCAAGTACAATAGTACTATACAATGAAACATGCCTAATTACATCTAAGCACTAGTGAGAGTCACAATCAAATCATGAAGGTAATAATGGCTGAAGCCCAAGAAAGTAATGTATTGTAAAAAAATTGTTTCAGCTCATCCACAGAATCCTCCATGTCTTCAAAGCACCTCTTGTTTCGCTCCAGCCACAAGCACCACATAATGCAGTGAGGGATCATTCTCCACACAACAGTGATGTGGGCATTTTCCCCGATACCCCTCCAGCAGCACATAATATCCCTAACTCTTCCAGGCATGACCCATGCCACCCCTATCCTATTAAGATCTCGTTCCATAAACACCGTGCTACCTCACAATGTAATAAAAGATGATCAACTGATTCCCCATCACTCTTGCACATGAAGCGCCAATCTGAAATAATGAGACCACGTTTTCTCAAATTATCAGAGGTGAGGATCCGCCCAAGAGATGCAGTCCAAATGAGAAAAGCAATCTTGGGAGGTACCTTGCACTTCCAGATAGCCTTCCAAGGATAGCTATGATCATTAAAAAATCCCAAGAGAGTTGTAATGCCCCAATGGAAGGCCCAAACCACATGGTCTATACTCCAAAATGACTAGTCAATGACACAATTGGGGCGTTACAAGAGCCTTATGGAAAGAGCGCACTAAGAATTGTTTATGTCCACTCGGATTCCACAACAGCCTATCCCTGAACTCGTTGCCAATTGACTTAGCATATAACGAATCAAAGAAACCAATAAACATGTCCAGCTCCAAATCTTGAGCCGCTCTTTAGAAACTCACATTCCAATGGACTACACCATTGGAGGGTACCAATAAATCAGCCACAGCAACCTCTTTTATCACATGCAATTTGGTAAAGCATAGGAAACACCTACTTAAGAGCCATGTCACCACACCACACATCGTGCCAAAAGTAAACATTGTTGCCTCTTCCAATTGCAAATCTGAAAAACTGAGAGAATCTTCCCCAACCAGCTCTTTTGTTTTTCCACAATCCCACATCATGTGGCTCCCTACTTCATTAGAGCACCAACCCCCCAGAAGGCTCCCCTACTTAGACCCTATCACTTCTCTCCATAGGCCCTCTCCTTCCCTATGATACCTCCACAACCATTTCCCCAAAAGTGCTTTGTTGCAGACCCTTACATTATGCACCCCCAGCCCACCACATATTATTGGTGAGCAAACTTTATCCCAACTGACAAAATGGAACTTAGTTTCATCCCCCATTCCTCCCCAAAGAACGTTACGAAAAGTTTTCTCACTACAAGAAGCCACATTTGCGGGTATTAGAAATAAAGATAGAAAATAAGTAGAGAGATTAGATAGAGTGCTCTTAATGAGAGTCAATCTACCACCCTTGGACAAATACATCCGTTTCCACCCGGCCAATCTTCTTTTAATTTTTTCTAACATGCCATCCCAAATAGATTTTGTTTTGAACGCAGCCCCCAAAGGAAGACCGAGATAGTTCAAGGGCAGCGAAGCAATCTTACAACCCAAGATAGTTGTCAAGTCCTGAATATTGTTCACGCCACCCACAGGAACCATTTCAAACTTCAAGAGATTTACCTTCAGGCCTGAAACCACTTCAAAACAAAGTAATACAGCCCTCAAGTACTGCATCTGATCACTATCCGGCTCACAAAACGGCAACGTGTCATCAGCAAATAATAGATGAGATATAGTCACACCTCCCACCGAGAATCCAGCAATAAATCGTCTATTGACAGCTGCATTCAACATACGGCTCAATGCATCCATAACAATGACAAACAGCAAGGGGGAGAGTTGATCCCCTTGTCTTAATCCCCTATAGCTGTTAAAGAATCCTTCCAGTGCTCCATTCACCAAGACTGCATAGCAAACCATAGTTATACAATGTCTGATCCATGAATCTGTCTCTCCCCAAAGCCACATCTCCCAAGTAGATAACACAAAAAATCCCAATTAACATCATCATAGACCTTCTCCATGTCCAGTTTACATAAGAGTCCAGGTGTACCCTCCTTGATTCTACAATCTAGGCATTCATTGGCAATCAACATCGAGTCCAAGATTTGTCTCCCCTTCACAAACGCATTTTGGGGTTTTGATATAATACTACTCAAAACCTTACTCATGCAATTGGCAAACACCTTAGAAATAATAACACCCCATTAATGAGACTAATAGACCGAAAATCTTTCACCTCTACTGCCCCAACTTTCTTAGAGATAAGAGCAATGAAAGATGCATTAATGCTCTTTTCAAATTTACCAAAAGTGTATAACTCCTGAAAAACCTGCATAATATCCTCCCCCACCACATCCCAACAATATGATAAAAAGCCATCGTAAACCCATCCGGCCCCAGGGCTTTAGCCTTGGCCTTCCCATGAAGCACCCAAAGAACCTACTCTGCTTCAAAAGGTCTCTCCAACCACACAGAACTTCCTTGATCAATATTCTCAAAAGGCATACCATCCAATTTGGGTCTCCACAAGGATTTTTCAGCAAGTAGATCTTCATGGTAAGTGACAATATGGTTTTTAATAGCATCACCTGTCCCTCAACCTGAAGCACCTCGATAGCATTATTCCTACAGCCAAAAGCCAAACGGTGGAAAATTTTCGTACAACAGTCCCCTTCCTTCAACCAAAGGGCTCTTGACTTTTATCTCCACGAAATTTCCTCCATTAGTAACACCTTCTCCAATTCCAAAGTGGTAGCTAGTTTCCTGCAAGAGTCCTCTTCGGGAAGAGGAGCACTTACCTCCCTTTCCCCCAGGTCCTTTAACTTCTCCATAAGAGACCTTTTTTACTATTAATATGTCCTAAGACTTCAGCATTCCACCTCTTCAAATCCCTCTTCAGTACTTTCAATTTCCCAACCAAGATAAAGCTAAGTGAACACTCAAAAGAGTACGAGGTTCACCACGACCTCACTTTCTCCACAAAACCCTCAACTTTCAGCCACATATTTTCAAACTTAAAGTATCGTTTACCCTCGTGAATGCCTCCACAATCCAGTACAATGGGGAAATGGTCCGAGCAAACTCTATCCAGTCTCTTAACACTGTAGGATAATGTGCCTCCCTTGAAGGAGACACCAAAAATTTGTCCAAACAAGACCACGCCCGATTATTAGACCAAGTGTGCACACCACCAACAAGTGGTAAGTCCACCAGATCCATTTCAAAAATAAATTCAGAAAACTCATGCATTGCCTGGTTATGCCGGACCTCTCCTGATCTTTCACTAGGAAATCTAGTGAAATTAAAGTCACCACCAATACACCATGGTAAGTTCCACCAGCTGCCCAAGCTAGCTAACTCCTCCCATAAGGCCTTCCTATGTGTGTCCATGTTTGGCCCATACACACCAACGAAAGTCCAACAAAAGTCGTCCTCCACATTTCTAAATGAACATGCTCCAATGTGATTTCCAACACACTCCTCAATAGACCCAACCACTCTTGAATCCCACATAATAAGGATGCCACCGGATGCTGCCACCGAGGCAAGATACACCCATCTCACAAATGGACAGCCCCAAATGCTAGTGAAGAAGCTACGGTCCATGAATTCCATCTTCGTTTCCTGCAAACAAACAATATCCAACTTCCATTGATGTAAGAGATTCTTCACCTGCATACGCTTATTGGGATCATCAAGACCCCGAATGTTCCAAGAGAGAATTCTACGCTTCATAGGAAATAGCCTTTCCCTTGGATATTCCCTTGCTAGTGCTCCCCTCCCTTCCATCATATATGATTGAACAAGTAAGACGTTTCAGTTCCCTCTGTCCTAGAAGCAGATTTGAGGGATTGGATCCGACCCTCCTCAATGGTGATAAGTAATGCCCTGAATTGCTCCTCAAACCTGTCACAAGAGATCCCCACACACTCTTGGACATCCTTTAGTTTCTGAACCACCCAATCCGAAGGTGAGCCTCCCAATGTAAGCAAGGGAGATAAGATGAGTACTGGCTCTAGGCCCACCTCGACCTCCCTGTGTGCCAATTGAAGCATGTAATTCCTGTCCTTTGCCTCCACCATCGTCTCTTGGACTGGTTGAAACTACCCAGAGGCCTTCACCAGAGAAGAGAACACCTGAGTCACCTCCTCTGCCCCCACTACGACTTGAATTGGATGAGACTGCTCAGAGGCCCTCGTCGAAGAAGAGAGCACCTGAGCCTCCTCCCTGCTACCCATCAGCACCATCTGCGTAGGTTGTGCCGAAGATACCACATCTACCGGTGAGATAACATTAAGATCCATTTCCAGATCAATTGTCAGCAGCTCCTCGATCACCCTTTGAGCCATCGTCAATGATTCCTTAGTCATCCGCGGTCCCGATGGGTTGAGTGGCTCCTGACTCATGGTCCTCGGCACCTCAACTACGTCGTCTCCATCTCATAAATCCTCCATCGCCGTCAAAGAGCTCCTCTGTAACACCATCGTCTTCTCGCAGTCTGATGGAAACCCCAACTCCGTCTCCAGCAAGGAATTCTATTCACTCTGGCCATAAGTTGGTAGCCCGCCTTGAGCTCTATGACCAGTACACTCTTCTTACCGTTACAGTCACGCTGACGCATCCTCCTTACACTGATCTTTTATGCCTTACATTACCCAGGCCCATCTCATTAGGCCCATTACACCCCTCCTCAATGCACCGTATTAGAACATCAACCTTCCCCAGTAAATCCAACAACTGCATTTTCATTTCCAGCAAGGTACTATGCACGTCTTCCACTGTCAATCCCATGACAGGCCTAGCACTTCCACCTCTCCACTGTGCACTTTCTTTCCCAAAGGTACGTGGAGCCTTTCCCCCCCCTGTCATGGGATTGGCATGCTAGGCTACATGATGAAATTTTCAGCGCACACAGCTCACAAAGTCAAGTGACATTCGTTCATAACAAGATCATTGAGCCAAATGAAGCAAAGTTTTGAGAGGGGCCCACTCTCTCAAGTCACATTTAATTTTCATATAGTTCCATCATGTGGCCCCTCATCTCCGAACCTTAAAAGTTAAACTTGAAAGGAAAGGTTAAAATTGATGTAAAATGCAAGAAGCAACACAACTATTCCACCATTCTCTTAATCTATCAATGTGACAGTGTGCAATAACCCTTAGGTTTTTATCTTTTTTAAACAATTATTGATCAAGGGTTTACTAAATCCCGCCACATCAAAAAAGTTCCTGATGTAGTTTGTAGCATTGCTCGAAATTGATATACATGTGCAAGTGCCAGTCTTCAAACTCAAAAATGAAACATACCCAAATCAAATTAGCTTCTTAACGCACGTCATGTTAGACCCAAGTAACTCAAACTTCACATTTTGGGGAGAAAAAAGAATCATGTGCATTTCAAAATTATTGAAAATTATATCAACTAACCAGTTCAAAACATCTAACTGCTAATAATTAAAAAAATATATATTATTCTGAAGGAAGTGAGCTTTGGTCACTTCATACGGCTTCAATAATGACATTAATAATAAGGAGTATATTATTACATATACCTAATCAAAAACCATAAGGGAAAGGATATGGAGCATAAAACTATTTTTTTCAAAACAAATAATTATGATAAATCTAAACTCTTGCTTGAAGTAGAAAGCTTGCTCTACTACGATAATTCTCTCACTCTGTTTTTCTTGACCATTCACTCATCTTTGAAGCTACATTCTTTTCATGGTATAGGATTTTGCTATCCTATTCAACAGCAATCAACTAAAAAAAATGAGCTTCATCTCATTGAGGCTTAAGTGCATTTTGAGGCCCATATGCCTTCGGCATCAAAATTAGATGGATCTATATGTCATTCACTTTTTATACATAGGATATGCATAATCAGGCCTTCTATTTACAAGCTAGTGTGGAGGACACACCATCCAAAATGCTTACATGGCAAGATTTGATTTGCAAGATTCAAAATTTAGGACACACCATCCAAACCACTTGCAAATAGAATTTTGCATATGATAAACTCAGTCATACCATCCATCCTTTGCAAACTAGCAAGTAATTCAACATATCAGTGAGCCATTTGGGTTGAATTGGAGAGTCCATTCAAGATTCATGGCTATTCAATCATGAAAAAACAACATAATTAACCATAAAAAAAAAAAAACAATCATAAAAAATAATAGGAAATCTCAAGCTTTTTCATGGTGCACTCATGGCATTTCAATCATAACAAACAACAACGGCAGATTTTCAGTGTGACCCTATCACTTTGAACCCGAAAGGAGAGGATCTTAGTGTGCACAAGACTTTATACTTACCTCATCAATGCTGAGATCAGGGTTTTCATGGGCATTTGATCCATTTCTAGATATTTCTCTCCCATCATATAAATTCCACTTCGAGTTGCAACTCTGAGGTCCTTCAGAACCATTATGGGGGAGCTTTCGAAATGCAGAATCAGCAAGACGGTCCCCCAGGTCAACAGAGTCATTGGTCACACTCCCACTTTCTGATATATTTTCCATGTCAGTATGGCTATTCTGGTGCTTCTCGATTTCTAGTCTCAAAACACCCTTCACAGGTTTATGAGCCTTCTGTTTTGGATCCTAGATATACAAAAGAGTTTAAAAAAATAAACAAGAAAATAAAAATATTAGACGGCACCATCATCATCAAAATGACAAACATAGAATAGCAGAATTAGTGTTGGGAAAATTGAGCAGGATATTGATATTAATAGCCTTTTAGTGATAAGGGAAAAGGAAGTTTCTCATGCTGACATTTAAGTCCTAAAAATGTCAAAAGAAAATTATAAAACATAAAAGAAAGAAGAAAACAAATAAAAGGTCATGCCTACAAATTGGTAGAGGAACAAAGAACTCACTATGGTTATCACACCCAAGCCCATAAGGTTTGGTTTGGTAAGTAAGAATTTTGATATGAGAATTTTGAGTTTTAAGATGAAATATTAAAATATTATATTTTAATATTATTATTGTTTTGGGATTTGAAAAAGTTAAGAAAAAGTAAAATTATTTAATATATTTTGTATGGGGATTTGAGAAAGTTGTAATGATGAGATGAGAATTTTGAGTTTGAGATGAGAATTTTATTCAGCCAAACCAAACCTAAGTCCTAAATGAGAATACTTGTACCACTATTTTGTCAAATATAATTGATTGTAATATAGGCGCCAGACAGAATCTTATTAATTGCTGATTGATTTATTTTCTTCAAATTCTACTTCTTTGCACTTCAACAGAACCTCCCTTTAATCCCTAAAGGACTGCAGAGGCTGCAGCCCTTGGTACAACACCTAAATTGAACCCAAGGCGATCGTTAGCAAGGTGGGATTTTCAACCATACCCCCCATAGAAAATCCAGTTGTAACTTCTCTATGCGATGGGCCTCCTTGGTGGGAAGTGGAAACAAAGACAATACATAGGCAAGTTGGAATGAGTGATTTTGATCAATGTAACCCTTCCACCTTTAGATTAAGGATTTAGTTAGTCAGTAATTAGGTTACTCATGTGCCCTTGCATAGCTAAAACTTATTCACTTGCTATTAACCAACATATCCACAAGTAGTCATATGTCCAGGAATGAATATAACATATGAATAACAAATCAAAAAGCAAGCCCAACTAGGAACTCAGCCACTATATTGTCATGGCACTTGCCTCTCCCTTTCCTCATCGTAATCAAAATTTCAAGGCTAGTACATCCAATCTGAAACTTAGCTACGACAGTACCTTTCTCATCATTTTAGCTCACATAGGGTGCAGAAAAGAAGAAAAATTGAGCACCAAACACAAAATCTTTTCTTTTCTCTTTCATATTGGCAAAAGGATAGAAAAAAAAAAAGGATCTATTATAGAAGGTTTCTTCCAGCGGGCTCAACCATGGCAGGCTAAATTTGGCAAGCTTCTTGGAAATTATGAGCATATAGAAATGTTATCTGGCTGCATCATTTTTAAAATTTTTCAGACCATACACAACCAATAAGGGTAGAATGCGTAAAACTGAGATACCTTAGGGGAATGATCCCACTAAATCGTATAAGAAACTCCTTCAATAATAAATTATTTTGTAGAGCACAAACATATCTCATATGAAATGATCTTAGCAGATTCAAACCAATCATGGGAACTGAGGTCAACGGCTGGTGGAACTGAGCAATAAGAAATAGTTTTGTCTCTAGTGAGATCTATACTTAAAGTTGGCATGTTCATACCCATAGTTGCTGGAGCTCTTGCAAGAAAGGTCTAAACGGGAATCGAGGCTGGATTCTGGCCCTAGTGTCATGTGACATGTCTTTAATTGATCAACAATTAAACCAAAGCATGCAAAGTACTCCGCAACAAGTCTCAAGGACAGTGACTTTAAAACAAGTCCTGTGAAAACTCAGATAAATTAAAAGTCCAACCAATTAAATTTATCCTCACAAGTCCTGCATAGTTCTTGAGTTCATAGAGGTTCCAAGATCCTCATATATGACTTGTTATTCTGTGAAAACTCCATTACCAGCAAACCCAAAGAATCTAGCATAGAGGAGTAACATGCAGGAAAACTTGTATGTCTAGTTCCCCCAGGCTAGCCTAAAATAACCTTGGTTTCGCTCATGAAAGGTACGCGTGTCCTTACTGTTGTCCATTTAATCTGGACTTCTCTGTTTTGGGGGAACAATGCAATATCATTCTTTTCAAATGGAAAAAAAAAATAATAATAATAAAATAAAATAAAATTCCAGATAATACCACTTAGGTCATTCCAACTTAGTAGTTAAAGCCAAAAATAACAGTTTCAAACCCAAGTATTATAGCATTAGCGTGAATTAGGAATGACACAATGTGCTCAAGAAGTTCCAAGTACATGATTAAAGATCCATACATAATACAACATAAGAGAGCTATACCAACATCACTGACTAGAAAAGAAACTAGATGATGGCAAAGTGATGATAAAATATATGAGAAATTTACAAATAATTAACAGCAAGTTATAAGTCAGATACTTGTGAGGAAAAAAAAAAAGTTACAAGTCAGAGAGATGCCATACATGAACAGTGAGAGAAGGAAGGTGGGAATAAAGTTTTCAGTGATTTTAAGCAAGTGTATGATGCCAAAGGTCAGGTAATGCAAATCAACTCTTCGGCAAGTAATAGTTAGCTATAATTTACATCTATAATATCTGAACAACCTTTTTTTTTTACAGGTATAATATCTGAACAACCATAGACCGAAATCTTTTTTTTTTTTATAGGTAACCATAGACCAAAATCTTGACAAGCTACTAGACTAAGCTGAAAAGATGGAAATAAATCTCATCCCCACCTGAAGTGAGTCCTCAGTATAGCTTTCCTTAACTTTACTCAAGTTTGATATTTCAACTATAACAGAGCTTCCACTTGAATAACCCAGCTTCCCATCTAATGTGATCTTTGCACTGGGCTCAAACACACCCTCATGTGAAATTGAACCAGACACACTGGGAGCAAGAGGGCTGCTTGGGGAAGCAGACCCACCAGAAGTTACACCAATGCCGTTATCGAATAATGAAACAACAGCCCAGGCAAAGGATTCTCTGTAAGGCATGATTTGAGACCACACCTGCAGCTTCTGCCTGTCTCTCTCAGTCAAGTGTCCCTGAACAGGTACAAAAAAAGGCCATTTTGATCAACCACTAAATAAAAAGAAAGTTTACATAAAATTATCGGAAAAGGAAAAAAGATGGCATCATTACACACATGCGCATGGAAAAAGAGCGGGAGAGGTAGAGAGAGAGAGAGAGAGAGAGAGAGCATGTCTATGTCATTCATAAAATGTTATTTAAGGTGTGATAACATTTTTTATATACCGACAACTTTAAAAAATCAAAAGGGGTGAGGACTAAATAGAAATACTAAGATCATTGCAATCCAGCAGGTCAAGTGGAGACCAAAGCCAGCACGGGCACAGCCAGTAGCAGCTCTAACCAATTCTCATGTCCACACCAAGCACCAAGAATTCTAACAATATTTAACAAAAATTAGGCAACGTATTAAATACAGGCATTGATTACTCAAGACATGAATCAAACCAATGAAAACAACTACAGAAACAGAAAGTGGAAATCTTCCCATTTAAAGATTTTAAAAGGAAAAAAAAAACAAAAAAAAAAAAGATCACACCAACAATGTTGCTGACTGAGAAACCAAAAAAATCAGCAGGTTTCAGTGCATGAAGAAGCATGAAGGCACCTAATAAGAACGAAAAATGCAAATGTTTATTTGAATATACCGGTTCTTTACGCGAATAAACAGAAGAAGAAACCCCACCCTCCTCTGTTGCATGCTTTTCTAACTGGATTAGCAGACAAACAGATGCTGATGGAGCATCTAAATAGAAGATTCCTCGTGATGCATTAACCTGGAGATAGTGTCAAGTAAAAAAGGTAAATTCCTCAGTCACCATGTGCATCATAAATATCTCTATTTGCTAAAATAAAGCAGTGCAGAAAATTTTGAAAAAGTGCTGAATCAGTACTATACTTACATCCTGTATATCAGTAGGTAAAACATGAAAATGGAAATCCTCTGACAACTTTTCTCTTCTCTCCCTATTATATAAGCAAATTGTACCATGAAACGGCTCTAACAGATGGAGGGGACAGAGAGAGTTCTAAGTCAGAAATCTTCAATAGATCAAACATAGATACACAATATTGAGTAGGAGAACCAACTCCTAGATGATAAGGATCCAGTACCAAGAGCAGAACACTCACCTACTAATCCCACTTGAAATGATAACGACTGAACTTTAACAGATATCTTCAATCCACTAGGACCATTCGAT
The DNA here is from genome assembly GCA_011037825.1 of Carya cathayensis. Classification (NCBI taxonomy): domain Eukaryota; kingdom Viridiplantae; phylum Streptophyta; class Magnoliopsida; order Fagales; family Juglandaceae; genus Carya; species Carya cathayensis. Next base: position 615,841 of record QGSO01000139.1, on the reverse strand, counting down.
AATGAAACAAAGAAAAAAGAGCGAGAGATAATTAATTGGGGGAAAACAAATTAAATGGCTACTGTAAAAATCCTACTCCATAATAAGACTTTAGAAATTACATAACTTTAAGGTCAAAAAATAATAAGAACAGCAACAACAAATAAGAGTGTCATACTGTGATATAGGAGCTTCTGAAATCCTTTGACCAAATGTCATTGACCTCTCATTTTCCCAATCAAATGCTGGTTCATAAGCAGGGAGGGGGGATGCACCAAAATGCTGCAAATTTATCACCAGTTGAATTTAGGAGTTTTTTAAAAGTAAAATGAAGTTAATCGCATCTCACCAAATTTCCAAAGTACAGAAAGAAAATAAAGTTAGATTCGGAACATTTGATCTCAATCAAGGCAATACTTAAACCAATACAACCTTCGGGACAGATATGACAGAGGTCACCTCAGCAAATTGCCTTCCTGAGGTACTTGGAATGTCATCATCAGTAGTATCTTCAGTCTTGGTTCGCCTTGCACTGGCAAGTCGCATTTCTGCAAACAGTTCAAATTTTTTATAAGATAAAGATTCTATTAATGACAACAAAAGGATGTTATCCCAGTACACAGGAAGTGTACAAGAGACCAACCAAACTCAAAAAATGAAAATGTTCTAAAAATTCTTGAATGGTAGAGATCAAAAGAGTGACACCATCTTGGGACACTATCTAATGATAAAGGGTAATAAGAAAAATTTGATCTCTGGCATAGATTTCTCGCAATCCTCGAAACTAAACTCATTTTTTTTCTCTTCAAAGGTGCCATAGCAAGCACGATGGGGTCATTCTCCACAAAGGTGCACACCGATGGCTGCCAAACTGCCCTTTCCACATGTAACGAGGTCCGCCGCACGTAAAGGATTTTTTTTATATAGTTAATAAGAAGTTTTATTACCAAGAATAGGCAAAGCCCAAGTACACAAGACGTATACAAGGGAAATACCTAATACACACTAGAAAGCATAAAAGAGGCAAATACAAATTCTGAAAATTATCATCATTCAGTACAAGAGTCTTAGCCCACAAACACAAAGTACTAAAGAAGAAATCCCTAAGTTCTCCAAAGAATGTTCTTTGTCTTCAAAGCATCTCCCATTCCTTTCCAGCTAAAGACACCACATAAAGCACAAAGGAATCATCTTCCATACGGCAGCATCGCATTTTCTTCCCTCAAAACCATACCAACATGCAAGTAGATCCACCACTTCCTTAGGCATCACCCAATCTATTCCCATCCGACCAAAAATCTCATTCCACAAAGACTTGGCCACCTCACAGTGAAGGAAAAGATGATTTACAGATTTACCATCCTTCTTGCACATGGCACACCAATCAACTATAAAACATACCATGCTTCCTTAAGGAAAAGATGATTGACACCACATGTAAAGGAATTACCAAATCTTTTTTTTAATAGTAATAATTCTTTATTAAAATGTGCAAAAGGAGCAACCCAAGCATAGGAATTACCCAATCTATCCCATAGAGGCGCCAAAGACCATGCTCCAAAAAATATTGGCAACCTCGCAATGCAAAAGTAGTGATCCACCAATTCCCACTTTTCTTGCATGTGTAACACCAATTGATCGCTACAATTCTCCAAGTCCATATGTTATCCAAGGTAAGAATCTTCCTTAATTTGGGTGATGCCTATGAGGTCTTAGGGGTAACTCTCAAATTGCTGATGTTTGGAACATGATACTTTATGTCTTATGTGGTGTATTTGGATTAAGAGGAATGGTCGATGTTTTGAAGACAAGGAACACTCAGTGGACTTAACTTCAATATTTCTTTTTTTAAACACCTATTTCTGTGGGCTTTGGCCATTGCATTCAATGGAACCAGTGTCCATGATTTCCTTGTTTGTTTTTCTAGTTCCTAATTTGTAACTAGGTTTGCGCAATTGTATACTTCCTGTATCCTTGGGCAATGCCTATTTACTAGTCTAAATAATATTTTTCGTACTTACAAAAAATAAAAAATAAAATAAAATAAAAAAAGATTCTTCCTCAAGGTTGTAGTCCAAATGAAAAAAACACTCTAGTGGGGCCTTGTTTCTACAAATAAGCCTCCAAGAGAAAGGGGTCTTGAGCGAGCACAAATCACATTGTAAAATGACTTTACTTCAAATAAGCCTCTTAAGAATGGGCACCAAACCAATTTATCATCTACTTTTTGCCGACAACACACTAATTTTCAGTGAAGCCAATCATGAACATCTTCAGTCCTTAAGAGCACTTTTGCTATGTTTTGAAGTTGTGTCAGGATTGAGAATTAATTTAACCAAGTCTGAAATTGTTCCGGTGGGCTCAATGTCAAATATTTCAGATCTGGCTAATATTTTTGGTGTCAAATATCGTCGCTGCCTATGAGATATCTTGATCTTCTCCTGGGTGCCCAGCATAAATCTGTTTTGATTTGGGAAGGGATGATTGAGAAGATTGAGAGGTTAGCCAGCTGGAAAAAATTATATTTGTCTAAAGGGGGTAGAACCACTTTAATCAAGAGTACATTGTCCAATCTTCCAACTTATTTTCTCTCTCTCTTTCCTTTACCGGCTGGGGTTTCTACAAAAAGTGAAAAGATCTATAGGAATTTCTTGTGGGGAAGTAAAGGGGAGGAAAGAAAATATCATTTGATGAGTTGGGATAAGGTATGTCAACCAATATCAAATGGTGGTTTCGGTGTGCGAAACTTGAGGCTTTTTAATAAAGCTCTTTGTGGGAAATGGTTATGGAGATATCATTTAGAAAGAGATGCATTATGGAAAAATGTGATAGATGTTAAATATGGGGGTATTGGTGCTCAAATGAGGTAAAAGGAGCTTATGGGATGGGATGATGGAAGTCAATTCGAATGGGTTGGGGGAGTTTGTTAAACATGTCAATTTTAAGGTGGGGGATGGATCAAGAATACATTTTTCGCATGAGAATTGATGTGGAGAGTCAGCTCTCAAGCATGAATTTCCTTCACTTTTTCAGATCGCAAGGCAGCAAGATGCAACTGTGGCTGATTCAATCTCTCTTTTTTTTTTTTATAAGTAATAAACTTTATTGATCGAATGCAACTAGGCAAAGCCCATGTACAAAGGAAGTATACAAAAGAGACACCTAATTACACTCTAGCAAGCTGAAAAGAAATCAAAAACTCATGAACATTCCCTCCCTTTAGTACAATAGCAGAAAATCATTGGACCAAAGAAAAAATGAACTGGAACTCAGCAAACAATCTCTTTTTTGAATAATAGTATTCAATGGACTGTTGACTTCGTGGGAAATGTGAATGACTGGGAAGTTAATGTTATTTCAGATTTTCTCAGCAGATTATATGAGTTGAAGATTGTCCAAGGAAGTGCTGACCGATTGTTGTGGATTCATGAAAGAAATTCCAGCTCAACAAATAAAACAGAAAGTTCCAGTTGACATGGTCATAGGCCTTCTCCATATCTGTTGACATAAAATATCCGGTACCACCGACTTAACCCTGTTGTCCAAGCATTCATTAGCTATTAGAACTGAATCCAATATCTATCTACCTCTCACAAATGCATTTTGGGACTTGGAAATAATTTTACCCATAGTTGTGCTCATCCTATTGGCAAGAACCTTGGCAATTATCTTGTACATACTGCCCACTAGGCTAATAGGCCTGAAATCTTGTGCCTCTATTGCACCCACCTTTTTAGGGACAAGTGCAATAAAAGTAGCATTTAAACTTTTCTCAAATTTTCCAAACGAGAAAAATTCCTGAAAGACCTGCATAACCTCCCCTCCCACCACCTCCCAACAAGTCTGGTAAAATGCCATAGTAAAGCCATCCGAGCCCCATGCTTTATCCTTATTCATTTTTCTAATTACTTTTCGTACATCTTCCTCTTCAAATGGTCTCTCTAACCACCCCATATTGTTCTGATCAATGGCCTCAAAAGCTAGACCATCTACTTTTGGTCTCCATGCAAAAGGTTCCGTCAACAATTGTCCTACATGACTAGCAACATGTTCTTTAATTACTGTTTGGTCTGATGATAAACCTCCTTCAATAGTCATGGACTCTATGGCATTAAACCTTCTATGTGAGTTTGCAAATCAATGAAAAAACTTGGTACATTTATCCCCCTCCCTAAGCCACAATGCCCCTGACTTTTGTCTCCACGAGATCTCCTCCATTAATATCAACCTCGCTACCTCTGAGACAACTTGGCCTTTGCGTTCATTCTCATCTTCTATGCCCTCCAAACTTGGCAATTCTAGTAGGAGATTCTTTTTTTTGTGTGGTTACATTACCAAGTACTTGTTCATTCCATGTCTTCAAATCCACCTTCAAAGCTTTCAATTTTCCAGACAATACCTTGCTCGGAGTGCCCTCTAGTTGATATGAATTCCACCATTGCCTAACCAATTCCACAAACCCCTCTGTTTTTAACCACATATTCTCAAATTTGAATGGTCTTCGCCCCCTGGAATTCCTCCACAATCTAACACTATGGGAAAGTGATCAGAGCATACCCGAAGAAGTCTTTTCTGACATAATTCTGGAAATTGCATTTCCAAAGAATGGGAAATGAGGAATCTGTCCAGCCTTGACCAAGCTTATTAGACCAAGTATAATCACCCCCATGAGGGGTAAGAGCATGAGTTCTAGCCCGAATATTAAATCCAAGAATTCCATCATACCATTGTTTTGTCGCCCCTCCCCGATCTTTCACTTGGAAATCTTGTCACATTGAAATCCCCGCCAATACACAAAGGAACATCCCACACATTACATAAGCCTGCCAACTCATCCCAAAGTAACCGTCATTCACTATCCAAATTAGGGCCATAAACCCCAGCAAAAGCCCATTCAAAACCATCTACAGAATTTTTAAAAGGACATCCCACCAAGTATTCTCCCACAAATTCATCAATGTTCTCCACTACCTTCTTGTCCCACATAACCAAAATTCCACCCAAGCCCCCTTTGATGGTAAATATGACCATCCTACATACTGACAACTCCAAATACTCCGAATGATTCTTCTTTTAATAAGCTTTAGCTTTGTTTCCTACAAACAAATAATGTCCATCTTCCATTGTCTTAACAAGGATCTTATTCAGAGGCATTTATTTATCTCATTCAACCCCCTAACATTCGAACTCAGAATTTTGGGCTGCATTAATCAACTATTCCAGCCCTCCCTTTATTTCTACCAGGACTTGCACTCCCCTCCTTTCCATCATAATTAATGGACCAGTCCAGCCGCTTCAACTCCCTGCTTCTTTTTTGCCCTATTCCCTGTCGAAGATGGCCTACCTCTATTGTAGTTAACAAAGCCCTAAATTGCTTAGCATATCCTTCACATGAAATCCCCACCACACTTTGCAATTCCTCCACCTTTTTCATAACCCAATCAATAGGTAGGGGTGGCATGATATGCATAGGAGAAGGATCCTCCCTTGTAAATTCACCTTCTGAAGTGGAAGATTCAAAGAGGATCAGAGAGCCTTCCCTTTCCCCCTCCCCCTTCTCCACCTCCTTCCCCCTCTCCAGAACCACCAAATCTTCAGCAACCCGTAACTCCTCTCCCTCCATCGACACATTCTATGACAGCCCATCACTTGTCGGCATGATCTGTGGCAACCCAGAGAATTCTCCACCTCCTTCACCGACATTTATCCTCCCTTCACCTTCTTCGTTGTTCCCCATAATTTCCCACTCTTCAAAATCCAGCGCTTGAAGACCCACCACAGCCACAGTATCTTCTGCTTCCTTCTCCGGCGACAGCACCGACTTCGCCTCACCACCAGAAGACTCGCCAAGGGTCAGCAACAATTTCTGTACGAGTGGTGGCGGCATCAAGTCCATTGTAGGCGCCGTCATGGTAGCCTCCCCCCCTACCCCGATACGCCGAAACCTTCTTTTCGGGTCACTTGCCAAACCTGTTTTGGGCCTTTCCCCAAGCCCGGCCCACCCGCTAGCCCACACTCCTTACTCTTTATCGAGCCCACTCCCACCAACCTTCCTCCAACAGACCCATCCCCATGGCCCAAGCCCATGCCCACTCCCTTTGCTCCCTCAACGCACCATTTCAATAAGTTCTTGTTCTCCCCAATGCCCAGTAACAATCCCTCCCCTTTATCCTCCTCTACATATCGTATCAAACCAACTAAGTAAGTCTGCATTTCGCCCAACTGGTCTTGCATCTCTGACAAAGCCTGAAGTAAGTTTTCCTTATTAATGCCAACATCGCCCCTGCCACCATCCCCTCCATGCTGCCCCTCCATAGAGATGGCGACTCCCCCTTTTGTACCTGTGCTTGCTACAGTTCCTCGAGCCCCGTTTGTCCTAGGCTTCTGCAGAGCCTCCATATATGACTTTTTCGAAGGTTGGGCTACCAACGTCGCTGCTATTGCCGTTTGAATTGCCGTCCCAACTACACGGCCTTCTCTGCCTACCTCCCTCAAAACCTCTACTAGTTTTCTCCACCCCCTCCCATCTCTGCCTTCCGGAATGAGAATACAGTTTCTCCGACCCCCTTGTTTGTATTCCACCAACGCCATGAATGCCCCTTGGGAGTTAGAACACCTTTGGGCTATGAAGCCCCTGTCTCCTTCGCGGTGAGCTGTATAAACTCCCTCCTCCCCCCTCCCCCCTTCAAGAAGTCCTCTAGAGCATTAGTGAACCACCAAATCATGGCTAACTCCAAGTGAAGGCTTTTCACCAACTTCCATCCCTTTTCAGTAATGTGCACCCATCGCCCAACTCTAACTACCTCAAACAATTTAAGATCAATAGTAATAGCATAGAACATGCTCGTGTCCCTTCTTATGCTTTCCATAATCACTCACTCAAACTCTCAAGAACACCATCACCAGCCAACTAACGAAAAGAGAAAAAAGTGTACAGAGAGAAAATAAAGAGGAGAGAGAAAATTATCCACCCATAACTGATGGACCTAAAAAATCTCCCAACCTCAACATAGAGTTTTCTTCCTTGGGCTATGCCTATTCATGGTAATAAAACTCTTATTAATTATCAAAAAAAGATTTTAAGGATTCCTAATCTATCGTTAACAATGGCATTTTGAGGGTTGGAATGATCTTTGATAATGCTTATTTTAGCCTGCCGGCAAGAACTTTAGCCACATTTAATAAACACCACCCACTAGGCTAATAGGCTGAAAATCCTTAACATTAACTACCTATAGCCTTTTTGGAAGAAGGGCGACGGAAGTGGCATTAAGGTTCTTCCCAAGTTTGCCTTCCAAGTGAAACTCATGAAACACTTTCATAATTCTTCCATCATTACGTCCCAACAAGTTTGTAAAAGGGGTATGGAATAACCATTCAAACCTAGTGCCTTATCTTCATTCAAGGCTATCACTAGCTCCCACACTTCGTGTGATACCCCATATTGAGTGAATATAGGTAGTAATACCCCATATGGATCCCACATTGCTTAGGAGGGAAGTTTTTTTACTCTTTATAATGATTCCAATGGGCTCTAATTGTACCATAGACTAGTCCTTTAAGAGTATGGGCCCATATATGGCTTGGGCTTTTATTTGGACGTTACAGATGGCATCAAAACAAACCTCAACTAAAAATATGGAACTTGAACCGTGCCACCTCTAATGAAATGGCCCATTAAAAATTTTAAGGAGAAGAGATTGAGATACCCCACGTTGAGAGAGTATAAGAGTATAGGTGGTAAATATGGTCTAGGTTGCTTGGGAGGGAGAAGTTATTGCTCTTTATAATGATTCCAATGGGCCCTAACTGTACCATCAACTAGTCTTTTTAGAATATGGGCCCAAAAGTGGCTTAGGCCTTCCTTGGGATGTTATACCTTGCTCCCCTCAAAAGGTATTCCAAAACATAAGACGTCAACCTCCTCAAGGACACAAAAAAAGCCTATCCAACCTAGGCCACCAATTCAATTGTTCGATGCACAAATTTTGGTAGAACTACACCATGTGATCCCTGATTGTCAAGGGACCAAAAGAAACTATTCCATGAAGCAATCAATGGAATTATTTCTTCTATGTGAATTCACCTCCCTATGAAAGAACTTCATACATTATTCCCCTATAGCAGCCGCAAAGCCCTCAATATTTTATCCCCAACATATCTTCTCCAAAATAGTTGTCCTTTCCAAATCATTAATTATTGTTTTCTTCTTCAACCTCTCATCATCACACAATGGCCTATCGTCCTCAATAACATCAAGGCCTTGTAACTCTTCACACAAAAAAAAAATTAAAGCTTCTTCTATTTTCCAATATTTCCAAACACCTATTATTCCAAACTAGTAAATCAGTTTTCAATGCTTTCAGTTGTTGCACCAAAATAAAACTTGAGAACCTTGAAAACAGTAAAAGCCCCACCACTACTTGACTCCACACAAGAAGCCTTTTAACTTTACCCACATTTTTTCAAACTTAGCATTTGTCTCCCAATAAATCTCCACAATATAAAAGAATAATAAAAGGACTGGAACAAAGTCCAATCAGCCACTTTTGAGACACACAAGAAAAGTGTACTTCCCACTCAATGGAGATTGAAAACAATCCTCTCTAAACCAAGCAGGAATGTCTAGCAACAGCATATCAATAACATTTAGTCCAAATATAAGATCAGAAAACACCATCCATGGTGAACACAAACAAGCATCAACCAATTTCTCGCTTGGATGAAGGGTAAAATTAAAAGGCCCCTATCAACAACAACGCTCAATCTAGAACAATTGAAAAAGGCAATATATCCATAGAGGCTCTATTTTGTCTAATAGAAATAGAAAGCATTGTATGTAAAAAAAATTCTTTTTTTCTTTTTTTATAGGTAAAGCACTGTACATAGAAAATATACTACCCCTATGTCTAGAATCAAACCGCAGTTAGACGATTAAATTTCTCCAATAACCACAAAACATTAACCAGTCAATAAGATTCCAGCACAGTCTCATGGACAGCAAAGTTGAGAATTTTTCCAAGATTAATTTTTTTTTATGATGAGAAGCTATGGTAACCAAGCAGACACAACACTCTAAACGGTTAAACCCCAGACCCATGTAACAAGCCCACGCCACAGAGATCAGGTAAATCATCAGTTTTTTCAATGATAGGGCGTGGCTCAAGAAATTGTTTGCACCCAAGTGTTTGATGCTTAGACCCGGGTTGCATCCCAAGACCAAGACCCTTACCACTTGAGCCAACCTCAAGGGGTTCAAGATCAATACTTTTATTGAGTTTTCTATGCTTTTCTGTGAATTACTTTTTAGTAGACTATTTGCGGCAAGAAATATCTTCTATCAATATTTCTAAAATTTTTTACTTTCATATTAATACCAATGAATATCTTACCGAAAGTTCTATTGGATAGCTTGGGTACAGTTGGGTGAACTTTTTATCTTTTCATTAACAATATAAATATGGGTATGTATTATTAAGAGTTAGATTAAACAGAAAACTAACACGTCCATTTTGAGCAAATGCAGCAGCATTTGTCGTAGAGTAAAAAACCATAATTACCAGTCTCGATGTCAGTATCGGGGCCCTCATATATCTGGTTCTGAAACGACACCGGACCGATGCTGTCGTAGTGGCCGTACTTGTTCTCATCCTTAACCCAGTCAGTGGTGTAGCACAGCACCAGCTCGCTGAGATGCGGCCACTGCTCCAACTTCTCATCAAACTGCTCTCCACAACACACCCCCAGTCAAAAAAAAACGGAGAAAGATACCTTAATGAGGTAATACTTCAATATGTTCCAGAATTAGAAACAAAATCCCCCGGCATTGTGACAGATTACCTTGTTCTGCCATCTCGTGGTAGCCGGGGTCGAGTCCCGCCGGTGTCGGAGCTGAAGCATTTTCAGATCTAGGGTTTGAAGTCTCTCCGACTCGAAGACGAGAGGAGAAGGTTCAAAGGAAGAGTAGAGTGGAAGTAGGTGTAAGAATTCGCTTCAAGGACAAGAACATTGCGTATTTGGTAGATCTAAAACCAAACTCTAAAGCTAACAGAAATTATATATAAATTTGGTGAGAGAGAGAGCACACAGTTGTTGGGGTACAGGCGAGGAGGAGTAGTCAAAATGGAGTCCAAACTCAGAAGGGCAAGAAAAGGCCAAAATATACGGAGGCCCCTTTCCTGCATCTGTCCGCCACCCCCATTATTCCAATTTTTAACGCTCTTTTCTGTTTTTTTCTGTTTTTTTTTAAGACTTTTTTTCGCTTGTAAGAAAAACAACCGGTGGGAATAGCTCGTGCATATTTCTAATGTTTGCTCATTCTGTTTTGACACAATGTGGGGAGGGGGGTTTTGGAATCCATGTTTTTTCGTTTGGATAGAACGGGTCGCGTGCATAGTTCAAATTTTTGCTCATTCAGAATAGAAGCATAGAACTGAATAAAAATTTAAAAATTCAATTTTGAATTTGACTACTCAAAATTGATTTTTTTTTTTTAAGTCAAAGTCGGAGTCAAAGTCAAAGGTGGAGTCGGACCGACTCTAGCTCCCACTCCGACATATCGACTTTGCCCTTCAACTCTGATATTGTACATATATTATAAAAAAAATACATGTATTTTTCTATACATTCATCATTATCACTTATAAAATTAGTTAAATTCAATAAAAGTATAAGCTAATTATTATAAAATAATATACTTATACCATAATATAAATTGACTAATAATAATTTAGTATATGACATATGTAAACATCATATTAATGTATAATAAACAAATATAATAACTTGTAATATTAATGTATAAAGACTAATTGTAATACTAATGTATAATAACATTTAATGATAACATGTATAATAAACACTAATCTATAAATTTATAATAACATGTAATACTATTATACTAATGTATAATACTATAAAGACAAATGTATAAATTTATAATAACATGTAATACTAATGTATATTAACATATAATAATGTATAATAACACTAGTATAATAATATATAATACTAAGTCTAGTATATCATTAAGTTAGAAATTAATATAATAATATCTAATTAATCACTATAGTACAAGTATATAGACTATAATAAGAATAAGTTAGACACTAGTAATCTAGGACACTAGTTATCTAGTATAGTACAAGTATAATGAGTTAATAACATGTAATACTATAGTATAATAACATGTAATTAACCATTGTCATTCTCCTCTCTGCTTTTTGTTAGAAACAGAGGTGGTGGGAAAAGTTTTTTCCTAAGCAAAAATGATCGAGTTGGATGGTAGAGTGGATGGAGTTTCCTGAGAGAAAGGGGAGCGTAGTTTGATAGGGAAAGTCTGTGTGGATCGGCGGATTAGGAAGGAGGTTCTAGCCTCGACGATGATGAAAATCTGGAGGGTGAGCAGACCTGCTACATTCCAAGAATTGGGAAGCAATCTATCCATAGTGACCTTTGGATCAGTGGCTGATAAGAGGAGAGTCCTGGTGGGTCGACCATGGCTCTTCAATAATCAATTGTTCATTCTCCAACTGTTTGATGGTTTTACTCAACCAAAACAGTGGCGGTTCCCAAGTGAGTTATTCTGAATCCATATCCATAACTTATTAGTGATGTGTATGACGAGGGAGTACGGAATTCAAATTGGTAAGTCACTAGGAAAGGTTGTGGAGGTGGATGTTCCCAATGATGGCATAGGATAGGGACTATACCTGAGGATAAGAGTCGAACTACCTCTCTATAAAGCGGTTGTTAGAGTTAGGTTTATTCGAGTGAACGGATGTAGTATTTGGGTGGATCTGAAATATGAGAAGTTGCCTCGAATCTGTTTCCAGTGCGGATGGATAGTGCATAGTGAGAAGGGATGCATGGTGGGTTGTCTCAATTGCCTAAGGGGAGTGGGAATCATAAGCAGTTTGGCTCGTGGCTGAGGGCATATCCTATGCAAGGCAAAAGGTATGATGCAAAGGCCTCCTATAATGGGGCGTTTGAGGGGAAAGGTAGTGAGGGGAGTTTCTCAAAAAATGGAGGGAGGAGGGATGATAGTAAGTGTAATGAGAGGGATATGGGGGAGAGGGATGAGGGTGTGTCAGGTGCGAGGGAGATGGGAGAAAAGGGAGTGCCAGTGGATCCAAGTTCAACCTCAGTTAAGGAGGTATTGGAGGGGAGGGTTGAGGGGGGGATGGTTATGGAAAAGTACATATTGAGGGGAGTAGAGAAGATCGGGGAAGATGGGAAGGAAGTGGTGGGGGGGGAGAGAAGGGTTCTGTGGCGCCCATTATGGGGCCCAATGATGTAGCTATCTCTGCAATGCTGCTGCTCAGTTGAAACTCAAGGGGATAGATGACCATGATAACCTCGGGGGAGGGCAGATCAGAAATAGTGCGAGAAAGTGGAAGATAAAAGAAGGGAGATAGATATGTCTAAATCCTTACCCGTTATGTCACTAAAAAATAAAAGAGGCTTAAATGTGGAGATGAAGGGAGAGTGGGTGGAAGTTGATTTGAAAAAACTGAAGCAGGTGTTTGAGAAGGGGGAAGAGAGTAATGACTTGGGATTGGCGGAGGCTGTTTGTCAGCCCCGCCAAGAGTTATGAAAATACTAAGTTGGAACTGTCTGGAGCTTGGAAACCCCCAAACAATTCAGATCCTTTGCTCATAGTAAAGAAAAAGCAACCCGAGGTAGTTTTCTTAATGGAAACTAGAATGAAAGCAAGGAAGGCAGGTTTTGTGCAAAGGAAACTGAAGTTTGATGGGTGTCTAGTAGTGGAACCAAGGTGTTTGAGTGGAGGGTTAATAATGCTCTGGAAGGATGAGGAAATGGTGGAAGTTGAAACTACTCCCAAAGGCATATCAATGTTTGGGTGAGAAAAGAGGAAGGATAGGCCAAGTGGTTACTTACTGGTTTCTATGGGCATCCTGACCAAAGTCTGAGGAGTCTCTTGTGGGATCTCTTAAAATCTTTTAAACCACCAGCTAAGATTGGCTGGTGTGTGGAGAGGGATTTTAATGAGATTGTTTCTCAAGAAGAAAAAAGGGGTGGCAAGAAGAGAAAAGAAGAACAAATGGATTTGTTCAGGAAGGCCCTTGAATGGGGTATGATACATGATCTAGGTTGGAAAGGGTATAGGTTTATATGGAGCAATGGCCACGATGATGACACTTTTATGAAGGAAAGATTGGCTCGGGCAGTGGCTAATCAAGAGTGAAGAGGGCTGTTTCCAGTAGTGGAGGTTAAGTTTATGGTGACTTCTGTTTCTGATCATAGATCCCTTTTGCTGTCATGTAATAAAGAGTTAAGGAAAAGAAAATACAGGGGAAGGTTGTTTTGATATGAGAAGGGTTGGGAGTTAGATGAGGAGTGTGGCAGAATAATTGAGAAAGAATGGATGAAGAGGGGGATGGGTGATGATCCAATGGGCAAAATCCAAGCATCTCTAACTGAATGTAGAAAAGCATTGGGCAGGTGGAGTAGTAACTCAGTTGTTGCAAGAGAAAAAGAGATAAGTGGAAGACTGAAGACTGAAAACTGAAAAGGCTTCAAAATAGGGAAGGTCCAGATAAGATGGATGAGATAAGGAATTTGAAAAGGGAGTTGGGTGTTCTCCTCGACCAAGAGGATCTATGGTAGAAACAAAGGGTTAAAAGACATTGGTTACAAAAAGGGGATAGAAATACCAAATTCTTTCATGCATGTGCAAATCAAAGGAGAAAGAAGAATATTATTGAAAAAATTGTTGATTCTCCGGGGAGGGAGACTTGTGACAAGGAAGAGGTGGAAAAGGGCTTTTTTGAGTTATTTTTCTGATCTATTCTGTACAACACACCCTTCTAACACTGATCTAGAAGCTAATGTTATAGGTGTTGAGGGGGAAATAAATGAAGTTTCGAGAAAGAGGATGGGAAGGGAGTTTACTGCTGAGGAAGTGGTGAGGGCTTTGAAGCACATGACAAGTTTTAAATCCCCTGGGCCTGATGGGTTTGGGGCTAGCTTTTACCAAAGGCATTGGGGTATTGTCGGGGAGGAGACATATAGGGCTGTTTTAGACTTTCTGAAGCATGGAGAAATGAAAATGGGGGTCAATCAAACCCTCATTGCTTTGATTCCTAAGATAAAGGCTCCAAAAGAAGTGAATGACTATTGGCCTATTAGTTTATATAACGTGTTGTATAAACTAATTGCCAAAGTCTTGGCTAATAGAATCAAAGTAGTGCTACCTGAGATTATATCTCCAAATCAGAGTGTCTTCATCTCTGGTAGGTTGATCACAGATAACATCATGATTGCTTATGAAATGTTGCATTCAATGAAGAAGAAGCAGAGAGGGAAGGTTGGTAGTATGGCCATTAAACTCAACATGTCAAAAGCTTACGATTGGGCGAAATGGCCTTTCCTTGAGGCCATGATGATGAGACTAGGGTTTGGGGAGAAAATTGTGAATCTGATCACAAAGTGTGTTTCTTCTATGAGCTACAAGGTGATGATTAATGGGGCACCAACAGAAGTCTTTATTCCCTCGAGAGGGTTGAGGTAAGGGGGTCCTCTATCCCTATACCTCTTCTTAATTTGTACTGAAGGTCTAAGTCAGCTACTGCAGAAAGCTAAATGAATAGGAAATATAAGAGGCACAACAGTAGTCAGATGTGGGATAAGGTTGAACCATCTTCTATTTGCTGATGACTGTGTGATTTTCTGTAGAGCCTTTGTGAATGAATGGGTTAGAGTATACTCCTTATTGGGGGTATATGAGAGAGCTTCAGGTCAAATGTTGAATAAACAGAAAACTTCAATAATGCTTCGTTCAAACATTGATAGTGAGTTAAGGTCTACTGTGATCAAAGAAGCTGGGGCAATGGCATGTGATTGTTATGAAAAGTATCTATGGCTACTTGCAGTGGTGGGAAAATTGAAATATAATGCTTTTCAAAACATAAAGGAAAAGGTCTGGTTTAAGATCCAAAATTGGAAGAATTTCTTTTTGTCCAAGGCCGGTAAAGAGATGTTAGTAAAAGTAGTTCTACATGTTATTCCTACCTACACAATGAGCGTGTTTAGACTACCTAAGAAGCTGTGTGGTAACATTGAAGTTTTAATTGCAAAATTCTAGTGGAGTCAAAACCAGAAAAAATAGAAGTATCCATTGGCAGAAATGTTGTAGGATGGGAAAATGCAAGGCAGCTTAAGGGCTGGGTTTCAAAGAGATTGAGTTCTTTAATAGTACTATCTTGACCAAGCAGTGGTGGAGATTGTTAAAATACCATCAGTCACTTGTGGCCTGCATTTTCAAGGAAAAATATTATAAGAACTCAGGTTTAAATGAAGCTACATTGTGAAAGACTTCTTCATACTTATGGAGGAGTATTTGGTCTACCCTAGAAGTGGGTAAGGAAGGCACATTGTGGAGAGTGGGTGATGGGGAAGAGAAAAAGATCTAGGGTCAGAAGTGGTTACCAAGGCCCACCACCTTTCCTGTCCAATCACCTGTGAGAAAGCTTACTGAGAACTCTAAGGTGCAATATCTGTTTTCAGAAGATGGTAAGTCATGGAATGTGAAACTAGTGGATGTGATTTTTATGGAAGAAGAAGCAAAACTGATTTGTTCAATTCCTATACGCAAAACTGGAGCTACTGATAATTTGATTTGGGGCTTCTAAAAAAAGGAGATATTTTCTATTAAGAGTACATATATACTTTGTGGCTCAACAAATGAGGAGAAGGGGGGAGGGGTGTTCTAACTCACTTTAAAAATTGTTTTAAGAATTACTCCCAATTATAAGAGTTGTCAAGTAGTAATAGGGAAATCCCTAAGTCATTTCCTCAAGGAATGATTAGTTTAAAATGCAAATTCATTCACTATCGAAAATAAAATAAAATTATTAATTAAGACCATCTACAATGATATTCACAATGAGAATTGATTTTTTTTGTGGATATTATAAAAAATGCCCTCATTTCCTTCTGCATGAGATGGTGAATGAGTGCTAAAAATATGCAAGAAAAGTGAATAAAATAAAGTGTTCAACAAGGGTGGAGAATATGAAATATTTAGCTAACATGTAATACTTTTCGCTCTAATGCACCTTGACGCTACTTCAATCACTTCTATACATTAAATGGATTCGTGAACGTACATTGATTAAATTATGATTATCCTCGCTTAAGAAACTAAACCACATTCAGCAATGTCATCTAATTCAATGTTTCCAAACAATAAAAGGAAGTCCATGAAGTTTACGTTCTAAGTGACATTTTATCAAATACCATGTGTGCCAATCAAAAAGCCACTATTTTCCATCCAATAGAGTTCAATCTAACTCAGAAAAAATGACAATACTTAGACTAATCAACTCCAATGAAGATAATCCAACGTAAAGGTCCAAACAATCCCAAGCAACCAACGTAAATCAAGCAAGAGTGGGCGTGAAGATGACTGAAAATTACTGAAAAAAAAAACCACATACTACCGAAAATAGATTCAAATGAAATAACTACTGAAGGTATTCGCCTGAACTGAAAAGAAACTGAATGAGAACAATTTAATGTAGATGAAATGTAAATAAAAGCTTGAATCAAACACAAAGCAAGGGAAATGTAAAAATTGAAAACATGGCAAAGAGAAAAATGGGTTTTTGAAGTCTGATGAATTCTCCAACAAAAAAAAAAAAAAAAAACCGAATACAGGCTCCCTCTTCCATTTTCTCTCACTTTTCTGGTAATCACAACATTGTCTTTCTGTGATTTGGACCAACAGAGTTCAAAGAAGCCTCTTTCGTGACTCTCCTGTCGCGTCTTCCCAATAGAGCAAAATTGCTCTTTGCCTTTCATTTTTTCAAGACCCAATACAAGTCTAAAACTGCATCTGTGTCCTAGGCTGGAGTTGGCGTGATTTCTGTTTGATGCAGGGGTGCATGGCAGTTAATTTTCGCATGGAGTAGGGGCTGTATGTCCAAGAAGGGAAAGAGGTATAGGACTTTTTATGAGGTGCTTCCATCTAAATTTTCGTTGGTTTGACGGGATAAGTGCTTTCCGTAAATTGGAGATTTGCATGCGTCCAAATGAAAAAATGAATTATCCCCTGTTGTGAAGTAAAACAGTCAAGGTGCAGTTGAAGAGTTAATGCATGCGGGGTCCACCTTCAAGCTTTTGAAATTTGCTAACAGCATGTTGACGCCGTTGAGTTATTTGCAGAAAGAGTCTTCTACCCGTGAGGTGCTTTCGTGTGATGGAATTATAAAGTATGCAGGGTCCATCAAGCCTGAGGTGAGAAGCAAGGGTTGAACGTGAAGGGAACTGCTGCAATTTGCTTTTGACGCAGAATTGAAAGTGATGTAGCTTCCATTTGGGTTGAAGAGAGGCCGTGGGGTCCACTTGATTTACATGTTATACTTTTAGGAGAAGAAGAGTCAAGCGGGTCCCCACTTTGAAGATAAGCATGCATGCCTTTTAACACAAAAAGCTGTGCTGCATGCCAATAAAACTGTCCACACTGAGGGCTGCTTGACCGCATGTTTGAGAGAATTGGTGTTTTTTTAGTGCTTTGATGTGGTGAGTAGCAAGGCTGAAGCATGAGATAGTGCAACGTGCTTTCCGTGTGTGAAGTCATGGAAATTTCTGCACGGCTCACCTGCATATTTGCACCACAATTAACATCCTTAATTTCATGTAATAAATTAAAAATTAAGATCATAAAATTAGGCTGTTATCAATTGAGTTAAAATTGATTTGTTGAGGCCTAACCCATTCAATTACTAGTAAGAAAAGTGTGATTGATTCGAATTTAAGTGCAAAATAATCACAATATTATAGCTCAATCATGTTCTTCTGAGGAGGACAAGTGGGGGAGTGTTTGGAGGCAGGTGTGGCAACTTGATGTCTTGGGGTCCATGAGGCTTTTTCTATGGAGAGCCTTAAATGACATTTTACCTACAAAGCTCAACTTATGGAAAATGAAGGTAATTGATGATTTGAGATGCCCAATCTACAATAGGAAAAAGGAATCTGTCCTTCATGTTCTTTGGAGCGTTTAGCCTCATCGGATGTGTGGGAAGACCATGTTAGCCCTCTACATAAATGGAAGGTTTCTGGTTGAGATTTTCTATAGCTGTGGTCTGTGATGTGCAAGGAGCCACCAGTAGCTTCAATTGAGAAGATTGTGGCAATGATGAAATGCATATGGTCTAGAAAAAATAAGTTCTATTTTGAGGAAAAGTTTTCTAGTCCCAGAGCTATTGTACAAAATGTTGTTGTGGGATTCAAAGAGTTCTAGAAGAGTAATAAGATGTTGGAAGATGTGAGGTGTGTAAAGGAAGGGGTAGTGGAGATGGGGGTTTGGAAAAAACCGTGCAGCAGTTTTGTTAAGGCCAACTGGGATGCTTCCCTTGATCAACAGAATAGAATGATGGGTCTTGGCATTATTTTCAAAAATGATATGGGAGAAGTGATGGCGGCAACATGTGGTCGAAGGAACAATGTGACACAACCTACATTGGCTGAATGTATGGCGTGCTTTGGAGCTTGGGCATGTGCTTGGTTTTCAAAGAGAAGTATTAGAGGGGGATACACTATCTGTTATAAATTATGTAAATAGTGATATAGAAGACTTGTCTTACTTGGGGCACATTATAGAAGATGTTAGAAAGTTTCTTTTGTATAAACCTAAGTGGAAAGTGCAGTATACACATAGGGACAATAATATAGTTGCTCATACACTAGCTAAGGAAACTTTAAAGTTTGAAAAAGAGCAGGTGTGGATAGAAGAGGATCGTGAGTTCATTTCTAGTCTGTTAACAAAAGACAAGCTCTATAATGGCATTTATTATAATGAATACGAATGAAGGAAGTTTATACTCAAAAAAAAATTTTAATTTTCAATAATCAATACTACAGTACAAGTATAAATACTAACAATTGTATTTAAACCCTATAGACTATAGGCTATAGTACATGTCTACTTACAATAATGTATAATAACATTATAGACTTATAGTGCATTTAATACCAATTTATAATAACACTAGTATAATAATTCTATTTAAATTTTAGACAATATAGTCCAAGTTGATTTAAATAATAATTGTTATTAATCAAGTATAATAAAGTGTAACACTATTGTATAATAACACAAGTATAATAACATGTATGTAACATCCAAACCCCAAAAGTGTAATTTTATTATTATTATTATTGGTATTATTGTTATTAATTTGAGATATGTTTTAAGATAGGTTTTAAGATGGTGTTTGTTGTTGATTAAATTTCTTTCCCAATCCCGAGTATTTTTTCCCGTTGGTTTTTCAGTTTGAATAAGACCCCTAAATCGAAACCAACTCTCAACTCCAAACTTTATCCAATCTCCATATCACTCACGAATCCTCCCTTCCCCTTGTCTATAAAAATCCCACGAAACCCTCATATTGATCATACAAAAATCCAGTCAACAAAGAGGAAAAAAAAAACTCGCTTAGCTTAGTACTCTGCCCAGCCACTACCAATCACCCCAAGACGTCAAAGCACCATTAGCAGTGCCAGAAACTATTGGCAAACCTTGTGCCATCGCACCCACTTCCTCAGGTAAGCAACTGCCGTCACACACACCCTTCCTCCCACTTGGTTGTTTGAGTTTTCCTCTCTCTCTCTCTCTCTCTCTCTCTCTCGGGTCGCATCACCATTTTGAGAAACCCAGTAGTGTCGCCTCAGCT
The DNA here is from genome assembly GCA_011037825.1 of Carya cathayensis. NCBI lineage: Eukaryota > Viridiplantae > Streptophyta > Magnoliopsida > Fagales > Juglandaceae > Carya > Carya cathayensis. The sequence goes on along the minus strand of QGSO01000139.1, from coordinate 596,165 downwards.
TCCTCTCGATGAGCATTGCACGACCAATCCCTTTTGTTTAGTCCCAGCTTCCTTTGTTGCGCAATGTGAGCCTCTCCCTGTAAGCCTTTATGCTTCTTTTATATTCAACTTTCCAAAATAACCATGCCATTAGGATGTTTTCCCAAAATGCCCTTCTTAGTAAGTTGAGTTTTGCTGGGGTTGGGTTTTGATTGTAACTGGGCTAATGTTTTAAATTGGGTAGGCTTGATTTATTCAGAAACTATCATAATAGTTAAGTGAGTTGAATTCATGAGGGCTTGATGTTTAAAGTGGGTTGGTTATATTTTTTCAGAAATTGTTTTAGTGTATTTGAGTGAGTTGTTTTACTTAAATAAATATATTAGTCATAGACTTGTATTTAGCAGACAATATTTAAGGGAATTTAAGCATATTTTAAAGTATTATTTTATATTATTTTTAGCTTATTATTTTAGTTAATTTTCCAATTGACCTTTAACTAATTTTTTTTTATAGAATTATTAAGATATATGTTTACACAGAATATTAAGTAGTATGATCTGAGTTTTGAATAATATTGTTTTATGTAATCTTTGTATAATTGAATATTTATTAAATTATTTCTTTGGTATTATTTTAAGTATTTAGAATGCTATGACACATTTTTCTAGAACTGTTAGTAATGATTAGTGCCTCATATAGGTCACGAGCTACGACATAAGATTTTGGAAGCAGCGCTAAGAGGTAATTAGTATGATCATATAATTGCATGTGTACTGTAAATGTTCTAATGGTATATAAAAATATGATGTTTGTCTATACTACGCTACAAGCTAAGTCAAGGTTAGATTCCTTCCACAATTTTTTATGAATTATGCCATTATGCTTGCATGAATGAATTTGTTGTTTGATGGAGTGAATGATTCTAAAATCACATAGAAGCCATGAAATGTTCATGTAGTAATTTTAAGTCAAGTATGCTAGGTAATATAATAGCTAGATTATGTATGCCATATTCATGTAGTACTTAGATCATGTATGCCATGTTTATGTAGTGATTAAATCAGATATGCTATGTAATGTCATGAAGTATTTAGATCCAGTATATTATGTAAAGTCCATATAGAACTCAGATCATGTATGCCATGGAATGTTTATGTTTAGATCATATTATGCCATGTACAAGAAGATGCCACGTTATGCCATCTACAAGTATATTCCAAGCTAGAAAAGTTCATGATATTCAATAAGTTCTCAAGCATTAAGAAAGATAAGATGCTTAAAGGTGACACGGATCTAAGTGTGTTCACCACAAGCTATGTTAAGACGGTGCCACGCATCTAAGCATGGTTCACCATAAGTTAAGTGAAACACAGACCTAAGCGTCTTTCACTCCAAGTTATGTTAGGGATGACACAGATCTAAACGTCTTCATTACAAGTTATGTTAAAGATAACACGGACCTAAGTGTGTTCATCACAAGTTATATTAAGGGTGACATGGACCTAAGTGTATTCACCACAAGTTATGTTATGTGGTGCCATGGACTCAAGCTTGGTTCACCTTATGTTAAGTGGAATACGGACTCAAGCGTGTTTCACTCCATGTTATGATAAGTAATGGGGTGCCACAAACTCAAGCGTGGTTCAACATATAATAAGTGAAAGATAAGATAAACAAGTAATTTATGCATTCACGTTATATGTTTCCCATGATTATGTATGTTTCCGCTCATGTTGATGATGAATAAACATGCTATGAGAATATATGAATGATATATGTTTGTTTGAAGAGTCTTTCAAAAATCAAGTCTAAGCTAAATTATATTTTACAGTATGATGTGCTATTTACTGAGTATTCGACTCTTTTTTTTTTCTCGTACGTTTAACTGTCATAGATGATAATTGTGAAGACGTAAAGCTGTAGGACCAGGAGTAAATCTAGTGCAAGGACTTAATTTTCTTTTATGATTTTTGGATAAAAAGTTACACGTAGGTTTTGTTTATGTTTTTACTTTACGTTTTCAATTTCAAGTTTCAAGAACAGTTATGTTCAGTTTAGTTAATGTTTTCAATAAATGAGGTATTTTAGGATATGAATATCTTTACCGGGTATTGTGTTATGTACATTAGTAACATCTCTATCCTACGGGAATGGGGTGTTACAATGTAATAGTAGTGTATAATAATTAATGTATAATAATATGTAATACTAACGTATAATAACTAATATATAATGTGTAATACTAATGTATAATAACATATAATACTAATGTATAACAACACTAGTATAATAACATATAATACTTAGTCTAGTATATAATTAAGTTGAAAACTAATATAATAACATGTAACACTAAGTTTAGTATAATAATATGTAATTAAACACTATAGTACAAGTCTATAATAGGAATAAGTTAGACATTAATATAAAATATTATAATGAGTTAATAACATGTAATAGGATAATATAATAACATGTAATAAGACACTAGTTAAATAGTAATGGTTAATAATCAATACTAACAATTAAACTTAGTGATAAAAAATTATAAAAACCCATAAATAAGAAAGGTTATGGCTAAAACTAAAATTAAAATTGGTTTAGGATTTGATTTAGGGTTCAAGGGAAAAAAAGAGAGGCTGAAAACAAGGTTTTAGGAAAGAGAAAAGAAAAGTGGGTTTAAAAGCCGAAAACTCAAGCAGGCCAACCCAAAAGGCCCAAAACAGAGTCCAAGACTCAAAACGACGTCGTTTTGACTTTGTAAACCTCACCACAACCATACTATTATGTAAAACGACGTTGTTTTTATAGGGTAAACACCGTTTCATGTGTTTAGGAACTTAACACCCCCCACCCCCCATTTGATCTCATCACTTCCTGAGTTTACCCCTATCTCTTCTAAGAAACCCTAGGTCTCTCGGCCTGTCGCCACCTCTCTCTCTCTCTCTCTCTCTCTCTCTCTACTCCTGGTAGTGCCTCTTTCGTTCGCGACCTCACTCTCCCGTCATCATCCGTGTGTTCCTCAACCCTCATCGTCGCTATAACTACCCCTTGCCTCTAGATCCTTATCTTAAGTCCCTCTCTCTCTACCTCTCGATCTCTGTCTCTCCTAAAACCCTTACTCTCAATCTCCATCTCTCGCTTGATCTCTGTCAATTTGTTGATTTTAATTGGAGTGTAAATATGCATTTTGGGTGATTTTGCTTCCAAATTTTGGAGTTTATGATTTCAGTGATTTTGCTTTTGAAAGTTACAGAGTTTTTCACTCTTCAAATAATTGATCATTGGGCTTAAAACTTTGCAATTAGATATCTTTGTCCAGTATTTGTTAGGATAGGTTATGTTTGGGGCATAAGATGAGACACAAAATTCTCATTTAATGTTATTTTATCTCATTTTATCTTATTCTCAAATATAATTCAAATACAAAATTTTCAAACTAATCATTATAACTTTTTTAAACTAATCATTATAATTTTTTCAAACTAATCATTACAACTTTTTCAAACTTTCAAATAACAAATAAAAAATAATTTCAACTTTTTCAAATTTTCAAACAAAAATAATATTATAAAACTATATTCTTACAATATTTTTACTTTATAATATTTTTTATTTAACTTTTTTCTATCTCCTGTCCCAAAACCTAAAAGATAATCAATTCAAACTATCTTACTGCTATTCACAAATTATCTTACTATTATTTACACAATTCTTATCTTATCTCATTTCCTAAACCTGTCCTTAGTGTTTTTAATGCAAGTGTTAGCTTATAAAAAACTAACATGTGTCATTTCATTTCAAATTAACATTTATATAAAGATATAATAAAATCACATCAAATCTAAAAAAATATTTAATTAAATTTAAATTAGCAATTATATATCCAGTGTTGTAATGGATGGAACAAAGCTACTTTATTAAACTCAGTACATCAAATAAAGCCTGAAAATCTCATTTGAAGGCTGCATTGAAAAATAATTGTGCTATTATTGGTACTCTATTCAGTTTAATGTTGAATCTTAACCTATATGTTTTATTCTCTAGACTAATCATGTTCTATCTTATCTTGTTTATTCTATTCTTTGGATCTGTTTCTATTAATCTTGTTGATAGTTATTTATAAATAAAATCCCACCACGTTAAACAATATAAAATATATATTTTCCATGACGACTTACAAATAAAAAATAGAGGTACTTTATGGTTGTATTTGGTCATTGAACCAAATTCAAATCATCTCAACTCATTTCAAATCTATTTTTTCAATTTCATGTAAAAAAGTTAAAATCAACTCAACCTACTTCATTCGTTTCAACCTAAAAATTAAACTCATCTCTACTTAAAAAGTTAACTCATCTCAATAGGTATCACTAAATTTTACCATTCACAACTCATTTCAACATCCAAACGTAGTCTAAGATTCATTTCATTTGTTATTAGCCATTAAGGCTTTTGTTTGGGAGTTTACCAATGAAGGAACATTAAAAAAAAAAAAAAGGAATAGAATGAGCATAATGAAAGGAATGAATTGTCTTTCTTGTTTGGATGTTTTAAAAGAAGGGAGGACAAGGATTGTAAAATAAACAAACTTATTTAGAAGAATATATTAAAAAAATGAATTATTTTGTAACAACATTACTATCATCCCCATTTCTTAAATTTCCTTTCTCTAATTTAGGGATGTGCATCCGGATCCGGATCTGGATATCCGGCCAAAATTGGATCCGGATTTTCAAACCCGGGCGGTTATCCGCCCGAATTGAATCCGGACTCAATCCGAGCGGATATCCGGATTGTTTGTTTCTATTTTAGGATAAAAGCCGGATTCTGGTTATAACCGGATTCAATCCGAGTTTTGTAATATTTTATTTTTAAAAAAACCTTATAACTTAAAAAATATATATAGCACTTTTTTTAAAAAAAAATTTTAAAAAAAAAACCGAGTGTATAATCCGGTTACAGATAACCGGGTTATAAAACCGGATCTATAACCGGATCTGGGTTTTCTTAAACCGCCCGGATTCTGGATTTTCGAACCGGACCAGAAAAAAATCCGGTCCGGATGAACACCCTTACTCTAATTTATAAATTATATTTTAATAGAGGGGGTGGCCGTAATTCGTAGTCATAAAATATGTAACTCTTTTAGAACCAAAAAATAAAAAGTTACCATGATTTTACTTTGATTATATTTTTTACCCTAGACCATCAAAACTAAGCATTTATAAAAGAGATGGTCCAAGAGAGAATTAGAATATACAGCTAAAAATTTAGATTTGCAATTCATAAGGTTACATCCTTGTCGTAATAGAGAGAGAAGCTCTCCCCACTCTCTAGAGAGAAAGCTAATCTGTTAACTGCCCTAAAGGGAGGCGGGAGCCTCGGCTCCTCCCTCCCTCCCTCCTCCTTTTAGCTTCTTGCCTTTAGTTTATCTCCTCTTTTCCTCCTTTTTTCATCTCTTTTTGGTTTTGTTCGGTTAGTTTTCAGTTGGCGCTTGCGGTTTTGGTGGCTCAGCTCTTGGTCCCTAGTTACAGCGCCATCTCGAGGCGAGGATCATCTATAAAGGTCTCAAGAGCTACCCTGTGAGGTGGCTCATTGCAGAGGAGACACGCACAGACGCTGGTGGTCTCGTCTAGACGGGTGAGAGGCGAGATATCTTGTTTTGTTGATGCAAGGTTGACAGCTTTGGACTAAGGTGCGGCGAGGCAATGGCAAGGTGGCTCGTCGGCAAGAGGCGCATTGCTCGGTTTCGTAACAAAGCGTTGGTGGTAAGAGCAGCAGAGTCATGGGCTATTGGCCTTCTTTCTCTATGGTTTTTGGCCTTCGTAACAGAGAAGAAAGAAGGGGGCGGCAGCCCAAGCTCCTGGTGGCTCTTCTCTCTCTCCCTTTCTCTTTCCGGACGAAAACAGAGATGAAATGCAGGTATGGCCACACACGAAGTGGTCGGAGAAGTGGATGGAGAAAGAAATGGGAGGATGCTCCCGGTCGGTCTGGTTTTGTAAATGCTCTGGTTTTCAGAATATAAAACAGAGGATGGGTCCTCGGCCGGGGGGGGGGACATACGTGCGGGATAGGAGCGGAATTGTATGACTCGTGGATGTGCAGAAGCCGGTGCTCTTGCCGAAGTGCAATCCCAGTGAACCGATGCAGAAGCCGATGCCGTGCACTGGTGATCCCATTGCGGAAAGGGAGGCGGCGGCAGCATAAAGCTTATGATGAAACCCTAGTTCCCGTTTGTTTTCTGTTTGGTCCATGGGCTTTGTTGTTTTATGGGCCCATTTGTTTTGTTTTGGCTGGGCCCTTTTGTTTTGTTTTGGACTGGTTCTTGTTTTCTGTTATTTAGGTTATCTGTTTCCTTTTATTAATAAATAGATATAGGCTATTGGACTTGAGGTCCATAGCAGTAGTCTCACTCCTCTTTTGGAAGAAGGTGGGTGGTTGTCTCACTCCTCCATAAGAGGAAGGTGAGTGTTTGTTCTCCTCCTCCCTAGGAGGGTGGAGCGTGGTAGGGCTTCTCTTTTTCAGAAGAGATGACGTTTTAATTCTTTTTTTAACAAAGCGCTTTCTCTCTGATTGTTGTCAAGAGAGAGTTTATAAAAGTTAAGACAATGTCCGCCATAAAGAAATTTATGGGCGGGGGAGCCCCTCACAGTTTAGCAATTTGGCTAGTAATCTGGGTCTTTTCCTATATTGATTAGTCACTGTTGTAACTTCGGTTTCTTGGATGGAATGAAGTCTATTTCAAAAAAAAAAAAAAGAATATACGGCTAAAAATAACATATAGTAGGAGTTTAGTATTTTAACAAAATATAAGGCGAATGATATAGGTTTTGGTCAATATTTTATGAGAAATAATATTTGCAGTCTTAGAATGTGCAAATATTGTACACTTTCTTTAGAAAAAATGGGTAAACGGGTAAATCTAATACGTACACAAAGAAAATCAATTTTTAATGGCACACTCTTGTACACTTTCTTTAGAAAAAATGGATAAACGGGTAAATATGAGACATACATAAAGAAAATCAGTTTTTAATGGTGGATTATACTTTTTTTTCCTAAATAAGTATGCATGACTTGCATATCATGAGACTGTATCTACTATTACTAATTTTTTATTAACTAACCTTCGAGCCCTCCTATTCAACCCAATGTAAGAAGAAATGAAAAACTGAAATTATGAGAAAAATGGAGCGAATAGGCATTGCTTTCAATCCATTGCATTCCCATTTAATTAAACATTCAAATATGGGGATTCTCATTCTATTTACTTATAATTAAACTCCCAAATGTGAAAAACAAGGTACTATTCTTAAAACATCTATTTCTTCCATTCCATTTCATCCTCCAAAAAAAGTTGTGAACTACTAAAATAATATCGACTGTCCATCTCTTATACATCACATTAGACCTTATTTTGTGAATAGGCTATGGTGACCATAAGGGTGATCTGGCCTCCATTACATCTTACTTTATTTTTAATTATTTTCATTTGTCCAGAAAAATATATATTTTATATTCTTAAAATTGATATTACATTTTGAGATAAGAGTCTGGCATACCTGTCGCCTTAAAAATTGCTTCAAATTGAGTAGACCCTACCAACAGAGGTACATTAGTAGAGTGAGTAAAGACTACGTAACAATGACTGTACATAAAATTTTTATATCTAAAAATATATGAAAACAGTTATGTTCCAAGCTCTAAATGATTTCGTACACAGTTTTTGCATTCAAGTACCTTCTGACTAGGCTAAGAGTATATCTCTTGCTGCTTATCTCCAAAGGCTCATCCTAACTCATCTGATAGAATTCACCGCCAGCTTTAAAATTACAGTTCAATGGAAAATGGATAAAAAAAAGATAGGAATGCCAAGTGGGAAAAGTCCCAAGGACATTTTAGGCACCATAACACTTTCTCGTTGGAGCCAATTATTCTTACAACACCGAAATCAGATAATTCTACTTATTTGTGCTAGCAATACTAAAGTGAAGAGAAACGAATGTGCAGAAAGGAGTAAAATATCCTTCTCCCGAGCACATTCAGGAACATCCTATATTAACAACTATGTTTTCTTATCTTCACAATCTATCTAGCTCAAAAATAAAAAAATGTGATGGGATCAGTTCTCTCTCTGAAGAGCGCCTATGGAGTTTATCTATTTGAAGACATGGCTTCTTCAATGCTTCTAATCACGGTGCCAAGTCCGCTACCATTTTCCAAAGCTTTAACAGCAGCTCGGTGTGCATGTCTATGCCATTTGAGCAGATTATAAGATTGAAGAACCGACCATCTTGCTTGATTTGACATCTAATCAGGGTAGCGATCGTCAGATGACAAAACGGTTATATTATAAACAAAAGAGAACAATCATATAATCAAGCAGATAAGTTAGAGAGAGACCTCAGCAACAGATAACGGCGGTTGCAGAAGAACACAAATACTCCTAAAGAGATTTTCATCGTTCTCTCCACCCTCTGCCTCACCATAAATGAGTGCTTCAGCAGCAATGCCTGCAAAAAGCACCATGCAGTACCTAACCATTGTGTCATTCCAAGAATCAGTTATCGCTTGAAAATAAGGGAACAAAAAGAAAGCAACGATTTCAGTTGCCATGTGACATGCTAAGTCACCTCCATTTGGGGTACCTAGGGCTGCCAATTCTTGACATGACATGCAAACCCGAAATAGGGCTAGGGTTGGACATAATTGGATTCGGGTCAAACTGAATTTGACCTGATTAATAATCGGGTCGGGTCAACCCCCACGGGTTCACAAGTTGACCTGATTAGCCAACACAGAAAACTGCCATTCAGTCATTCCGGGTTATTCCGATTGACCTGCTACATATTTTTAACTAGGAATTTAATTTCAAATTAAAAATATAGCTCTAATTTTAAAATATTCTCTTAAATAATTCTTGTATAGTCTTCATCTTGTTATATAATAGTGGGAATGATAAAATATTTGTGAATATTTTCATTTTTCATTTTTATGTTTTATTTTTAAACTGGTCAAATGGGTTGTGTTCAACCCATAAAATAATCATGTTGGGTTCGAGTATAACCTGAACCCCTGAATTACCCAACACGATTAACAAATGGTACCACCACCAAGCAGGTATCAAAGTTTGTAGGCGGCGGGATGTTTGGTATTTATATTTTTTGGATGGAATAAGTTCCTTTTTTTATTGGCAATGGGTGTCCAGAAACAAAGTCCCAACAAGTGTGATGGAATAAGTTATTTATTTATTTATTTTTTGATAAGTTGATGGAATAAGTTCTAAAGAGTGAAAGTCTTAGCAGGACAATTTAAGGAATCATATATTTTTTTTAAGCAGTAAACAAAGTTTAAGGAATCATATAATATAAGTCGTGAAGGGTATTTCAGGCTCCTGGAAGATCCTTTAGTAACTAAAACTTCAAACATGGTTAAAATTGTTTGTTTTCAGACACAAGCTAAAAGTAAATGAGTTACAACTTGAACCAGCTTAATTAGACAAAGTAGTTCCTGCAGGAAAAAATAACGTAGTAGTATGGACAAAAATGCACTATTCATTCAGCTATAGGCAGCCAAAAACTTAATTAATTATTCAAGGAACCTTTTCCATTCATGACTCACCTGTCAAAAGCAGTGCCATCAAGTCGTCCTTCAGCAAGATCATTGGCCATTTTCTCATCCCAAAACTGAGTTCCAGCCTATAAAATTAAACTACGAATGAGTCTTCTTTGTCATAAAAAGAATGCAAAAACCATGATGAAGCTATATTTATGCAAGTATAAGGCAAAGTTGAATTAATTCAAGACCTAATCAGAGTAAATACAAGTTGATTCAATTAAAGAAATCATCAAGGAAAACTTCTTTTACTAATAAGTTATTTAAAATATTTACTATATTCTAACCCAAAAAGGTATAATAATATTTGCTTATTCCTTGGTGTAAACAACAAAAATGTTGTGCTATAACGAATTATTCATTGCATCATAAAAAATTTACTGTCCATGCCCCAATTATGATAAGCCGCCATGTCGTTTAGCTAGAGGTTTCAAACCAAATCCCAAATATTTGGGAGGAGGTTGACGAGGGACGCAAATGGGACGTAACGAGTAGTGCATGGGGAGTGTCATGCATACGTGCATGGACTGGGTAGTTGGAGAAATTTATGCTTGATGTTATCTTTCTGTTATGTTATCTTTCTGTTGCATTTTCATTTCAGTTAGTTGTGGGGCCTATTTCTATTATTTCATTATTTCATTATTTCATTTGTTAGGCGTCGGTTACTAGTAGTGTCCTTAGGATGTTCCTTTGTTTTCGGCTTATTTGTTTCATGAATGTGGTCTGCTATTTAAGCAGCCGTGGGTTATCAATGAAGGCAAGAAAAATTATTCCAGTTATACTGCGGTACATCCTCACCCGGAGGATAATTGCGTGAGTTATTTTCTTTACGTGTACACAAGACCTATCATTGGCATCACAGCCAGGTTACCTATGGGCAATAACAAGGAGCGAATTGAGCACCTGGAGTTGGGACTCGGTACAGTTCAGGAAGGTCTACAGCGGATGGAGGAAGCTCTCCATCGTATTTCGAGTGTGTTGATCACAAATCAGGAGAACCCCAACCACGGCAACCCTCATCGAGAGGCCAACGATGGAGGTCAGCAGATCGTCTCGTCCAAATCAGCCAAGCTTGAATTTCCACGCTTCTCTGGAGACGATCCAACGGAGTGGTTCAATCGGGTGGAACAATTCTTTGAATACCAGGGCACTGCAGAGAACCAAAAGGTTCCCATGGCTGCTTACCATCTTGAAGGGGAGGCCAACCAGTGGTGGCAATGGCTTTGCAGGACGCTACAGGAAGAAGGTCAAGTGATTTCATGGGAAAATTTTGAAGAAGAATTATGGGCTCACTTCGGACCATCAAGCTGCGAAAATTTTGATGAAGCCCTCTCAAGAATCAGGCAGCTGGGAACATTGAGAGAATATCAACGGGGATTTGAGAAGCTCGGTAACAAGATACGTGGATGGACACAAAGAGTGTTGGTAGGGACGTTCATGGGAGGCTTGAAAGCTGAGATTTCTGATGGGATTCGGATGTTTAAGCCGCAATCCCTCAAGGAAGCCATTAATTTGGCACAAATGCGAGACAAGCAGCTTACACGACAGCAACGGTTCACGCAACCACAAACCACAAGAGCTCCCCTAGCTCTTCTACCAGCTACGCGTGTAGCTCCTGCTACCCCTGTTGTTCCAATCAGGCGCTTAGCATGGGATGAAATGCAAAGGAGAATGGCTCAAGGTCTCTGCTTTAACTGTAATGAACGCTTCACAGCTGGGCATAGATGTCAAAAACCGCAACTTTTACTCTTGGAGGGGCACGCGGGTACCGTGGTATGTGAAGACATTACTGATCAGCCAACGTTGGAGGAAGACCAAGGTGGAGATACAGGGGAAGTACAGGAACCTGAATTGAAACCAGAAATTACGTTGCATGCATTAACAGGATGGACGGGCCCTCACGAAGTGGTGGTTTTGGTTGACAGCGGGTCGACACATAATTTCATCAGCAATCGTTTGGCAAACGTGCTCAGGTTGCCAGTTGTTCCTACGGAAGCATTTTCTGTCCGGGTGGCCAATGGAGAAAAACTAAAGTGTCAGGGGCGATACGGCAGGGTACGAGTAGAGTTGCAGGGCACTGAGTTTTACCTCACCCTTTTTTCTCTGCCTTTAACAGGTCTTGACCTTGTCCTTGGTGTGCAATGGCTTGAAATGCTGGGCTCCGTGGTCTGAAACTGGAAACAATTGACCATGGATTTTATTTGGGAAAATCAAAACAGGAGGCTACATGGTGTCGATGTGCAGGCAATTCAGGTTGCTTCACCAGACGAGTTATCGAAGGAGCTTCGCCAAGGCCATGCAATATTTGCACTATGCTTTCAACCAACCTTGGGAACAACATCCAATGGTGCGCCACCTGATGATGAGCAGCAAGATATGCAGAGGTTGCTGAAAGATTATGCGGATGTGTTCCAGGTGCCTTCAAGTCTGCCACCTGTGCGTGAGGTAGAGCATTGCATTACACTCAAAGAGGGGACCGAGCCTATTAATGTACGCCCATTTCCAAAAGGAAGAAATCAAAAAACAAGTTAAAGAGATGCTGAACTCTGGCCTCATTCGACCGAGCACCAGTCCGTTTTCGTCACCTGTATTATTGGTCAAGAAAAAGGACAGAAGTTGGCGATTTTGCACAGACTACCGCGCACTCAATACCACCACCATCAAGGACCGATTTCCCATTCCAACAGTAGACGACATGTTGGATGAATTACATGGTGCATCATACTTTTCCAAGTTCGACCTAAGGGCCGGATATCACCAAGTAAGAGTAAATTCTTCTGACGTACTCAAAACTACTTTTCATACTCATAACAGTCATTACGAATATTTAGTAATGCCGTTTGGCCTACGTAATGCACCCTCTACATTCCAAGCCATTATGAACTCTATATTCTGACCTTATCTTCGAATGTTTATTTTGGTTTTCTTCGATGATATTCTCGTATATAGTTCTACTTGGGATAGGCATGTGGTGCATGTTAAAAAAACCTTGGAGATTTTGAGACGGCATCAATTTTTTGCCAAGGCCAGCAAGTGTGCATTCAGCCAGCAGGAGCTAGAATATTTGGGGCACATTGTTACGCCTTAAGGAGTGAAGGTCAATAGTCACAAAATTGCCGCCATGGTGGCGTGGCCACAACCAACTAATATTTCTGAATTACGTGGTTTTTTAGGCTTGACAGGGTATTCCAGGAAATTTGTTCGGAATTACAGCATCATTGCTCGACCCCTTACCAACCTCCTCAAGAAAGGGCAGTTCGGATGGAACGAGGAAGCCGAAGCCGCTTTCGTAACTCTTAAGCAAGCAATGACCACCACCCCTGTTTTGGTGATGCCCAACTTCAATGAGTCCTTCACCATAAAAACGGACGCTGCAGGGGAGGGAATAGGCATGGTCTTAACTCAACAAGGCAAGCTTGTCGCTTTTATGAGCCGTGCACTCGGAGTTACAAAAAAATCATGGTCAACCTATGCCAAAGAAATGCTTGCCATTGTGGAGGCTATATGTGTATGGCGACCATATTTATTGGGGAGGAAGTTCTTCATCCAAACCGATCAACACAGCTTAAAATATTTCTTGGAACAACGTTTGGCAACACCAGAGCAGCAAACATGGGTAGCCAAATTGCTAGGCTACGATTATGAGATCACTTATTGCCCAAGCCGTGAAAATTCAGCTGCGGACGCTCTCTCACGCAAGCCCAATAGTCAAGTCCTTAATCACCTCCATGTACCCCTGTGTTTGTGTGGGATGACATCCGGAAGGCATACGAAGAAGATCCAAACATTCAGTCAGTCGCCCAGTTGGCCATAACTCAAACCGAAGGGCCATATACACAACGACGGGGTTTGTTCTATTTCAAAGGCAGGGGTACTCATTCCTTCCCAAGGAGAGTTACGGAAAAGGCTGCTGCATGAGGCTCACGACACAAAAATAGGGGGGCATTCAGGAGTGTTGCGGACGTTCAAGCGGTTGGCTCAACAATTTTATTGGCCGTAAATGTATCGAGACGTCCACGAATATGTCCAGCGTTGTGAAGTATGCCAGAAAGTGAAATCCGAAACACTCTCACCTGCAGGACTCCTCCAACCGTTGCCGATTCCGTGCCAAGTATGGGATGATATCACTCTCGACTTCATTGAAGGACTGCCCCCTTCCCACGACAAGGATACAATATTGGTAGTAGTGGACAGATTAAGTAAATCTGCCCATTTCGTAACCTTAACTCATCCGTTTACTGCCAAGGGAGTAGCTGAAAAATTTGTGGAAGAATTATCAAGTTGCATGGCCTGCCAAAATCTATCATCAGTGATCGCGATCCAATTTTCATTAGCAAGTTTTGGCAAGAATTTTTTCACATATCAGGCACCAAACTACAACTTAGCTCCGCTTATCATCCGCAAACCGACGGCCAAACGAAAGTGGTCAACCGCTGTGTGGAGCAATATCTTCAGAGCTTTGTGCATCAATGGCCGCGCAAGTGGAGTACCCATCTTCCTTGGGCTAAGTTATGGTATAATACAACGTACCATGCCTCAACAGGAATGATTCCATTTCAGACGTTATACGGACGTCCGCCCCCCTCCTTTCCATTTTATCATAACGGTTTTTCTTCCGTCAACGAAGTGGATGAGCAACTGATCACTAGAGATGAGGTAATATGGCAGTTCAAAGCTAATCTGGAAGCCTCCATCAATCACATGAAGCAAACGGCAGACCAAAAGAGGAGGGATGTCACGTTCGAAGTAGGAGAATTGGTGTTACTCAAGTTGCATCCCTATCGGCAGCAATCAGTTTTTAGACATGCCCACCAAAAGCTTGTCAGTCGATTTTATGGACCATATCCTGTGATACAAAAAATTGGTGCGGTTGCCTACGAACTTCAGCTGCCAACGGGAGCCCTCATCCACCCAGTTTTTCACATTTCCCTCTTAAAGAAATTTATTGGCGAGCGCACACTGCCCTCTACTGAGTTGCTGCCCGTAACTGATGAAGGAGCAATCATACTTGAGCCCCAGCGCATTCTAGATACCCATTGGATCAAACGGGGCAAGAATTTTGAAGAAGAACACCTGGTTCAATGGAAACATTTACCAGCTGAGGAAGCCACGTGGGAGACGCACCAGTCATTGCTTGAGCAATTTCCGGATGTGGACCTTGCGGACAAGAGTCCACGCGGTGGAGGGAGTATTGATAAGCCGCCACGACGTTCAGCTAGAGGTTTCAAACCAAATCCCAAATATTTGGGAGGAGGTTGACGAGGGATGCAAATGGGACGTAATGACGTAGTGCATGGGGAGTGTCGTGCATACATGCATGGACTAGGTCGTTGGAGAAATTTATGCTTGATGTTATCTTTCTGTTATGTTATCTTTCTGTTGCATTTTCATTTCAGTTAGTTGTGGTGCCTATTTCTATTATTTCATTATTTCATTTGTTAGGCGTCGGTTACTGGTAGTGGCCTTAGGATGTTCCTCTGTTTTCGGCTTATTTGTTTCATGAATGTGGTCTGCTATTTAAGCAGCCGTGGGTTATCAATGAAGGCAAGAAAAATTATTCCAGTTATATTGCGGTACATCCTCACCCGAAGAGGATAATTGCGTGAGTTATTTTCTTTACGTGTACACGGGACCTAT
The DNA here is from genome assembly GCA_011037825.1 of Carya cathayensis. NCBI lineage: Eukaryota > Viridiplantae > Streptophyta > Magnoliopsida > Fagales > Juglandaceae > Carya > Carya cathayensis. Next base: position 580,928 of record QGSO01000139.1, on the reverse strand, counting down.
CAAATTAACCCAAGAGGTTTGATGTTTTAATTTATGGGTTTGACCATATAGTGGATTCTGATGGTTCTTTGTGATTGTGAAATACGTATGAGCATATTTCTAAGCATGTGCACGTGAGGTGACAATGGAAAAGAACTAGAGTTTGTAATCTCAATAAAATAACCATGAAGCTGAGCACAGAGCAGTGTATGTTAGAAACAGATTTATTCATCCTTAGTGATTAACCAAGAAAAACTGCAAAGCAGAAATATTCAAATAAAAAAATAGAACAAAAATAACTGATTTGATTAAGAATGTGTTCTTGCTAGTTATTCCCATAAATTCATTGACTTTAATGATTGGGCAGGTGCTATTTTTTACCCCTAATCCATCTAAGAACTACCCTGCTTATAGGTTAAGAATTAATACTTTACCGAAGTAAGAACAGCCTATCCTACTATTCCCATGCATAAAAAATTACAGCATATCTAACATGATGGGTGACTCCATAAATAGAAGCACACATGTCTAAAGATTAACATTGAAAACCCCAAGCCAAAGTGGTATATGATTGAAGCTTCAAACATGAAAGACAATAAGACGAAGAAAACAATAAACCATCCAAATAATATATACATATTGAGTAATGGTCTGTGGTTTAATGGTATGTCAAAAGGGCTCTGATACTGATATGCAACTGCAACCTAGCTCTAATCTCCTTCTACTCCCCTTTCCCTGTATAACGTTTCTTTCTCCCTTCAATCTCTTCTCATTCTCTCTATTGATAAAAATGTTTTAAATGAGGGAAAAAATTGAACAAACATAATAATTTAAACTTGCATCGTTTGGCTTTGTATACATCTTGTATCTACCGGTAAAAGAATGTTTTTGATTTAGGTTTTAAAGCAAAAAATAACATAATCATAGATACACACAAGCATAACGTATTGAATGAAGCTTTTACTATGCCATCTTCCTGCATTCCCAAGAAAAAAAAGGTGCACGAATGGTTACATCATGAATATCCAACTAAGCATGTAAGAGTGTCAATGATTCAAATCGTGATACGATAGAAAACCAGACCAGGTGCAATTCTACATGAAGCACAAAAGAGAAAAAATTACCTGCCCTTGAATGCCCATTTGCATTGCGACAATTGGATCTAAAATTACTCCACGAATTGGGCAACCCATTAGGTAAGCTGCAAATTCATCCAGAAAATCCATGTGAGACTGTAGATGTAGCAATGCACATCTGTTCAATAAACAAATTTTGTCAGAAGCTTAAGCTATTCTGTATTGCTTAAAGAATTATACCAATTTTGAAGCACCAACTTAACATCAGGGCTTACCAGTCAGGAGATGCCCTGCTTCATGAACTAGGATCCGCAGCCTATTTGGTGGCCAATAACTTGAGATTTGAGCTAAACAGGAGCCACCAAGGAATATAGAGTCCATGAAGGCTAGCACCAATATCACTGCAAGGTTAGGCCTGATATCGATCCCTTCCGAAATAAGGAAAGATACCCCACCAAGAAAAGCAACCAAAACAGCCTGGGAGCTCCCTGAAACACCCCACTTCTTTGGAGAGAGTTTAGACACTGGACATGAAAATTGGAAGAGGAAAAAAATATCAAGATACATTCGAGGAAGACTATATTTGAAAATTGTAAAACGGTCACAACACCAAGTATTTTCTGAAGTATGAATAACTTGAACACTCAATGGTCAAGATGAGAAGAGAAAACTCACCCTCTAAACCCGTTGAAGACTTCAATATAGTTGGTGTAATGCTTCTTGGTCCCTCCAAAACTGCAGACGGTAAAGACAGAAAACAGAGTGAGGCAATCGATTTACTTAAAGGTATAAGAGTCTTAATGCCTCCATGAAGTCTCACAGAATGACATCAGAAATTATCACTTTGTATACAAGAATTTCTAAGTAATTGCAAACACAACCCATGCATCAGCCTGTAATTAACACCAAGTCCAAAGACCATTGGCAAATGGACGTGAGTCAAAAGTATCAATAGACACATGAACAACGGAATACAATGTTCAACTGCATATCCAACTCTTAGGAAACTCCTAAAACATATTAGAAAAAGGTTACACATTAAAAACAGGCCTGGACCTATATAGAAAAGTTCACTAATGGCACATTAGGATGATGAGTGTTGGACCATCAATGAGAAAAGGTCTCCACTGTACGAAATAAAATGAGAAATACAAACTTATTATGAAAATAGAGGCTATGCCCGTAATAACAGAGATACAAGGAACAGCAATCGGTACTAGCAGCAGACATTACACTCTGCTAGCAAGCTCAAGTGGTAGATGGTTGCAGAACAATAATAACTCCAAAATATCTTCGAAAAGTCCACCTTTGGCGGCATAGAAACAGGTATGCAGTGACATTGTAGATGTCCACCTATTGTGATAGGGAAGTAGTGACACCTCAATGTTGCTTCGAAGGGATTGCTCAATGTGCAAATAATTACACCGCTTCCCTCTACGGCTCCAATCCCTTTCCATGGGCGTCGTCTTCTACAATAGAAGTAGAAGACATCGCAAGTCTACTAAAGAGACTAGATCGCGGGCTCCCTCTTAAGATCGATGAAAAAATAACATTACTTCGCTCTTTCTACCGCAAAGAGCCTAACGAGTACCATTACACAAGTCAGTAGTCTGAGCACCAAATATTGGCAGCATCCACGAAAGACCAAAAATCATAACTGCAAGAAGAATTTATAGCAGAAATAAAAGCATCATATCACAGTAACAAAGTGGATACTGTCTTGTTTTCAAAACATAGAAGGACGCGAAAAGAAGAAAATTAGTTCTTGCGACAAATGTTCAAGTTAGTAAAATTTGCAACTATGCTACCATCTTATGTAGAGGGTGTCTAAAAACTCAAAAAATATACAGAAAAACCATACTCAAACAAACGCAATAATTCCAATATAAAAATATACAACGAAAAAAAAATCAAAAGACAATTACCAATATTCCTGCATTTGCCAAAGTTGGGCAAAAACCCCCTATCCTTGAGGAAACCATAAGCGCTCGCCACAAGCTTCATATCATCAGCATTCAGACAGGTGTCCAGAACCTCCCAGTCCCTCTCGTAGCCAACCAGCCCCAACTCACCGAGCAGGGACCGAGTCGACTCGGCCGAAGCAGACCCATTAATGCGCTCAATTTGGTCTTTATTGTTGTCGCGGCTAACGGTCTCAATGGATTTCAAGAACCTGAGGGCTCCAACGAGGTCCTTGCGCTTCACTGCCTCCTCATATTCACGCCATTCCCGGAGAGCCGCCCTCGTGTTGGCTGAGGAAAAGACCAAGAAGCGTTTGGTTCTTGTACTAGGTGGCGGGGTTTGGACGCAACGAGAAGAACGCTTTGGATGTGGAGAGGGGGGGAAAATTGTGGGGTTCGAAGAAGCAAGATTGAGAGCCATGAGAGACCATCCAGTGGAGCTTCTTGCTATGATAATTAATGAGGAAATTACATTGCACACTGGAACGAATATTAAATTTACAAAAAATTTATGTGAAATCAATGATTTTATCCGCTCTTTTTACATTCTATTGATCTAATTAATTATGCATTAAAAAATAATTAATATAATTAATCACATTAATAAAATATATAAAATTAATTATATATAAAATTATTCTAAAATTTAAGACCGTTGATTTACGTATTTTGGCTCTAGAACGATACTACGTGCCTCCCAAATTTGTCCGTACATTATTACAAAATGTGTTTTTTTTTAATTAAGTAATTAAGTAATATAGTTATATAATAAACAAATATCATATAGTCATTTTTTTTTTAAAAATAGAGTTTATTATTAAAAATATTAATTTCTTTTTACGTGAATCTTGTATTTATTTATTTTTTAAAATGATTACGTGATGTTTACACAATTATGACTATAACTATTATTTTTTTTAAAATATATTTTAAGCATCCTTAACTATTAAGAAAAAATATAAATCACTGATAGTCACTTCTTTAACTATTAAAACAATAAAAATATAAAAATATATAAATAAATATATTTGATAGATATATGTGATAGTTATACTATCATTTTCCATTAGGTTTTGGGAGAGATTACAAAATCATTACCTAAAAGAATAATTCTTTTTTTTTAAGAATAATCTCATAAATAGTGTAATTTCACGTAAAAATAACTTTATAATATAATCTATTACGTCAAACCATATTAGTTTGTAAATTTATTTATATCAAGTTCTTTTGCATAAAAGTATTTCTCATTGCTAAAAGAGAAATGTTACAAGTATAAAAAATTTCATAAAAATAAACTCATAAATTGACATAACTTATGTGACATATTTGATCTATTTTACAATGTGATATTTCACATCAACCTACACTAACTTGTGAGTTTACTTTTATAAAAATTTTTTATGATTAAAATATTTTTGTCTATTTTTTATTTGTTTAAAAAGAGTTACCATTAAAATTCCAAAGGGTGTTGTACTCAGCTCTGCACCATGAGTTTACCCTCTCAAACTTATCACTAGTGTAAATTATAATTTTGTTTTCTTTTTCTCAAAATTTTTTTAAACATCTTTAAACATTTTTTACAAATAAGAAAATATATCACGTCATTGATAGTCACTTATTTAATAATTAAAAACAAATAAAAATAAAATAAAATATTTAGGTGATAACTTTGAAGAGACAAACTCACGGGGCAAATATCATTTTTCAATTGCAAATGTTTGGACCTTTTATAATTGAGTAATAATAAATGTGTCACATCATACATAATGAGATAAAAGTGAAATGATAGTGTGGTGTATAGAATTTTCCTTTATAAATTGATCATATAATAATAACTGGTCTATAAATAAATCCTATAATAATAACTGGTCTATAAATAAATCCTATAATAATAACTTTACAGATTGATATGGCTTAATACGTTACATTAAATTGTAAAATTTATTTGATTATAAAATAGATCTAATGTCTCATATTAAGTCACATTAATTATATAATTTTTATATACATGTAGCACTTAATTTACTCTAGCTGGATTGTTACATGGAAGCCACCCAATCAAATAACTCCCCAACTGAAAAACCCTTCAAATTTTAGAATGTGCAACTTGAAACTTGATTCCATATTTTTCACATCAAATGGATTGATGGTGTTTTTATTGTTATTGTCATCATCCCCATTTCTCCCAATTCTCTCTCTCCAAAATGTAGATTTTGATGATGTCACAAAGTCGGGGAGCCACTAGCATAGTATTTCAGAAGAGAGCACTCCTAATAGACGCTCTATAATATAATTTTCTTTAAAACATAAAGAAATTATCTCAAAAGTGACATTTAATGGATCTTGTATTCTATCATTCATTTTACATTTTGTTACACGAACTCACTAAATATTGAGGAAACTATTTATCATTGTAAATATGTTAAATTAATTTCTCTCTCCTGCTATCCATTTTCTATTAGAAAAAGTGAGTTTTGATTATGTATTTTAATCAAACAAAGAATCTATTGAGAGTTCTCTCCCAAATCCATGTCTTGCGTTGGCATCTTTTGCATTGTGCCACAAAACGAGTGTCTAGATGCTCATTTTGTCTTGCAAAATCATTGTTCGGACACTTCTTCCATTCAAACAAGTCATCCTCAATATGCTCCCCATACACCATGGTAGTAAATTTAGGGAGCTTCGAAAAATGCAATGGGCTCTAAGAAAAACTAATGCAATTGGTTGCAAGCATTTGACTTTGATGCCTATTGAGGTTTAATACGCATATTTGGTTCTAATACTAACTAATGCAGTGTACGATATCAAAATCCGATGTCACAAGTGTAGCGGAATGTCGTAGAACAAAACTAGCTCCACTTTAGATCACACAACGCTTATGAAATCTTAGTCCACTCTAAGATAATAGATGATAGGGATTAGGAAGAAATTATTTTGCAAATTACTTAATATATACATCTAAATATAATATAACAACAATAATAATAATAATCAAATTCTTCTGAAGATGAAATTCTCAACATAGGTAGTTGTAGGAGAAGTGCGTGGCGAGCAAGTATTTGCATGAGAATGCTACCTGCAAGAGCTAAAAACGGGAGAAGGGACATATGAGTGATGAAAAAATTGAGGTTTGGTGAAGCACCACCGTTGTTGCCACCTGAATTCATTGACCATGAGGTCGAAACAAGGGATGAGCAAAACTTGAGACAAGTAGAGGTGAATGAACCTCTATAGCTCATAACCCTGGACTCGGACAATCCTAAAGCAATGGAGAGGATTGGAACCAAAATGGGATCATGAGTAAGGCTGCAGTTAAAGTAACTCCTGATTGAACACAAAAACGTGTTCGCTTGAATTCATGAAGATATGCCTGGAATCGATAATAAGGTCATTGAGCATTGCCTTTGTGTAAGCCTTGATGCCAAAAACATCCAGCAGAAATGAAGGAGTTTTAGCATCGAGAAATACATAGTAATAGTTGAAGAAGTAGAGACTCTTAGCTGTAGGGTTCATTAGGGAGGCTCACTACCCAAGGTGGCTCTCTAATGTAGTTTTAGTGAAGAAGTCAAATGGCATATGGAGAATGTGCGTTGACTTTACCGACTTCAACAAGGCATGTCTAAAGGACGGTTTCCCTTTGCCACATATTAATTTAATAGTAGACTCCATGGTAGGCCACCGAATGTTGAGCTTTATGGATGTCTATTCTAGGTATAATCAAATTTAGATGAACCTAGACAACCAAGAGAAGACCTCCTTAATAATTGATTGAAGACTCTATTGCTACCAAGTTATTAAGGATATCACTCAAGATCCTCCTGATTCAAAGGGATAAAGCACATCCAAAATCTTTTCCTTATTCATAGGGTCAATTAGTCAAATGTATTATAAATACTTGATTACAGGAATATGTTATAGTAGTATATTAGGAATTACTTTCCTTAATGGTAGCCAAGGTTGTTGTATTCCTCTTGTAATTGTTTCTGTAAAAACCAACTCTCTCTGAATGTATAGCACATAGAGAGAGATACCATTCATTGCTTTGTTTTATCGTATCAGAGCATACCGTGACCTCTGTCTTATTTTCTTCGTAAATGGCCTTCCCTAACACATTCTCACCCGTTAACATACAAAACTTGGTCATCGTTAAGCTAACAAAGGACAATTACCTATTGTGAAAAGCCCAAGTTGTTCCCTATCTACATGGGCAAAAATTGTATGGTTTTGCAGATGGAACTATCTCCCATCCTCCCACTTATATCAAAAACCCAAAAGCAACTCTGTCCACCATTGCACTTGCAGAAATTATCCTGCATTCACTAATTGGTTTGATCAAGATCAGATTGTTCTTAGTGTCTTAGTGTCTTCCTTGTCTGAAGGCATTTTGGCTCAAATGGTGGGGATATCAACGTTCTCTAAAGTCGAGACAGCCTTAAAGAAGATGTTTTCATCTCACTCTAACGCACAAGTTATGCAAACATGCCGGTCTCTCTCTAATCTAAAAAACTAAATCAATCAATTTCAGAATATTGTCAAAGCATCAAAACACAAGCCGATGCCTTGGCTTCCATTGGACAACCTCTCTAACATCATGAGTTCTAGTCATATGTACTTGGAGGTCTAAATTCAACATATGATGCTATAGTGACATCCATTTCCACTTGTGAAGATCCTATGTCAACAGAGGATCTATTTGGCCATCTTCTCAACTTTGAGTTAAGACTTGAACAGCATAATTCGGCTCTTGAGGCCACTGTGGGCTCTATCAACATAGCCACACGTAATGAAGGCTCTTGACCCCGAGGCGGGAAAACACATTTTCAGCCCTCTTCACAACAGCCTCATTATCAAAATAATTCTTTCTAAGGCCGCGGAAGAGGTGGTCGTGGAAGAAGTGGTCGTCATGCTTCCAACAACAACTCACGTCCCACATGTCAAGTGTGTGGGAAGGGAGGACATACCGCAATCCAATGCTATCACCGTTTTGACTAGGCGTACCAAGGCGCACATCCCATCATAGCTACCTACTTGACCTCTCAAAATTCTACTCCAGACAATAATTAGTATCCTGATACTGGATCAACCAATCACCTTACACATGAGTTCCAAAATCTGAATCTACATTCAGAACCTTATACCGGTAGTGATCAAATCCAAATCGATGATGGGATAGGTTTGCCCATTCAAAATATTGGATCCTGCAACATAACTCTCTCGTATCTTTTTTTTATCCCATTTATTGCAGTTTCCATCTATTAAAAAAAAATCTTATTTCTATGAATCCATTTGCTAAAGAAAATAAGGTTTTCATTGAATTTCATGCTTCTTCTTTTTGGTGAAGGATGAAGCGTTGGGGAAAGTTCTGCTGCACGGCAAGTCTTAAGGACGAACTCTACACCTTTCCGCCCACCTCCAACTTATCCCAATCCTTCCTATGTCAACGTGTTCCTCTCGAAGTTTGGCATCATCGCTTGGGACATCCATCTTATCAAACTCTCCAACGTCTTGTTTCAAAGTTTTCCTTACCATGTTCGTCAAATAAAATTCCTGGGATATCTTCTGCATGTCAACCAGGAAAAAGCCATCACTTGCCATTTTTTGAGTCTCAGTCAAAGTCCAATGGTCCACTTGATTTGATTTTTTCTGATATTTGGGGACCTTCCCCTATTATATCAACGAATGGAAATAAATATTATGTTGCCTTTGTGGATTAATTTAGCAAATATACTTGGCTTTATCCTATCCCCTCAAAATCTGATGTTTACAATATTTTTTGCTCTTTCCAAAAACTTGTTAAATGTCAATTCAATTGCAAAATAAAATTTTGTTCAAGCTGTTTTTTTTTGGGGAAGGGGGGGGGGAAGAGAAAGAGTACCGTTCTCTCCATAAATGTTTTACAAGCATTGGGATTAAACGTTGGATTCTTTGCCCTCATACCTCCCAACAAAATGGGTCGGTTGAAAGAAAAGATAGACATGTTGTCGAAACAGGTCTCTCCTCTAATCCCACAACTTCATTCCCCACTCTTTTTGGGATGATGCATTTCTTACAGAAAAATACTTAATCAATAGATTGCTGACATCCTCTCTTGGCATTTCACCATTTCAAAAATTTTACAATAAATTTCCAGACTTTACTCTTTCAAAAATTTTTGGGTGCGCTTACTTTCCTTTTTTACGTTCCTTTAATCCCCACAAGCTTGAGTTTCGATCTAAAATGTGTATTTTTTTCTAGACATAAGTAACATGCATCGTGGCTACAAATGTTTGGACCCCTTCACTGGGAAAATTTTTCTTTCACGCCATGTAATTTTTGACGAGACTTTGTTTCCATTATGGTCCTCCACTTACACTCCCACTCAATCCACACAAACTCCTTCCCAAACAACGTCATTACCCTTCACTTTAACTCATTCTAATCACATGTCCCCACCCACCGACAATCTACTCCACACCGACCAAGCAACTCACTCCGTTGCCACCTCCCAACATCATATGTTGTCACCTCTTTCTCCCTTCCATGCCACTCCTGCACCAGCCAGAATTCCTAGTCAGACCCATTTCTCTCCTCTTCGTCATCCGCATCTCATGGGCCACATTTCACATGCTGCATCTTCCTCCCCTGAGCATCTCCACACAGATCTCCATGTGACCTCCGAATCTTCTAATTCTTCTTCTTGTCCTACACTTGCCACAATTGCTATTGTCCCTGTGCCTCGTATCCACCAAATGAGGACCTACTCACAGAATGTCATTTTCAAACCAAAGAGATTCCATGATGACACTGTCCAATACCATTTACCCAAGGCACTTCTCACATTTAGTACCGTGCCTGATGCCCCCACATGCTACTCAAAAGCTAGCAAACGTGCTGATTGGCGCTTGGCCATGGACGCCGAATTCACGACCCTGATGACGAACGACAATTGGTCTCTGGTTCCATACCAACCAGGTATGAATATTGTTGGTTCAATGTGGGTTTTTAAATCCAAGAAGAAGTCAGATGGTACTCTAGATTGGCGTAAGGCCCGCTTGGTGGTCAAAGGTTATCATCAGCAAGAAGGGGTGGATTTCACTGAAACGTTCAGTCTAGTGGTAAAGCCTACCACAATTCGTCTGGTCTTGAGCATTGCAGTGTCTAACAAGTGGAGCATCTCCCAGATTGGCATACAAATTGCCTTCCTCCATGGAGTTTCTTTTCAAAGAGGTATATATGTCTCAACCTGTGGGGTATGCTTATTCTAATTTCCCCACACACATATGCAAGCTGTACAAAGCATTGTATGGCCTGAAACAGGCTCCCAGAGCGTGGTATTCTTGTCTTAGTGAACATCTCCTTGCTCTTGGCTTTGCAAACTCAAGCTCAGATACTTCTCTACTTACATACAAATCTGGCTCAATTACTCTATTTATTTTGGTCTACGTAGATTATATTTTAATAACTAGGCCCAGTGCAGATGCCATTTCTAAACTTATTGCAGATCTCACTATTGAGTTTGTCGTATAAGAGTTGGGCACGTTGAGCTATTTTCTGGGGATATGGACTCTTTACACTCAACGGGGCATTGTCTTATCTCAAAGACAATATATTTTTGACCTACTTAAGCGCACCAACATGACTGAAGCTAAGCCGATGTCGTCACCCATGTCATCTTCTCAACAACTCTCACTTTTTGTTGATCAATCTTGTGATGATCCTTCTCTTTACCGCAGTGTAGTGGGTGCTTTACAATATTTATCATTGACACATCCAGATATTGCGTTTGCTGTCAACAAAGATGTCAATTTATGCATCATCACACAAAGGTTCATTGGATTGCAGTGAAACATATTTTGTGATACTTGAAATTTTTATTGATTTTGGACTACTAATTCCGTTTCCTCATCCACTCAGCTCTTCATCTTTTCTGATGCTGATTGGGTGGGATGTCCTGATGATCGAAAATCTACTTCCGGTTACTGTATTTATTTTGGTGATAATCTTATTTCCTGGATTTCTAAAAAGCAACCGACCTTTGCTAGATCAAGCACTGAGGTTGAATATCGAGTTGTCACCTATGCCACTACCGAATCTCTCTAGCTTCAGTCCTTATTATGTGATCTTGGCATCTTTCTCCAGCAGCGCCCCATTGTATGGTGTGACAATATCGGGGCCACTTATCTCACTACAAATCCTGTCTTCCATACTCGTACAAAACATGTGGAAATAGACTATCATTTTGTCTGGGAAAAAGTGCAACAAGTCATTGGAAGTCCGCTTCATCTCCAACAATGATCAGCTCACAGACGGATTCACCAAACCCCTCGTGCCCACATGGTTTTCCTTTTTATGGTCCAAACTCAACGTCCTTCCATACCTATTGAGTTTGTAGGGATGTATCAAGGATTTCACTCAAGATTTTCCTGATTCAAAGGGATAGAGCACAACCGAAGTCTTCTCCTTATTCATAGGGTCAATTAGTCAAATGTATTATAAATACTTGATTACAGGAATATGTTATAGTAGTATATTAGGAATTACTTTCCTTAACGGCAGCCAAGGTTGCCTTGTATTCCTCTTGTAATTGTTTCTATAAAAACCAACTCTCTCTCAACGTACAACACATAGAGAGAGATACCATTCATTGCCTTTGTTTTACAAGTGATGCCTTTTGAGTTGAAAAGTGTCAAAGCCACGTATCAAAGGCTAATGAATTGCATGTTTAGAAATCAGATTGGGCAAAACATAGAAGTGTATGTAGACAAGCTGCTTATCAAGAGCAAAGAGCCTAAGTAACATGTTGCTGACCTATGAGAAGCTTTGATCGTCTTGCGGCAATACATGATGAAGCTCAACAATATGAAGTGTACTTTTGGTGCAAACCCAGGCAAATTCATGGCTTTCATGGTTTTGAAAAGGGGAATCGAAGTTAATCTTAAGAAAATCCAAGCGATTATCAACATGAAGCTACCTCAGAATATAAATAAAGTGTAAGAATTGATTGGCTTGGTTGTAGCACTTAATACATTTGTCTCCAAAGCAATGGACCAATGCTTACCATTTTTTAAAATACTAAGGAAGACCTAATCTTGGGATAACAAGTGTGGACAAACATTTGAAAAACTAAAGGAATACGTGCCAATTTGCCCCTCCCGAGTCAAGCCGGACATGGGGAAACCTTATATTTGTATTTATCAGTCTCCTTTGATGCTATCTCAACATCTTTAGTGAAGGAAGAAAAAGGCATCTAAAAACCAATATACGATATGAGTAGAGCCTTTAGAAGAGTGGAGACTCGCTATCAACAAATGGAAATGTTGGCATTTGTGTTGGCGGCGGCTACTCATTAGCTTAGACCTTACTTCCAGGCTCACTTAATCAAGGAATTAACAAAAGCCCCCTTTAGGAAGGTGCCTCAAAAGCTCGATATGTCTGGACAACTCATGAATTGGTCAGTTGAGCTAAGTGAGTTTGATATTGAATATCTTCATCGAAGTGCCATGAATGGTCAAATATTGGTAGATTTTATAGCGGAGTTCGCCAACTTTTCTGAAGAAGTTCAAGCTACATCGACAAGAACTCATTGGCAAGTCTATATTGATTGCTCGTCTTGCTGCTTTGGCGCAGGGGGGAGTAGGCGTGCATATTACAACAGATTCTGGAGAAAAACTTTATTGCTTGATCAAGCTCGCCTTTAAGACCACCACCAACGAGGTAGAGTATGAGGACTTACAAGTAAGACTCGCCATGGCAAAGGCATTAGGGCAAATAAAGTTGATATAAAGGCTAATTCCCAAGTAGTTGTCAACCAATTGATAGGTGAGTATATAGTAAAAGGCGAAAAACTTAAGAAACACCTACAACGAGTGTGGGAGAAGTGAGACCATTTCCAATATTTCAACATTAAGGAAATACCAAGGAAAGAAAACCAAAAGCGAACAAGCTCACACAAACTGCATTGGGCATGGAAGAATCTACCTTACCTTTGGAGGTAACAACCAAAACACTAGAAATCCCCGCTATCGAGATCTAAGTCTCTGAAGTAAGACTAGGAGTATCAGAAGGGGTGCTGGACGTAATCAAGTATTTGGCTGCAGTAGAGCTTCCCAATGAAAAGTGGGAGGCGAGAAAGGTGAAGAGCAAAGCAGCACGCTTCACTATGATAGATGTGGTATTATATAAAAAGGCTTCTTCACACCGCTTTCAAGAAGCATCTTGCTAGAAGAGGCACAATATGTACTGCTAGAAATACACAAAGGAATGTTTGGAAATCACTCTGGCGAGAGAGCCCTGGTGGGGAAAGTCATGAGAGCAGGCTACTAAGGGTCGCATTCTCTCAAGGACGAGGAAAAATTTGTTAGAAAACATGTAAAATGCCAACTATACGAACCAATACCTCACTGTCCGCTAGAAGAATTGATGTCGATCATGTTTCCTGGCCTTTCATGCCATGGGGAGTCAACATAGTTGGTCCTTTGCCCTTAGGCAAATGAGGGGTGAAATTTTCTATTGTCACCATGGATTACTTCATAATATGGGTAGAAGTAGCAACCTTAGCCACAATCATGACAAACATAATCACCAAGTTCCTGTGAAAAGTTGTTGTATGTCAATTTGGCATACCTCAGAGTATAACTTAAGATGATAGGTGATAGTTTGACTTTGATCACTACTTAGACTAGTGCTCCAAGCCAGGAATCAAAGTTAAATATTCCTCCCTAGGTCATCTTCAAGCTAAAAGGCAAGTCGAAATGACCAACAAAACCTTGATTGGATTTTTGAAAAAGAGATTGGTGGACAAGAAAGGGAATTGGGCTAAAGAGCTGCCGAGAGCCTTATGGGCATATAGAACTACTACAAAGATCCCATCGGGAGAAACCCTTTTCAACTTAACCTACAAAACTGATGTAGTTATACTAGTAGAAGTCGGAATGCCAAGCTACAAAGTCTAGCATTATGATGAAGGATCTAATAACAGAAGGATATACGGACATCTCGACCTATTGGAAGAAAGAAGGGAAGAAGCTGAAACACGAATAAAGACCAATAAAAAGAAGGCATAGCACTATTTCAATAGAAGAGTCAAGTATAGATCATTTAAGGTTGAAGACTTAGTTCTAAAGGAAGCAAGAGTAGGGGTGGCAATAGGGGTGACAATTCTTGTTTTTAGGTAATGTCTTGTCAAATCATGAACATTTGACTATATAGGTTAGTTGGAACCTAACTTGTTAAGTTAAACGTGTCAAACTTTCAAATCTTAATCTGACCCATTTAAATAATGGTTTTTGTAGTGTCACTTGATTTGATCCATTTACTAATTAATTAAAAATAGATCAACACGACATAACTTATTCAAACCTATTTCATATAAATGAGTTGAACTTACATACATAACCTATTTAACCTAATTAATATAATTTCATATAAAAAGTTAAAATCTATATTTATTAATAGCTACAATATCCTAAAAAGATAAGACTGTCTACTAAAAAAAATCAATATTTTCTAAATTTTAACATATAATAAAACCAATATTACAAATCCTACAATAATAATATGAGCCTAGATCCAAAATTACAATTTCAACAATTAAAATTTAAGCATATTGAGAGATATCAACATTATAATGTAACAATAATAAAATTATAACTTTGAAATAAAATCTAAATGGATCAAAACGGGTTGATTCGGGTTAAGTGGGTTGACCCGTTTATAAATCGTGTTTTAATAGGTCAATTCATTTTGATCCAAACTCATTAACATCAAATCCAAACCCGTTAATTTCGTGTCGTACTCGTGTTGGGTTCACGAGTCGTGTTACATATTGACACCCTTAAGCAGGAGCTATTAGGGTTGTATAGAAATCGACGGGATCGACAATCGCTGACATGGATAGGCAGCCGAAATCCAAAACTGGTCGAAACCGGTGGAGAACCAATCGGCCGGTGATATAAGTTTAATGAAATTGAACGAGCCAATAATATATATATATCTTAAGTAAAACGACGTTGTTTTACTTAAGTGAGTAAAACGGCATCAATTTATACCCATGGTTTAGGAAAAAAAATATATAAAACGACGTTATTTGGTTTAATACACTAAATGACGCCGTTTTGGGTTATGGCTTCAATCTCAACCCCTGAGCCCCACTTCCCCTCCATTGTGTCGTTTCAGTCTGAGCTCTCTCTCTCTCTCTCTCTCTCTCTCTCTCTCTCACACACACACACACACACACACACACTCATAGATTCTTTCATCTCCCTCTCAACTCTCTCTAATGCCGTCGCACTCTCTAGTGTCATTGTTGCCCCGTTGCTGTCCCTCTCTCCCTTCGATCCATTTGCACTATTTTAGCCTTTCGGCTCTCTTTCTCTCTCTATGAGATTCTCTCATATCCCTTTTAGCTTTCGCTCTCTCTGATGTCGTCGCTCTCTCCAGCCCTATTGTCGTCCCTCTCGCCGCATCGAAGATTTGTTGATGGGGTTGTTGTAATTTTTTCTAATTTTTGTAATGATTTTCTTGTGAAATTTGTTGATGGGTTTCTGAAGGAAAAACCAACAGGAACACAATGAACCGATCATAACCGGCCAAAACAAAGTTTGCTGGTTTTATTCCTCTTAATCGGTTGGTACCATCCTCTGAAAAACATGTCGGTGCGGTTTTGGTTTTGGACGAAACCACACTGACAGTGTCAGCTTGCGCCCTAGGAACTACAACACATGGAGAAGGGAAACTTGGTCCGCAATGGGAAGGTCCATATGTAGTTACTTCAACCGTCAACCAGGAACATACAGCCTCAAGGATGCAGAAGGAAAGGAGCTACCCTATCAAGGGAATGGGCAACATCTAAGAAAGTATTTTACTTGAGGTTATTTTTGTAAGTTTGAAATTATAAATAAAATTGTGTAATTTTTTAATACTATTTCTTGTCGCGCAAAATGTTCTTCTCTACGAAACAACGACTTGTGTGAAAGCTGAGTGCCTTGCACTCACATTTGGTGATAAAAAAAAAAAAAAAAAAGATGACACTTCCTTGAGTGCATCAACCCTTACCCCCTTAAGCTGAGTGCCCTTACATTTAAACATGGTGATCAAAGGATGATGACACTCCCTTGAGTGTAGCAACCCTCGCCCCCTTAATCTGAGTGTCTTTGTGCTCGCACATGGCAATCAAACGGTGATATGAACCCGGGGATTTGGAATCCCTTGAACCCACAATTAATTTAAAAACTCACCTAAGAAAGTCAAAATCAAGTCAATGGATGAAAGAATCTAAACATGTTAAGAAACTTGTTAAATAGTGATGACACTCCCTTAAGTGCAGTAACCCTTGCCCCCTAAGCACAATGCCCTTGCACTTGTACATGGCGATCAAAGGGTCATGACACTCCCTTGAGTGCAGCAACCCTCATCTCCTAAGCCAAGTGCCCTTGCACTTGCACATGACCATCAAAGGGTGATAAAACTCCCTTGAGTGCAGCAACCATTTCCCCATAAGCCGAGTACCCTTGCATTCACATATGACAATCAAAGGGTGATAACACTCTCTTGAGTGTATCAACCATCACCCACGAAACATCATCCAAATTCTATAATAGGTTACAGAGCCAAAGCATGCACAACAGATGAAGCTCAATCCAAAAAAAAAAAAATCCAAATTGAAATTAAAAGAATAAACGTAATTTTCCAAAGGATGATCCAAGTAAAAAAAAAAAAAAAAGATAAAAAGTCAGGGGTTTTGAGCTAGAGGGGGAAAGGCGTTAGGTATCACATCCTTGCCTAAGGAATCAGTGACCTAATAGGTGGCATGACCAGTGTTGACAAAATCTAAATCCAGGGACCTCAAATTTATATGAGGATTCTTCAACAAGTGGTCCCTTAGTTTATGCTGGCCAAGTTTGTAACCCAGCCCCCGACTTTATCATGGACATCCTTGGCTGCCACAAGCTGCGGCAAAAGGTGAACAACCTCCACTCTTGAAGTTCTCAACTCAAAATCCAACTCAGCCACTTTTTGCTTAGATGGGGCAACTTCGTCCTATAAGTCTTTTGTGACTTAGTTGAGCTAAAGAAAGTGTTGGTTATGCTCCTTGACATCCTTGTAGGTTGCCTCAAATTGAGCCTCCAGTAATTGGGCCATCTCACCACTGGTAATATTAAGGTTTAGGCTGAGCTTATGACGAGCACTCTCTGCCTAGGTAGCCTTGTTGGCATACTCGCAGGAGCGTTGTTTGGTCTTCTCCAATTCCTGGTCTAGACGGAGCTTGTCCTGCAAGGTGTTGTGTTCATCCTTAAAAAATTTGGCCTTGAAGTAACATCATGATACTTCCTTATGAGACTTGTCCAATTCCTGGTTCATGGTTGAGAATATGAATTTTCTTAGCTGACATGTGAAATATATCATAGATCTTTGACAATCTTGAAACTTTTCTTTTCGTACTCTTTTCTCTCTCTCTTCTAATTTGTTCACCATTGTCAATGTTTGTCTCTGTTTTTGGGTCAATGGTCTTAAGATCTATTCCTCTTATCTATCTTCAACTAGGGGTGTGCAAAAATTCTAGTGACTCTGATTCTGGCCGACACCTGCTTCGACTCTGACTCTAAAAGAGTTGGAAATTCAGAGTCAGAGTTGGAATTGAAGGGTAAAAACAGTCGGAGTCAAAGTCGAAGTTTGGAGTTGAAAAAAACTACAGAGTATTGACTCCTACTTCGGTTAATGTACTTAATATATTTTATATCGTAATATAAGTGATAGAAGGTTGAGTAGCCTAACAAATTGTGGAATTATTTTGTAAACACCACATGAAGGGTTTGAGCCACCACGGCCACAAGACCGAATTCCTTCAGTTCTTTTTTTATTAATAGTCTTAAAATGATGTCGTTTTTCTCTTTTTATATATTCAACCTTTTCCTTTTCGCTAACCCTAACCCTACTCATATGGTTCACTTTAGTCTCTTCCTTTTCTTTCTTCATCTTCTACCAATCATCTAAGTCTCTCTGTATGATATTTTCTACTAGTTTGATGTGTTGTTAGGCCTCTTTTGGGACTTTCTCTATCCTGTTTTCACTTCCTTCACTTGTTTCTTCTTCTTCTTCTTCCCTTACTTGATAGATTGTGTTTGTGTGTGTGTGTGTGTGTGAGAGAGAGAGAGAGAGGGAGAGAGAGAGAGAGAGAGCATAATCAATTTTCTATGTTTTTGGAACTTTATTCGAAAGTCTTATGAGTTGTATTCTTCAATTGGAGAGTTGAGGATCTAAGATAGGGTTTCATTTCTGTGGCTTTTTCTGAGTCAAGGGTATTGTTGGTGGTGATGGGCTTGATTCCAGTGGTGGATTAAAATATTGATTAGAATTGTAAATTTGCTGAAATTCTAGCTCCAATTTTGAATATAGAGCTCGAATCAGGAGATTGTATAAATGGATGTGGATTCTTCTTCAATGCTACCGAAGCTGCCACACTCTCACCACTGTTGTAGCAGTTGGGAAGGAAGGTAGACCTGGGTATATCGATCCTAGGTTAATTTATTTTGGAGGTTCTACCACGCTTAAGGGGAATTCTGTAGCTTTTGGGACTCTTTCTATAGCTCTAACTCCGACCTCGGCAACTTTGATCAAAGTTGGAATCCATTCTGATTCATAATCGGAGTCAGAGACAGAGCTTAACTTGGCCTCTAACCAAAGTCAGAGTTGAAGGTCGGAGTTGGGCATTCTGACTTTGTCAAAGTAGGAGCCTATCCCTATATTCAACCACCACACACCCCACTTTGAGAGTCCTCTCTTATCAATTTATAGACCTTAGTAATCATTTTTTTCGATTCCCAACAAAGTGTGCGGTTCACACACCTCAAAGGAGGTGCATGAGCCATAAGCACAACTCATAATTGTACTTAGCTTTGCCACCATACATGACTGCACACCACCCACGCGTCACCATTGGCAAGTGTGCTTCTCGTGGATTGCTGCATTTCTATGTCAATCACCTGTTATTTGAGTTATACCTTTTAAGTAATTACACACTTTTCCTTTCGACAATGTAGATGATGTTCAATAACATTTACTCAAATCAGAATATTATAGAGTGTTCTTCGTGATAATCTGACAATATCTTGTGTTAAATATCACTAACAATAATTTCCTTCCTCTATGTCAAATAACATGGAAGTGATTTTTTTTTTTTTTGGACCATTTCCCATTTTTTATTTTTATTTTATTTCTTAATCTATATAAATCGGATATTTGTCTAATTTTCCTCTCCCATTTAGAGTATTCTTAATGACTTATATATTATTATACAAGAAATGTAAATTATTTAAAGAATTATTCAAAAAAAGAGTTTTATTCGATTATGTAAAAGGAAATCTAAAATACAATTCGCTATAGTAACCCGCTATATATAGAGTAAAACGGTCATCTACCGAAAAAAAAATTTATTCATTGTTTATTTCTGGTTTTTTTTTTTTTGCTAATTTCTTTTACTATTTCCTGCTATAGTAGCATTCAATATCAATATTTAAGAATCCAAGTGTGAAAACACTCTTAATACACTCATTTTGTTTTCATTTTATTTTTATTTTTTCGATTTTGGTTATTTTTATTATTTAGAGTGTGGATAGACATATTGCAATCACATTAATAGGAAATATTAAAAATATTGAAAGATGTAAATACATTGTAAATATGCTAGATAAAAGAAATAAGTATATATACTTTTTAATACTCTCATACTATAATATCATTGTTTTTTTATATATATTGAATTTATTTTTATTTTTTATTTGACTTATAAATCTTTATTTTTGTGTATAGGACATAATTGTATGATATTGTATATGAAGAGATAATGTAAATTCATGAAATATTTGAAATGAATAAAAAATATTAAAAAGTATAATATTTAAATAATATAAAAATAAATAAGTTGATATATGATATATTATAAAAATTAGTATGTAAAATAAAAAAATAAAATACTTCAAATGATAAAGAATTCATTTCAATTCTCTTAACTCCGATTAGTTATTAAACTTAACTGAGATCAACTCAGTCTAATCTAATTTTAAAATAAGTTTAATATCTAAACACGTAACTCTCAAAATATTAAATTTAGTCAACTCAAAATCTTTTTACATGTGTGACGTATTACCTTTTTGAATTCAACACTTCTTTATACATGAAATCTATAACATTTTTCAATTTCTCATAAATATATCGAAACTCATCTTAATATTTAAATATATCTAAATTATTTTAAATAGATCCTGTATAACACACAATTAACTCAATTTATTACTATTCACCAAAAGCCTCAAAACATCCGAACAGAAACTATCTATCAGTTAATCTAGCCAGCTTGTTCGTGAAAAATGAACCAAAAAAAAAAAAAAATAGTACATGAGCCAGCCATTCCGCCTGTCGTATGATGCGTAGTAGCACAACCTCAAAAGCATCGAACATCTTCAACCTCTCCTCAACGATAAGAGAAATCCAAACATTGCCCAATCATTCACATTCGGCCTCACGTCAACGTCTCTCTCTCTCCGTCTCTCTCTCTCTCTCTGCGGCTCTCATCCTCTTCCCAATCAAAACTCTTCCCAATCAAAACCAATCCATTTATCTCGTCCACATAAATCTCTCACTCTTCATACACACGCTCTTCTTCGCTCTTTCACTCTATCTGAGGCGTATCCGATAACGCAGCAATGGCCTCAGCCACCGCACCCACAACCCTCTCTCTTCTCCCCACCGCCACTTCCTCCTCCACCTCCCACATCCGCTCCTCTCTCCTCCACCTCTCCCCTACCTCCTCCTCTTCCTCCTGCTCCATTTCCCTCCGCTCCTCCAACATCCGCCGCCTCGGCTTCTCCGCCGCCGATCCTCTCTTCGCCCATGGAGTGGCCTCCAAAGTTCGATCATTCGGCGGAAAAGCAGTGAGAGGCGTGGTTTCCATGGCCAAGAAGAGTGTTGGGGACTTGACCGCCGCAGACTTGAAGGGGAAGAAGGTTTTTGTGAGGGCTGACTTAAATGTGCCTCTGGATGACAACCAGAATATCACTGATGATACAAGGGTTAGAGCTGCGGTACCAACTATCAAGCATTTGATTCAGAATGGAGCTAAAGTCATTCTTTCCAGCCATTTGGTATGTTGGCTTTTCAGATTTTGAGGTTTTGGTTTCTGGGTTTTGATCACACAGCGGATTTTCATTGTGCTTTGTGATTGATGGTTTAGCGTTATCTTTTTTCTTTGCTGAATTGGGTTTTGATCATGCTGTCAAATTTTATGGTTCTTGATGGTGTGGCCTGTGGGTTTGATAGTAGCTTCATTTTAGTCTTCTTGCGTTAAGTTTCGATCGTATGTTGAACGTTGATGGTTGTCAATGATTTTGGGTCTGTTAATTATTTTTCAGTCTTTTCTGAATGGGGTTTTTAAAGAAGTCCGTAGAAAGTTTTTTAGTCCCAGTTTAACTATTAACTAGCTGAAATGGACTTGGGGAAGTTTCAAACTGACTTGTCTTTTGGGGATTATAGCGAAGATATGTCTAGTGCTTTTGTTACGTGCTGAATTGTGTATTATCCAGCATGTTTTGTCTTTTTTAATTTTCATTTTTTGCAGTCATAGAAAAGTTTTTCATTCCTAATGGTTGGCGGAACACACTCAATACGTGGGGTCGAGAATAATGCCATGTTTTCTGTTGAGGGCTCATTCTCTGGGGCTTTTAACAGTACGCTAGAGGTTTGGTCTGTTAATCGATGATCCATAAAATCATTTCATACTGCAGAAATATATAGTATATAGGTTTAGCTTGTTTTCATGATGTCTCACTCAAAGATGTTTCTGAAATAGTTATCTGTTGAAACATTTGGGGCACACATTCTTTTCTCTGCTGTATAAGGACTATTTAATACTTTTAGTTTGAGGAGCTAAATTGGTGTTACTTTCAATAATTCTTCAGGGACGACCAAAGGGTGTTACTCCAAAATTTAGCTTGGCACCTCTTGTACCTCGGCTATCTGAACTCCTTGGCATTCAGGTGCATCCTCATCTTCATCAATATAGAAGTAAGAGAAACAATTTTTTTTTTGATAAGTAGAAGTAAGAGAAACAATTGGGAAAAAGGATTGTCACTATGTGGTGGATCGTGACTCATATCTTGGAATGCCTTTGTTATTTTGTATTATATATGAACAGGTTGTGAAGGCAGATGATGTTATTGGTCCGGAGGTAGAAAAGTTGGTGGCTTCACTTCCTGACGGCAGTGTTCTTCTTCTTGAAAATGTGAGATTTTACAAGGAGGAAGAAAAGAATGACCCTGAGTTTGCAAAGAAGCTCGCCTCCTTAGCTGAGCTTTATGTGAATGATGCTTTTGGGACTGCACATCGAGCTCATGCATCAACTGAGGGGGTTACAAAATTCTTGAAGCCATCTGTTGCTGGTTTCCTATTGCAGAAGGTGGATTTCTCATGTTTATTCGTTTTTTATGTATCGATTTCCAATTATTCTGATGTAGTTTTTACTTTCTCCAAAAATTCTAATGAGGTGGCATTTTTTACTAATTTCATATATTTCATGATCCTCAATTAACTGATGCCAGCTGATATAAAACCCATATATTTGAGTAACACAGTTTGAATAGAGGAACAATAAAGTTGGGGTGGATAAATGGAAAGAATCAATGCTTCCTTCCTGTGTATTCTGTGATATGTATCTAGTTCATAGGAGCTGTAAGTGGTTTATATGAATGATCAATCCTTCATTTTATTTTTCTAGGAGGAATCCTTGAGGGTAGTTGACAGAATTTGGAAATCCCAGACTTGCTATTATTTTCTTCATTTCTACATGAATTTATGATTGACGTGTGTACTTATCAACAAAACTATGAAAGAAATATCACTTTCTGTTATCATTTCTTGTTTTAGGAACTTGACTATCTTGTTGGCGCTGTATCAAGCCCCAAGAGGCCATTTGCTGCCATTGTGGGTGGCTCAAAGGTTTCATCCAAGATTGGGGTAATCGAGTCACTTCTGGAAAAGGTTGATATCTTACTTCTTGGTGGAGGAATGATCTTCACATTTTACAAGGCCCAGGGCCTCTCAGTGGGTTCATCCCTGGTAGAAGAAGATAAGCTAGATCTTGCTTCAACACTCATTGCGAAGGCCAAGGCAAAGGGAGTTTCCCTTTTGTTACCCACTGATGTGGTAATTGCAGACAAGTTCGCTCCAGATGCTAACAGCAAGGTTTGTTTTCTAAGCTCCCTTTACAAAATTTGTTCCTAGGATATTTTTTCTCACATTCCATTCATTTCAACGCTTTACTGGAAAATAAACATTGTCATTGCAGATTGTGCCAGCTTCTGGCATCCCTGATGGCTGGATGGGATTAGATATTGGACCAGACTCTATCAAGACATTCAATGACGCTCTGGATACTACTAAAACTGTCATCTGGAATGGGCCAATGGGAGTGTTTGAGTTTGACAAGTTTGCAGTTGGAACTGAGGTATGCGAGGAACTTGTTTTATTCATTTTTGTTTTCACTGTTTATGAATCTGTTTTATCCTATGGATGGCATATTTGGTTGGACATAACGTGCATAGGGATGGTAACGTGCAGTTCAGCCTAATGTATCCTATACAGACCGTGTTTGAAACTCTGTATTCTGTACAAAACCCAGATCGCTATCCAATTATCTGTACACAAACAAACATAGCCTAACAAAGGCCTGGCAGGACGGATTACCCCGTAACCGACCGACTCTGTTGCTTGTGTGTAAGAATGTATGGTGGCAACAAGAAGTAAAAGTCAAGTTACTTTGGATGCTATACCAACTTTATCCAGGCCACACCCATATTTGACTTGAAATACATGACCATATAATAGGGTTGCATAGGGACATACGCATATTCATCACCATTGCATTTGCATACTCTTTATATATAGATAAATAGAGAACGAGTGAAGTTGTACCTATGACTGCAGTCTATTGCGAAGAAGCTAGCAGAGCTTAGTGGGAAGGGAGTGACAACAATCATTGGGGGTGGAGATTCTGTTGCAGCGGTAGAGAAAGTAGGAGTTGCTGCTGTGATGAGCCACATTTCAACTGGTGGTGGTGCCAGTTTGGAATTGTTGGAAGGCAAAGAGCTCCCCGGTGTCCTTGCTCTTGATGAAGCCACTCCTGTTCCCGTGTAAGACATTTTAAGTTGATTTTGTTTCCAACCACTCCCATGCTATTGTTTTTATTTGAGGTGAGCTTGCCAATGAGAAGTGTAATGTTGTAGGCTGATACGATTTCTGGTTGTAAATGCTCATGATGTTTCCTTTGATGTAAGGTCGAATTGAATTCCAATTTCTGGGGAAATTCAGCAGAACATATAGTAAGATTGGGCAGGGAAAGTCATTCAAACAATCTAATAAATTGGTTCTTTGCAATCCTCAATTTCTCCTTTTGGCGTGTTATTGCAGGTTGTAACTTTTGCAGCTCCAAAAAAAAGGTTTGATTCAGATTGATTCAATGGATTCAAAATTAACTCGGTCAGAAAACAAACTGATTTTAGTGTATTTTTTTAATTGTTTGAACTGCTTTAATAAGTTGATCTTAGGTTTGCGCGGTTCACGGGACTGTAGTTTACTGGAGTGGGTCCGAAGGTTCTTGCCTTGGAGAGGTTTTTGATATTTAAAAAAAAAAAAAACTGATCTTAGCCCATTCATAACAATTTTATAAAAATTATATAGATTCAAATTATATTCTTATCTAATTAATGAATTTATATTTTATTATTTTTATAGAAGATTTTCAATGCTTAAATTATATTATATATTATTTTTAATATTTTTTTAGTAATTGAATGCGTCTTTCCCGATCGATCTATAACCCTTTCGAGCCATATAGCATTGTGGCTGTACAATTTGTGACGGAAAAACAATAATAATTGTTTAGGGCTAACACTTAGGAACTCATTCGTTTTCTACAGAGGATAATTGTTTAGAGCATCCTCATCCGGTTTTGTTTTCCCATCCTTATAATTTAACTCAAAATCACCTTTCCTCAAAATTTTTCCTAAATTTTATTCATCTTTTAAAAACCTCCTACATCTCATTCCCCATCCCTATCTCTATTCTATTAAAATAATATTTCTCTATTCTTTCTTTATTATTTTTTTCTTTCATTTCTATTTACAAATTTAACTACTCAATATTTTTTCTTATTTTTTGAATTATTACTCTAGTGAATATTTTAAACAAAAATTTAAATTATTATTTGTGGGTATAATAATATTTTTATAATTAATGTTTTTATATTTTCGTAATTATTTAAATTATTATTTAAAACTATAATAAATATGAGTATGATAGAAAGTGTAAATGATTAGAAGTAGATAAATATAATAGAAAGTGTAAATAATTATAATAAAATATTAATAAAAAATAATATGGGGATGTACAGTAGTTCCCCAAATATAGGGAACTACTGTACATTTCACAAATCCTATCCCCAAAATGGGGATCCGGATGGAGACATCATTTTAAGCAAATCCCTATAATTTTCTATCAAATTATGGGGAAAAGAGGATTTGTGGGGTCGGATGGGGATGCTCTTAGGGAATGTTTGAAAAATAGGTGAGAAAAAATTTTGTAAATGATATTGAAATAGTTTGAGTAATGATGTTTTATGAGATTTTGAGAAATGAAGAAAAAAGTTAAATAAAAATATTATAAAGTTAAAATATTATTAGAATATAATTTTTTTAATATAATTTTTATTTTAAAATTTGAAAAAATTAAATTATTTTTTATGTTTTATTTAAAAATTTAAAAAAATTATAATGTTTAAGTAATAATTTAATAAAAAATTAAAAATTAAAAAATATATATTTAAACGTTAAAAATCTGAAATGTAATAAAATAAAATAAAATAATATAAATTCAATATCCAAACAACTCCTAAATTGCCAAATGTCATCATCCTTCTGTCAAATGTCCGCCCCTCTCATTGGCAAAGGTGGAGTTAATTGGGTTTTTGCAGGGCTGCTGTTTGGATTTCTCTCTCTTTACAGTTTTCACCTTGGAATTCTCAAAGGAGCAGTGCTACAGAGGATGTAGCACCAGCTGGCAGCTCGGTTCAATTTTTTTATGATTTATTTATTTATTTTATATTTTTAAATATTTTTTTAAAAAAATTTATAATATCAGTAAAAAATATTTTTGTAATCTCTAAATAATAAAAGTAAAAATAAAAAATAAAAAATAATTTTTTTTTTAATTTTATCAATGGAAAAATATAGTTACAAACACAATTGTGTACTAATTTGTAAACCAATATGATGTGATTGGTCAAAAAGTAGATTTTATTGAAAACAGTATTAATTTAAATTTTAAATATAAATAAATCAGTATTGGTACACAGATTAGTGCGCAACTATATTTATATGTAGCAAAACTCTTTATCAAAACACATAATCGAGATACACAATCTAGAGTACATAAAGTATTTCTATTTTCAAAGATGATATCATCAAAAACAGGAAGGGGCTGATTTTGAAAACAGCTGATCTCAAGAACTTGTAATTCTTGACCACAAAAACGAGAGGTCTAAATTTATTATGACCTTTTTCTTGTCTTTCGTTCACGTCATAATCACATGCCACGCCTTTTCTTTCCCTCCCGTTCTCTTCTTCTTTTACTTTGCTTTGCATTGTGGGCATTTACAAATCTAATGAAAGGGTAATTACATGTTTCACCCATCACTAGTATTTATTTTTATTTTATACTCTAAATTATAAAAACTTTTACTTTACACTTAAACTATCTATATTTTAAATAATGTGAGAATCTAATTTTTCATTCTCTCTCTCTAGAGTCATTTTCTCTCTACCTAGTACTATTGGCATCCTTCCATTTCCTCTTACTAGAGTGGGGTTGGAGTTTCGGCTCCCTCCCTCCTCTAGTTTGGCTAACGCCAGAATTGCTTATAATGTATTTTTCCGTTTATTTTGGTGTTTTCCATCCACCATGTGCTACACCAGTAGATTCTCCAGTCGCTGATCTGTTGGCAATAAAAAAAAACTGTTCAAAAGAGCGGCGCGTGAAGCTCACACGCGGTTATGCACTAGAAAGCGTATGCCGACGTCACTCACGACACCACTGGGACTAGTGGCTTCAGATTTCTCAAATTCGTACGCCCTACCACAGACAATGAAGGTTGTGTGCTGGTGTATTGACACATCCTCTGGTTGTTCCTATATTCATTCTTTTCCTAACCGATTATCAAGATAAGGTTGTGGAAGACTCCTGCAGCCAGTCTAGACAAACAAGCTACAACACACACTGTCACATTGCGAATTTTAGTCGCAATTTAATATTCTGTTTATTAGATTATTCTAAAACTGCTTCAAGTGACTTCCCTTTAATGAAAAATTGGTGGGAGTTAATTTTTTGCTCTAGATCCCTCTGTTTTATTTTCACTGGTGTTGCGTTTGTTTATTTGGGAATGATTGTTGGGGACTTCCACCCCTATTAAATCTTGTATCATGTAACCCTTAGTTTATTTATCAAACTGCTTGCTTAATGAAAAAAAAAACTAAAAAAACTATCTATATTTGTTCATTTGTATAATCGGTTAATAGCTATGATTGTTAAGATGCCTACATTGATTGTGTGATATAATTTTAGGAAAATGATTTCCTTGTGAAATTCTTTTAAAAAATTATGTAAATTTTGGACTCGCATGAAAAAATTAATTTTTTAATAGTGGTATCTACTATTTTTTCAAAAGGAGTATGCAAGGTTTGTAAATCTTAAAACTGTATTTAGCATTACTTTTTTTTTTCAATTTTATGTGGAAAATATAAGGTAAAAAATATAATGTCTTTGAGTTGGAGAAAAAGAACATGAAGTTGGTTGGATAAGATTCAGAACAAGTTCCAAATACGAATTAGTAAATTGATTACCTGAATTTTTTTTACAAGCGTCAGTTCATTTTTTGGGTTTATTGACCTAAGTTTAAGAGCTAGAGACCGTGTGGAGAAAGTCTACATGCTAGATTGAATTTAGTTAAGGAAGTGGAAGATAGTAGTCATGCTTTGTGCTACAGATAGACTATAAATGGCATTCATTCAAGGCTCAAACAAGGTTAAGATGGACCTAAGCATTATACCCTTCAACAAGGCTTGTTGTTGAGGAAAGGCAAACTAGTAGTGGTGTAGAATTCTCCTTTCAAACTCAAGGTGTTGCAGCATATGCATCATAACCCACAAGTTGGCCATGTGGGATATCATAAGACATTGTATAGAGCTAAGCATGATTTTTTTGGAGAAGGCATGAGGAAGGATATCAGAAAGTTGGTCAGAGCATGTAATGTCTGTTAGAGAAGTAAGAATGAAATAGTTCACCTGGCTTTTTACAACCCTTACCTATTCCCTCTTCTCCATGGCTAGACATTTCTATGGATTTTATAGAATGATTGCCTCCTTCTAAGGGATCCACAATGATCTTTGTAGTAGTGGATAAGCTTATCAAGTTTGGTCATTTCTTTCCTATGGCCTATCCATACATAGCCACTAAGGTAGCATAGATCTTCTTCAATGGAGTTTTCAAGTTGCATGAACTTCCCAAGTCAACTAACTGTATCTAATCGAGACCCTATTTTCACAAGTAGTTTTGGAAGGAGCTATTTTAGTTGCACGGTAATGCCCTTAATTTTAGCTCTGCTTATCACCCATAATCTGATGGGCAAATCAAGGCCCTGAATAAGGTTTTGGAAGGGTACTTGAGGTGTTATACTAGTGACAATCCTAAGGAATAGAGTTTGTAGATTCCTCTAGCAGAATTGTATTATTACACACTTGTCACTCATCTATTGGTTTATATAATTTTGAGGCTTTTTATGGATTTCCACTTCCTAGAGTGTTGACTTACATTTCTGACACCACTGCTAATGCTGCAATGGATCAACAATTAAAATCAAGAGATCAAATCTTGGGCTTATTAAAGGAGAACTTGCTTAAGTTCTAGCAAAGAATGAAACTGTTTGCTGACAGAAGAAAGATTGAAAGAATTTTTAAAGTAGGTGATTGGGCATTTTTAAGACTCAAACCCCATAGATAGAAGCCTGTGGGTATGAGGCATAATTTGAAGCTTGCTCCAAGATTTTTCGGACCCTTTAAAGTGTTGCAGAAAGTTGGGTCAATGGCTTATAGGTTGGATTTGCCTAACACTTCAAAGTTGCATCTAGTATTCATGTTTCTTGCTTGAAGAAGAACCTTGGCCATAATATTACTCTATTGCCTAATCTGCCACCTGTGGACTCTCAAGGTCAAGGAGATTGAGGAAGGTGGGGCGGCATGCAGCTACTGAAGTGCTAGTGAAGTGGCTTGGTGCACTAGTTGCAGATAGCTCCGGGGAGTTATTATTGGATCTGTGTAGACTTTACCCACACTTTGTGGGCAAGGTCCTTTAATGAGTGGGAGATTTGTCAGGCCCTTGAGGTTGAGGACCTTAAAGAGGGGGGGGGGTTGATTGTTAAGTGTTTGAACCTGCTGTGTGGAAATGAAGTGAAAGGAAGGGGAATTCATGAAGGCAATGATATTAACTATCTGGAGTGAAACGGTGCATTAAGTTTAATGATACGATGCGTTGAGGAGTAGAGATTAGTTGAAAGCAAAACGATGTGTGTTGGTTAATGAAATGGAGAGCAACGAGGGTTCAAGGATAACATGCTGTAGTTGTAAAACATAGTCGTTTGATTGTATAAATGTAATAAAATGCAGTCGTTTCTACAAAATAGGAAGATATAAAAACAGAAGGCCTTGTATGAATTATTTTGTCTAGTTTCTGAAGATTAATGATCAAGTGGAGGTTGGAGGTCTCCCAAAGACTTCTTCCAAGAATTCATTTCTTGATTCTTGGGTTTTCTGTCATTCTTTTGTTCTCAGTTTTACGCATTCTTTGATATTGGGTTTTGTCTGTGTTGAGGATTGGTGCTAAGAAGATCAAGGAAGCAATGCAAGGATTGGTGCAATCCATCATCATGGGCAGGTCATATGAGTCCATCATTAATCATAGGTTAGCTTGATTCGATACCATATAGAAACACTCATTTCTCACCTTAAAAGGCCTAATAGGAAGAGTAGGGTAACTCCTTATAAAGTCTAGGATCAATTTGTTCGTAAACAGTGTAAGACTTCTCAATAGGGGGGAGGCATAGTCTAGTGGTTTAGTGTAGACTCTTTATTTCATTAAATATAGGCATGTGGGCCTTTTATTTTATGTTTCTATGGTTGTAGGCATTTGGGCCTATTTAATTCATTAAGTAGACTTCTTTTAATTAGCTATAGGCGTGTAGTTTAGGATATTTTGGGCTTAAAGATGTTCAGCCCATGTCTTTTAATTGATGAAGGCCTTAGTTGGCCCTAGGGTTTCATGGAGGGGTTTAAAAAAAGACTCGTAGCCGCATTTTGAAGATAGTTGAATGTGAATGAGGTTTTCTTCATAAAGAATTTTCAGTTTTATCTACTTGTTCTTGATTGAACTAAGAACTCATTAAAGGCAAACCCTTTATGGTGTTCTCACCGAATCTAGGTTTCTGAAACAAGATTTCAACATGTCTAGATCATCTTGACTTGATTTTTAGTTTTCTTGGATAAGTTTTAATTTAATTGTGGGTTCAAAAGATTTCAATCCCACGAGTTCACATCAGTGAGGTGGTGGTTTATGGTGGTTTGTGTCTAGGTGGTGGTTTATGGTGGTCTGTGTCTAGGTGGTAGCAAAAGAAATAATTTGCTACTTACCGAATAAATTAACTTCAGTCATATCAAAAGTGTAAGCGATGTGTTCTCAAGACGTGTCTACAAATATGAATTTTCTTTTAAGAATAAAATCTAAGTTGGTTATGTAGTTCTAACATTTATCTATGAGTAATGTTACTGTACTATTCCGATTATATCGCTCATTTTGCTCTATTGATATGACACCGTTATGTGGTACCACATGACTTACTAAAATATATATATATTTAAAATAAAATGACATCCGAAAACATTAAAAAAAAAATCTCAAGTTTCCTTCGTCACTTTTATGGTTGTATTTTTAATTTTTTTCTTTTTTTTAGTATCACGTCAATAAAACAAAGTAAAACTGGAGCAGCGTAGAAACATTTTTCTTTATCTATTTAATTAAAGGCTTTTACTTTGTAGACATATTTCAATAGGATGGCCAAGTTTTAAGCCCACCGAAGTATTCGTTCTTCCAAAAGAACTTTTAGTTCTATAGCACATATTTGTTCTTCTAGAAGAAAATAAAGATTCTAACCACATCAAAAATATGGAATTAATAAAACAACGATCAGATGCTCTCATTATCTGTTCAGATTTTATTCCTTCCAACTAAAGGAGGAAACTCAGAAAAAAGATGAAAGAAAGCCCAAGCGGCCGACACCCGTAATGTTTATTACAAGTTTGTCTTTTGTAAAAAGGTAATGGTATTTTTATACTTTCTTTATTATTATTATTTTGCTATTCAGTTATTTTATTTTATTATTTAAATTTAGATTAAAAATGTTAAAATATGGCATTTTTATATAATTTTAAAAAATAAATTCAATTAACTAACATAATCATATAAATTAATATAAAAGAAGGTAAAATTTTATAAAAAATATTTTTAATTAAATTATAAAATTATGTTAATTGATTAAATTTATTTCTTTTAAATTATGCAAGAAATTTATGTTTTGAATTAAAAAAAAAACTGAAATAATAAAGTATATCGTTATCCTGTATAAAAATATAGATTTCATTTAATTTTTTTTACACTATTTTATAATAAAATCTACGTTTTTTCAAAGCTTGTCTAATACAATGATCTCACTTTTCTGAAACCATTCCCATTTTTGAGTCCGTGGATTCTCTAGAAGAGAACACAGATTTGGGCGCGGCCAGATTATTCATCCCAAGACTACAAGTCTACAACACGGGCAGTACATACTAGCTCTTCACGCCGACAATCCGCATTTATACTTTTCTCCAAACTCCGTCTGCCTTGTCTTTATTTGATCACGATTATCTCTTCCTCTCTGTCTAAAAGCTCGAAAGTTTTCTAATTTTCTTTTTAATCACTGTAAGTATTCTACCCACTAATTTTAACGACGAGCAATCTCTGTAATAAGTCTGATTCTGATCTGGGTGTTGGTGGTTTTGTTCTTGTTTTGTGTGTTGAAGGTAAGGAACTGGTATGGCGACCAAGAGGAGCGTGAGCACTCTGAAGGAGGCGGATTTGAAGGGGAAGAGGGTTTTGGTGAGGGTCGATCTAAACGTGCCTTTGGATGACAACCTTAATATCACCGATGACACCAGAATCCGTGCTGCCGTCCCCACCATCAAGTATTTGCAGTCTCATGGCGCTAAACTCATCCTCTGCACTCACCTCGTATGACATGATTACCTCAATTTCAATGTTCCACAATTGGGTGATGTCAAATCTGAGTTTGTCTTAGTTTCTTTCGATTCAAGTCGGGATCTTTTTGTTTGGATTTTTATGTTTTGTTGACTTCTCTTCTCAGTGTCTGCGCATAGTGATTTTTGTTTTGTTGCTTTTCTTTTTGATGGATTCCATCCGATATATTGATTGGATCGTTGATGATCCACATGGGTTCTCTTTGTAATGTGTAGTGAACAGTCCGATGAAAAAATACAGATTAAACAGATTGATCTAAAGTGTTCTCTCTTTTAAGGAAAGAAAAGGAAAAAGAAAAAGAGTCCACGAAAAGATGGTACCCATTGTTTTTAAATCTCAGACCTTTAGATGCTGATGCATCAGTTAACTTGTTTCTTAACATTAATTTTGGCTAGTGATGGGTTTCTGATAGTTAGTACTATGATATTTTTAACATTTCCTGAATATTGTTTGCATACTGATAACTCTATTGCCTGTTTTGTTGTTGCTATCCTGAGGCAGTAGAAGTTCATATCGTTATTCACTTTGAAAAATATTCCGTCTTTAATAGCATTTGAAGTTAATAATTTTGTCATCAAGAATCAGTCCCGGGTTAAGAAAAACGAAGCAATTTACTTTTTTGATCGGTAAAGTTGAAGCCATTTATATAAATTGCTGTCTCCAAAATGGTTGTTGCCGATCTCTTTACTTTGATGGTTCTGCTGTAAAAGATTGTTTTCTCAAAGATGGCAAATTTGTGGCCTTTAACTGCCATGAAATGTCTTAAATTGATAAAAAAAAAAAAAAATGCCATGAGATGTCTTATGAAATCCTTGGATTTTCTTGGAAGTTTGGATGTTCGAGGTCCTTGGGGATTAGGAGTTTTTATTTTAGAAGTGGTCCCGTTTCTTGCAAACCAGTCCTCATTGTCGGTCTCTATCATTATATTGATATTTTTCTGCTACAGTCTTATCTTGTCCTTGTCTGTTTTATGGGCTCACTTTCTTTGTTGTTTTTATTGAAGTTTTGACATTTAATTTTTACTTCTCTGCCATTGGTTAGTCTAATGAGTAAATGACGTCATGATGGTTATCAAAGTGCAAGTTGTGAAAATCTGTTGGTACTTCAGTTCTTTGTTCACTTTTGTAGGATTAACTAAGCACATTTTGTGTCCTTTTCTTTAAAAGCTCATTTTGTACTCAGAGATAGATATAATGGTAGTGGAGTATATTGAAATTGTTGGTTAATCTTTTTGTGGATCATGGGCAGTTATGGAAGCAAATTGTAGTATGAGGATGCTGCCGTTAATTCTCTTAAAATCTAAGATAATCAACTTTTTTTCCCTCATTCTATTGATTAAATAGGTATTCTTCTGCTATAGTATTGGTTAGCTACCGAGTTTTTTGGGATGAGTATAATTTAAGCACGTCATAATGAAAAATGTTTTCTTGCCAAGTAAGAAGTGACGGGCATTAATTTGGGCGTATTAAACATCTCATGAGTTATTGTGTGGATTTCTATCTCTCTCTTATTTTGTTAATGTATCATGATTCAATTTGGGTGTCCACTTTTCTCCTCCTATTTTCAAATATTCTCTTCCTTTTCCTTCTTGCATGCTATACATTGTTGCTATTGTGCAGCTTGACTTATTGTGTGGATTTCTGTCTCTGTTATTTTTGTTAATGTACCATAATTTAATCTTTGCAATTGATAACTCCTGCAATTATTTCAACATGGATTGTGGCTTTCAGGGACGACCAAAGGGTGTCACACCTAAGTACAGTCTGAAGCCCCTTGTTCCAAGGCTGTCAGAACTTCTTGGACTCCAGGTTTGTTCTTTGTTTGCACATGTGTGTACTTGAATTTCCGTGTGTACTTGAATTTCCAGACTGAGATTCACTTTTTAAAGGCTTTCTTTTGCTCATGCTTATTTATTTCTCTTGCTAATAGGTCAAGATGGCAAATGACTGTATTGGTGAGGAAGTCAAGAAGATTGTGGATGAACTTGCAGAAGGAGGTGTTTTGCTCCTTGAGAATGTGCGGTTTTATAAGGAGGAAGAGAAGAACGACCCAGAATTTGCAAAGAAGCTGGCTTCTCTTGCAGATATCTATGTGAATGATGCATTTGGCACTGCCCACAGGGCCCATGCTTCCACAGAGGGAGTGGCTAAATACTTGAAACCAGCTGTTGCTGGATTCCTCATGCAGAAGGTATGTTGATCATTGAGTAGTCGAGTCATTTATAGTATTAGCATTGAATGCTAGGCTGGTTAACTGAGCTGAACTTGAACCTAAGCAGTGCTAGCATTCCTTGTGCTCAGTTTGATCAAACTCAATTGACTATGAGTAGTTGAGTCATTTATAATGTTCTAGACAGCTTAATTGAGCTGAACTTGACTTTACCTAAGGAGTGCTAGCATTCTTTGTGCTCAGTTTGATCAAACTTAATTGTCTCTGAGCTTGGCCTGCGGCTTTCCCAGGCAATATTTTCTATTGCTTGGTGGTTATACTTGGCTATCCATAAACACTGATGAGAGGTATAAAAAAAGTGGTATTTGAATTGGGTCCTAATGATATATGGAATACTTATATTATAGTTAGTTGTTTGTTGCATCATTCATTTGTTTCCATGACTTGTTTTGTGGTTTCAGGAACTGGACTATCTTGTTGGAGCTGTAGCAAACCCCAAGAGGCCATTTGCCGCTATTGTTGGCGGTTCAAAGGTGTCAACCAAGATTGGAGTGATAGAATCCTTGTTGGGGAAGGTTGATCTCCTTTTGCTGGGTGGAGGGATGATCTTTACCTTTTACAAGGCGCAAGGATATTCAGTTGGGTCTTCCCTCGTGGAGGAAGACAAGCTGGATCTTGCAACATCCCTAATGGAGAAGGCCAAGTTGAAAGGGGTGTCTCTACTGCTTCCAACTGATGTGGTTATCGCTGACAAATTTGCTGCTGATTCTAACAGCAAGGTTCATTCCTCTATAAAATATTTACTCTATTTCAAGATGTGGATTGATCATTTTGCATTCTTATTTGGTTGAAAATTGAAATAACTTAATAGGAAGAACCCTCTTTATCTAGTGAACAACTCTCTGTCATGAACGAAATAACCTAGTGGGAAGAACCCTCTTTATCTTAGTGAACGACTATCTGTCATGAAGTCAAGTGTGCTGGACTTGACTGAATTTTACTTGATAGAGTAGGAATTTGAATTCATATTAGAAAACATAAATACTTTATCGATATATTTGCAGGTTGTTCCAGCATCTAGCATTCCGGATGGGTGGATGGGTTTGGATATTGGACCTGATTCCATCAAGACATTCAGTGAAGCTCTGGATACTACCCAAACCATCATCTGGAATGGACCTATGGGTGTGTTTGAGATTGATAAATTCGCAGTCGGAACAGAGGTATAGCATTCATGAGATCAACTGCATTTTTAGTAGTCCACCTAATCAAACAGCAGTCTCTTAATTGAATCATTTGCATGTAGACCCATACCAATTTTTGGTGGTATTTTGATGCCATGGTTTGGATGGCTTTGCTCATTTTCTCCAAAGATGCAGTAAAATGATTATGGGCCTTATTTTTTTTTAGCTGGTTTGTCATCAAATTGTCTGCTTTGATTTTTTTGAGCTGGTTTGTCATCCAAAGAAGTTATTGCCAGTGATTGTTTTTACTATGACCATATTCAAAGCTAGATGGTCTTTCCTTGTAACGAAGTTCTATTTCTACTAACTCAGCAAAAGCCTTATTTTAACAATTTTTTGAAGGGATTGCAACTAATTTACCTTCTCGCGGAATGATTTCTCTGTACTGGTAAACTGATTGCTGCCAATATGGGAATTGAAATCTTGCTTGACTGGCCTCTGACAGGTTTCATGTTTTTAGGCTTAGAAATGAGGGCAATTTGTTTGCTGCTTGCAGGCGATAGCCAAGAAGCTGGCAGACCTAACTGCCAAGGGAGTGACAACAATTGTCGGAGGAGGCGACTCTGTTGCAGCTGTGGAGAAGCTTGGGCTAGCTGACAAGATGAGCCATATCTCAACCGGAGGTGGTGCCAGCTTAGAGCTTCTTGAGGGGAAACCACTCCCTGGTGTCCTTGCTCTTGATGATGCCTGAGTTTAAGTTGTGTGTGCCCGTTCTCATTTACCTCGTGCATTTTTAGTGCTGTTATGGTTGGTTTTTCAACCTGAGTGATGTCAAAATTGATCCTATCTTGTAGAGGGTATAGGGAGACTGGAATAAATGGTAACTTTTTTGAGCATCATTGGGGATGCTGATGGACCGTCTTGGAATGAATCCTTTCTGGAACAATGTTGATGATCTAAGGGCACGAGTTTGCTTGATGCCCTCTTAATCTAAAGTAATAACTTTTGCGGATTAGCCAGTTTTGTCCTCTGCTTTTATAAAATTGGGATGGTTCTATTTAGTAGAACATCAAACAAACAGTGTTGATATTCAGTAGCACCATACTTTTGGGGGGGCTATACTTTCTTCCTAGGCCAAATTTCGATCAATGATGTCGGTCTCGTCTAAGCAGCAATTGAGTAACGATATGTATACTTCTTTTATTAGTGGGACGCAAGCCATTAGAAAACAAGGTGGGGAGTCAACACTACTGAGTTTCAAGGGGTTTGTATGTTCTAGGCTTGTTAATGTTGAGTAATGATATCCACACACCATATTTCACAACACATTGATGTTGTAAAATGATGTTAGTTTTATAAGGTATTTTATAAAAATATCTATTTTTTTAAAATATCTATTTTTTAAAATATCTATTTTTTAAAATATTGTGTCTAAGTGTTGTGAAAAGTGAGGTGTGTTTATCATACATTTTGTAAGAAATTGTCTTCCTTACCTTTTGTTTAGGTCTCAGATGTTGTGTCGTCATATATTTATTTTAGAGAATTGTTACAAACACAGAGATTACAGATATGGCTTTTCACGTGATGCGTCATATCTACTTTACACTAAAATTAGCTTTACAATCCGACGTACTAAAACAAGTCACGTCAATTTGTAGATTTATTTTTGTGTAATTCATTTTACAATAATAGTAAAAGACACTTAAAAAGTCTTAAGGACATGTTTGGATACTAAGAATATCTCAAACTATTTGTGAATAATAATGAAATAATTTGTAAATAATAGTGAAATAGTTTAAGAATATAGAACAATTGTGTTTTCAAACATGCCCTAAAAGTCTTATATCCTCATTTAAAAAAAAAGGAAAAAGAAAAGGGGAGTGATGTTGATTAATATCGAAGACCTGATGTACATATTTTTGGAAGACACTGTCATCGTAAACAATAAACGATGTTGATCTGTTGAGGTTGAAGTGATGCGAGCTAAAGCAATGACTGAATGGTGCACGCTTTCAATTTAACAATGCCTTTATTGTTACAAAACTCTATACCATACATGGAAGTAGAAAAAAAATTAATTTTCTTTTTTAATTTTGTTAATCTCTATTTTCCCCCATATTTATATTTTTTTAATCTATTTAAATTCAATTTAAAGACTCATACATAATAAACAAATGTTTAATTTCCGAATTGTCCAGAAAAATGTGTTCATTTGATGAAAAATTCTAGTAATTTATAGTCTTGGAAATAACATCATCGTTGTGTGCGTGTGGCAGTGCAGTGGAAGAGGACAACTTATGAACAGACCCATACAGTTCTCTGGGGCATAACATTGTCTCTCTCTCTTAAAAAACCAAAATCAAAACAGAATATATATATATATATTATGGAAAAATCTATTAATCATCTATTCTCTAATCATCTCATGATGTAGCACTATATGATACGTTCATAGTAAAAAATAATAAATAGTTTTTAATTATCTAATGCCATATTATGAGATGATGAGAATTGAAATAATGAGTAATATTACTCTCTATATATATATATATCTCTCTCTCGGCATTGGGTTTTTTCTTTTTATTTTGGTTAAGGTATTTTTTTTCCCAATTTCTATCTAAACATGGCTCAATTTTTTTTAAAAAAATTTCTAATTCAAATTTTTGTATAATAATTTGTCTAAATTTTTATAAAAAGTAAAAAACACAAAAATAAAGCTAAAAAATGTATCATTTCTATCTACTTTAACATAACCCAATAAATGATACGTCAGAAAAAATTATTAAAAAATTTGTTAAATATTTTAAAAAATTCTCTTACCCAAACATACACGAACCTCTCTTTCAAATAAATTGTAGGGTAACTTATACATCACAATTTTGTTAATTTGGAGAAAGAGCATTAATCATGTAAATGTGGTCAAGCTACTCATTCCCTCACAAGTCAGCATTGCTTAGATTCATTTCAAATGTTTCTGTTTTGTCACCAATATGAACACTCTTTTCTTAGGAAAATAATTTGTATAGTTGTATGGGTGTGCTGTATTTTGTTCGAAAAAAGTGGGCAAATTTGAAATTTATATTAAAAATCTTCTTTTTTAATGGTGAGTTCTCTATTTTTCAAAAGGAGTGCATAAACTTTATACACCGTATAACTGTAACATTATTTATGTTTAAATATATGGATTTATTAAATGTGAATTATTACTTATTTTCATGATCTCTATTACAAGGAGATGCATTGGCTTAGTAGTAAGTAAGGGTATGTCATTTCAAAAGAAAATGAATGAGTTCGAAACTCTTATATTTTGATTTAATTTCACCAAAACATGAGATAGATTTAGGGGCTCAAGGGCTTGGGCATAGCCCAATTCGAATGAGTGACATGGGCACAAGGCCCAAAGAGATACAATGCTTGGGCAGACCAAGGCTTGCGCATGGGCAAAAGAGACATGATGCTTGAGCTGACCATGAGGCACTTGAATGGGTGCAATGTTTTAAAATTAATTCAAAAGAAAAGTGTTCTTAGCAAGACCCAACCAGTGCCATCCATTTGGGGTGTGATTCACCTATCATTGGGCTAGGAATTATTCTTGGTATGTACATGAAACATCATGTCCTTTAAACTAATAAGTACCAGTTAAAAGTTACAATTCAAGCGTTGCATCTGCAATTGGTAATTTTGTTGTATCTTAGAGGTGAATTGTTTAAAACTTGATGGCAAACTCTTTCGAAAGGGGCAATTATAACCTCAAAGATAGTGTTCTCCTCAAAGTATCGTTTATTTTTTCAGACTATTGTATCCGTTCAAATTTCTTCAACAGAACTGCGTTAAAAGGTTTGTTTAGTTGGCATCTTGATCGTCCACCTTCTGCTGCTCCGCCGTCTTCAAACCCATTAATCATTATACACAAATTCAATTATTTTAATGTTGTGTTTGAATACTCTCCGTCAAATGGTGATGTGGGGGGCAAGATTCTGGCAACTAGAGATGCAGATGTGGGAGATCTAATAATGCAGAGACATGGTTGGCTCCCATGTGAAATCTTGTTAATAATCAATCGTTCTTCACTTTAGAGACAACAGGAATCCTGACAGCTTTTTTTAAAAATCCTCCTGAAACATCATCACTTTGACTCAGAAAAACACAGCGAGTTTACAACATTAGTTTCACTACAAATGCTTTGAATTATTCAAATGCTTGGGTTTGTGGATTCGATTCAACTCTTTCATCCAGCGGAATTCAGCTTTAAAAAAAGTTCATGTCTTGCCGAGCTCACCCTTAATTGTGTAAGCTTGAAGAAGCCACATGGCTGTCATGATAATAGAAAATATATAATGAATTATAAATTATGAGTTTCTTTCTTCAAATTAGAATTCGATATTTCCATTCGGAGTTATGGTTTTGGAGAACAATATGAAAGAGTTTGATTAAGAGATAATACAGAAAAACCATTGCTGCTTTTTTTTTTCTCGGATAATACAAGTTTTGCCACGTAGGAATTTTTTTTCTGCACACTTTTTCCATTTTTTGGACTTGTCGTTCTATGTACAATTGTGAAGTGTGTAAATGCAGAGACGTGTGTTGCTATAACTGGTGCACATTCCTTCTATGGTTGCCTTCAATTATTGGTTGTTGATAAACTATTAAAAGTTGATGATTCGTTTCGTGGTTCATGGGATTTGGATTCAGGAGCATCTTCAAGACCTTGAACCTTTTGATTCTCAAACTTTCCAAGCATTCAAGATTCCATGCAGATCACGCATCTCATTTCCTAACTTTTCTCAAGTCTGATTAATTGGCTAATGGAATAATGGTCTTCTTTTTATGTTACCTTTTGTTTTTCTAAAATTTATTTTATATAGCTAACTTTACACAACCATAACCAATATTTGGGAGTTAAAAATAAATGCTGATCAGGAAGATAGTAATCAAGTAATGTAGCAAAGTGATTTCAGCAAGGGAGTAATATTTATTTTGGGAAAAGAGAATGCACAAACAGGTCATTCATGTACAAATGTGAATACTAAATACTTTCTGTTTTTTTCTTAATCTCCTCTAGTAACAAAAATGGATGCCCATATTTCTCTGTGCATCATGATCATTCAGACTAGTAGTTGATGATGTTGAGAAGGGAAACCCTGGTTTTGATTAGGCGCCTGAAAAGGCGCTCTAGTCCTTCTTCAAGATCTTGAACATTCGGCTCCAATTTTCCCAGCAAGTTCTGCACATTCTCAGCATTCACTATGTGATCAGGTTTGCTTGCTTTTTCACTGATAATGGCATACAATGCAGCATCGACCATCTCGAGTTCAGATCTTTCTGTTTCTTCATTGTCGCATGCTACTCTTTTGGGAAGGACCAGCTTGGAGACCAAAGACCAGCTACTTGGTTTTGATCTCAACTTAGGGCCAATTATATAGGATAACAAGGATTCAAAGACATTAAGGGTGGCTGCTTCTATTTCTCTTAATGTGCTAACCATGGCCAGATTCTCATGGTTTTTGTTAGCACGCTTACTTTCCATTCCTTTAAGGGCTCTTTGGACTGCCTTCTTGACAACCTTCCTCGACATCAAGTATTTCCTGACCTCCCTCTCAAATCCCATGTCATCTCCTCTTCTCCTGCGCATAATTGATTGGAGCTCACGTGTGCATTCCTTTGTATGGATCACGGCATCCTTGGTTGCACTACACGCATCCAATAGCTGGAGAGATCCATCAAAAAGCTCTTCGACCCACTTTTCATGGCGCTCTTGGACAATGGCTTGCTGAGTTTGGGGTAACTGAAGCAACTTTTCAACACATTCGTGCAGATCCTGAAGGCAACTCAGTTTGCTTCTTAATGTTATTGATGGTGATGAAAAAGTAGTGTCTGAAGCACCTAATCTGCACAGATGCTCATTGCATTGTAG
Source organism: Carya cathayensis (assembly GCA_011037825.1). NCBI lineage: Eukaryota > Viridiplantae > Streptophyta > Magnoliopsida > Fagales > Juglandaceae > Carya > Carya cathayensis. The sequence goes on along the minus strand of QGSO01000139.1, from coordinate 539,224 downwards.
AATGAGAGGATGTGGTCTGGAGGGCAAGCTAAAGAGCGAGCATGGTAATTGGACTTTTGGTTTAAAGGAGAGGAAGCCATGATCTGTTTTTTTTTTTCTTCAGATCAGGAAAGAGGAGAGCTTGAAGTTGGATGTTCAATTCAATCTTCAGATTTGCCTTCTTTCCTTGGCATCTACCAAATATATATCACAGGGTGCAGGAGACAAGAGGAATCACATTGATTTCAAAACTCAATGAGTAGCACATGATTTTGATATGGATTTAATTGCTATCTGGGCTATGTTTATGCATGGTCTCCCCACCAACTGTCATCAGATCCCCCAACTCATCACCAAGTATATTTTAACTTCTTAAAGCACATGAATCTTCACTTAGGTAATAGGATAATAGAATTTCGTGAAATGACAATAATAAAATATTTTACACACGAGGGGTATTTGTCACCATCTACTGCAGTACTAGAAAGGCATTATTAGCCATTCTTTCTACTTCACCTGCCTTCATTGGCGACAAGATGGTCGTGTATTATAAAATAAGTAACTGCTCAATGGGTGTTACTTTAATTGAAATTAGGTTATTTTTTTGATATGTAAGCAGTTACTGTAGTTTTGAAAATGAAAGACCAGGACGATTCAATGCAGAGATAGACACAGTATTAAATGTTCATGTGGACTTCACCCAGTCCGAAAATTCCATATGAGAAACATTAAATATTGTAGTTGTTGGAGCTGAAACCTGCCCGAAAATCAAACAAAACAATATTTAAGTGGTTCAGCAAATTGCCTACGTCCACTGGAGCCTCTTTTACTGAGTTTGTAAGAAATTTACAAAACTCTCTCAACTCTCTCACGTACCTTCTCTTTCTCTCTGATTTTTTTCACTCTCTTTGTTCTCTCTTGATGCCCTCGAATTACATAAGCTGAAGCTCTCCTTTTATAGGAGAGTTCAGCCCCAAAGATTGCTGGAAATTCGCCGTAACACACGGTTGATTTCCAGCTGCAAAATACAGAGAACATGTTGGTGCCTAATACACCAAAATAGCAAGCGGTGCCTAACATACCAAAACTTCAAACGGTGGAGAGTCAAGAGTCATACTTGGGTGGTTTCAACAGTAGTATCCACATTATGTGTGTATCTCTCTTCAGAATTGGTCACGAGAGAACTATTTGTGGTCAACACGCCTTCCTTCCAAAGGAAAACTCATCCATAAGAGTAAATGAAGTTTGCCATCTTTGTGGGGTTATCAAATTTATAAAAACGAGTTATGACAAGTGACAGCCGGTCTTGTCTTTCATGGAGGGTTATGCCTTCCTAACATGTAGTTATGCATCTCTCAATATGTTTTAGTTGCGATTCTTCTGATCTATATTCCTCATTGCATTCTATAGTTAAATTAGACAAAATCTTAGGACAAAGTGGCACTGCGATCTTGTCTACATTAACTTCATTTCTCAGCCCGTGTATTGCATCCTTTTCTAAACTTTGACGAGTCTGATTAATTGGATAATGGAATAATTGCAGGGGTCTTATCAATTCTTTTACAGAGCTGATTTTACACAGCCATATCCGGTCTTTTGGTGTTAATAATGAATGCTGAGGAAGATATCTGTAATCAAGTAATGCAGCAAAGATGATTTCTGTAAATGAGTATTATATATTTTGGGAGAAGAGATAATACACATATTGCTCATTCATGTACAAGTGTGAATACTAATCCGTCCCTTTTTTCTTTTTTCCCCACTCTATGCTCCTTTAATAACAAAAATGATTGCCCATGGTTATATATACAGCTCATTCATTTACAAGTGTGAATACTAGTGGTTGAAGGTGTTGAGAAGGGAAACTCTGGTTTTGATTAAGCGCCTGAAAAGGAGCTCAAGTCCTTCTTCAAGATCTTGAACGTTTGGCTCCAATTTTTCCAGCAAGTTCCGGACATTCTCAACATTTACCATGTCATCAAATTTGCTTGCTCTTTCACTAACGATGGAGTACAAAGCAGAATCGACCATCTCGAGTTCAGATCTTTCTGTATCTTAATTGTCACATGCTACTCTTTTGGTAAGGACCAACTTGGAGACGAAAGGCCAGCTACTTGATTTTTGATCTCAACTTAGAGCCTGTTATCTAAGACAACAAGGATTCAAAGACATTGAGGGTGGCTGCTTCTATTTCACTTAATGTGTTAACCATGGCCAGATTCTCATGGTTTTTGTCAGCACGCTTACTTTCCATTCCTTTGAGGGCCTTTTGGACTGCCTTCTTGACAACCTTCCTAGACATCAAGTATTTCCTGACCTCCCTCTCAAACCCATTGTCACCTCCTCTTCTCCTGCACATATTTGATTGGAGCTCACGTGTGCACCCCTTTGTATGGATCATGGCATCCTTGGTTGCGGTACAAGCGTCCAATAGCCAGAGAGATCCATCAAAAAGCTCTTCAACCCACTTGTCATGGTGCTCTTGGACAATGGCTTGCTGAGTTTGGGGTAAAAGAAGCAACTTTTCAACATATTCATGCAGATCCTGAAGGCAACTCAATTTGCTTCTTAATGCTGATGACGGTGATGAAGAGGTAGTGTCTGAGGCAACTACTCTGCACAAATGCTCATTGCATTGTAGAATAAGAGGGTGTGGCCTGGAGGGCAAGCTATTAGAGCGAGCATGGTAATTGTATTTTTGGTTTAAATGAGGGTAAGCCATGATCTCTTTCTTTCAGATAAGAAAACAGGAGACCTTGGAGTTGGATGTTCAATCCAGTCTTCAAATTCGCCTTCTTCCCTTGAAATATATATTTGTATATATCACAAGGTACTTTAGGAGACAAGAGGAATCACATTGATTTCAAAACTCAATGAGGGGCAGATGATTTTGATTTGGATTTAAAGGCTATCTCGGCACTGTCTATGCAATGTCTCCCCAACAACAGATTCCCCAACTGATCACCAAGTATATTTAAACTTGTTAAAGCACATGATCAGTGTCTTCACTTAGGTAATATGATAATAGGTCTTATTGCAATTATAATAATAATAAAATATATAACACACGAGGCCATTTCCTGCAATATATACTAGAAAGGCAGTGATCCACCAGCTTTCCGGGAGACAAGATGCAGGTTGTGTCACTCGTGGGCACGTGTATTATGCAATAACTAACTGCTTAATAGGTATTACATCAATTGCAATCAGGTCATTTTTTTGGTATGCTAACCAGTTAAAATAATTAGAAAACAAAACATCAATGCAAATTTCTTCAATTATCTTATTAAATTGGATAATAAAATACAGGGAGATAGACACGACATTATGTCTACGTGGTGTACTTCACATTGTTCGGAAATCGTTTAGGGGCAGCATTAAATGTTGTAGAGCTCACATTATGTGCCTATCTCTCTTCAAATCTAGATGGCCATCCAATTCGGTCAGGCAACTAGATATTGTTACGATCCCATATTGACTAAGTACGAGATTGGTTGGTGGTTTATAAGCCCCTAGGCACCATTCCCTTGCAAGCCAATTTTCAAGGGTGAGTTTTACCTAGTGGGTTCATAACAAATGGTATCAGAGACAGTACCCCACGGTTCCTAAGGCCATGTTGTGACGGTTACAATTGTAAGGCACAGGGGGTGATGCCGGCATGGCTGTGTTTGTTCGGGGCTAGGAAAGACCTAGCCCACAGCCAGCTTGTGTGAGCACCGGGATTGCCATGTGGATGTTGGTTGCGGAGTGTGATGGTTGTTATGATCCCATGTCGACTTAGTATGAGATCGGTTTTCAAGGGTGAGTTCTACCTAGTGGGTTCATAACAAATACTATATCTTCAACAAAGAAATTTATTGCTGGTTAACACACCTTCCTTCCAAGAAAATTCTTCCATAGAAGTCAATGAAACTATCTGTGTGGGGTTATCAATTTACAAAAACAAGTTAGCTAGTACAAGTGACAGCTCATTCTTGTCTTTCATGTAGTTATGTATTATCTCTCATTATGTTTTAATGGCGATACTTGTGATCTATATCCCTCATTGCATTGATCTATATATAGTTAAATTAGAAAAAATCATAGCACTAAGTGGCACTGGGATCTTGTCTCCCTTAATCTCCTTTCTCAGTTCGTCGTGCATTGCATCGGTTTCACACAATTATTCATTAAAACATTAGCCTAATTTCTAACTACCATTTTAATTCATTGGGAAACTTAATGTATGTCTGTCTCTGATCTTGGGAAATCCTAAAGAGTTTTATATAAATTAAGGAGCATGCATGTGGGTCTCTCAGTTCCATTCGTGCACAAAGATGATCATATGTGTGACGCCCTCAGATTTCCGTTTGGGATCGGACGGACATCTGAAGCGTCGGGACATGTAACACAAGGTTACCTGCCCCCGTACATGACATATAGGATGCAATGTTCCTAACATGCATCTAGCATTATGCAATATTCGCAGCGGATAATTTTTTTTTTTTATACTATGCACCGAACTTATAACATCCCAAATAATTAAAACATAATCCATGCATACTAAAATAAATAACCACGATTACAGTACGGGTCTCAGAAGACTGTAATCTCAAAACATGGTGACTAGACTCTATATTACAGTACCAAAATACACTTATTGAACCAGTTCATCGAGTAACTCGCGTAACTCAATTAACAAGGTTAGAATACTGTCCCAAAAGAAACTAACTATAGAAGCTGAAAACTCTGCATCGCATCTGCGGCGTCTAGTCAACATCCTCCAGCCTATCGGTATTTGCTCCTTGTTCTGAACCTGACACATCGCCTACCATTCGGGGAAAAATGGTAGTTGGGACTACCATGGTGAGATTTGATTACAAATCTCAGCAAGTTAACAGAAAACTTTCACACAGGTTAATGATGTATGCATAGAAATAAAGGTATGAATGCACCATCAAAATCGAAAGTAAACATAACATAACTTGACATAACATGGCATAAAATAATAAGCATAATGTGACATGACATAACATGGCATGAGTTGACATAATTGAACTGAAACAGAAGCTTAGCTTGACGTGACATGAACTTAAATCATAGCATGGATGTGAACTTGAAACATAACATGTACTTGAACTTTAAGTTTAACATGAACGTACACATAACGTAACGTGAAATATGACTTGAACATGAAATACATGAACTTGGAATCTTATTTAATTGTCTTGATTAATAACGTGACCATATGGGTGCTACACGGGTCCCCTAGAGCCGTGTGTCCCTGCCGATTACCGCATCACAACACAGGTATCTAGACCAGCTGTGAGTGCGTTAATACGTACTCCACAGTTGTTGTGGCCCCACGTATTCTACGTGTCACAATTGCTGTGTCTCACGTAGTGTATGCTCCACAGTTGTTGTGGCCCCATACTTCATGCTCCACAGTTGTTGTGGCCCCATGAATACACGTAACATAAAATATGGCACCATCGGCGTTAGTGCCTGGCGCGCTCCGGTGACCAGTTACTTAGGCCCCATTCGCAACCTGTTGACTGTACTTCGTCAACCCAGGGAATTTCACACCTATTTAGACACTCCAGCGTGAACAAAGGAGTTCCACTAGGATATTACCCCATCCTAGCATTTAGGGTCGTGATTGACATGAATAACTTAACTTGAACATGATCTGAAACTTATATGAACTTTACATAAGGTGAACCACGCTTGAGTCCGTGGCACCGCATAACATAACTTGTGGTGAACATGCTTAGATCCGTGTCACCCTTAACATAACTTGTGATGAACACGCTTAGGTCCGTGCCATCCTTAACATAACTTGTGGTGAACACGCTTAGGTCCGTGTCACTCTTAAATATCTTATCTTTCTTAATACATGAGATATTATTTAATATCATGAACTTTTCTAACATGGCGTATACTTGTAAATGGCACAATATGATTTAAACATAAACATTCCATGACATACATGTAACATATGACATACTTAACATGGCATACTTATAACATACAACATTGCATGACATAAAAGATTTTGTAACAGATAAATATTCATAAAAGAATAAATCATGCGTAACAGATAAACATGTAATGACATGACATATATGATAACATACATACATAAATTGTAGTTCTCCTTACCCATCATACATACACAATAAACTGATAGTAAGTTAGAAGCTAACTTACTCAGATCGTCGAGTTCTACGAGAATAAAGTGTGAAACACGAGGAACTGTAAAAGGTCATTCTAAAAGTTAGAAATTTAATTACTAACAATTAGAAACATGAAAACAAGCTAACTTAGAGTAAAATTATCATTTTACCCTCTACATGTGGGAAAACGACCATTTTACCCATAACTTAAGGATTTCACATCCTAACTCCAAAAATTTCTCAAAATTTACATTCCTCATGTAAATTTTGTCTTAAACTCAAATATTAACTCAGAAAAATTTAAGACAAAACACAACTATGAAAAACACACTATGGCCGAAACATCCATATGCCATTTCTCTTGATTTTTGTTGCAATTCCTTCCAACTTCAAAACTCATGCTTAAACCAAAATTTTGCACCAACCATCTTCCAATCCTAGGTTTAAAACCATACTTAAAACATCCATTTAGAAAAGACTTATAATCAACACCAAACTTGTTTTTGTAAAAAGATCAAAACACTTGAATCACAAGCTTTGTCCTTAAATCAAAACATCACCAAGAATTCCAAAAAATCAAATCTTACTTCTAACATATTCATAACATCATCCTCAGATAAACCATGCTTTAAATCATCAAACTAAAGTCACCAAAATCACAAAAATAACACTTGGAGTTTTTGATTTTACACTTAGTCCAAAAACAGAAACTTTTTCTTAACTAGCTTTGATAAATCTCTTGATCAATGGCTTAAGAAGGTGAGGTCTTTGAAATAAAGTATCACATGGTTTAAAAACGTGTCTTAAAGAATATCCAACCATCAAAATTAAAATCACATGGCTAAAACCCAACAAAACATGGATCTAACCTAAAAACATCAAATCTTAGGCCTAACCGAAATTCTCTTGCATAGAAAAATCATATCTTTTAAACTAATGCTAAATATCTCCAAAATAACATCCTAACATGAAAATAAGAGACTTATGATCATCATATAAAATATCAAAGCCATTAGAGTAAGATCAAACCACGAAATATTCAAACTTTCTCCAAATAAAAACTGTTTTTCCACTTCCAGTTTTCGAGTTTCTAGATCTAAGAAAATATATCATCAAAAGCTTTATTCATGCAACAAAACTTCAATGAAAACTCTTAAACACATTCTAACAACACTCCATAAAATTTTCGGACCAAGATATGCCCATTAGCTTGGTCAAAAACTCCAAAACATAACATACTCTCCAGATTCACGCCCAGAATGACCTTTCCATGGTTACAAATACTTTTGACTGACCAAATGACCATGGAATGATACAAAAAATACATCTACGGAAACTAGACTCAAAGAGGAACAACTTTTATGAAGGAGTCATTGTGTAAAAATACTTACAAAGGGTCGATAATCTCCACACAAAAAGACACAGAAATCTGCCCGAGAGAGCTCTTTTGGGTTTCTCTCTAAGAACGGGGTGAAGAAATGATTAAAGTGAAGTAAGTGAGTCTTGCACGACTCAAGCCTTCTTCAGGGGGAATATATAGACCTTAAAAATCATTGAGTGGAGGTGTAGACATGTGATAAGGTAGAGGATAGTGGGGGGCAAAGGACAACCTACAAAAGCTATGAGACATGGGACTTGATGGGGTGGGTTCCTCCATATTATTGAGTGCAACTTGATGCAATGAATGGTCTAACAAGTGGGGGAGGAAGCTTCTCCAAGGAGCTTTGCCAAGGTGGCCAAATTCGTGGGCCTTAGTGGGCCTCAACCAAGTGGACTTCAATTTAGGGTTTAAATGAGATTTGGTTAGGGTTTGAGATGCTATCAAGCCCAAATCCAATTTTTCTTGGCCCAAACAAATTTCCAAGGTTTAAAATGTTGGATAAAGATGTCATAATAAGAATTTGAGAAATTAATAGCATGTGGAAGTGATTTCATCAAGTGATTAAACACAATGCTAGAAATTGGATCAAAAGGGCTTGAAGGCCAACTTTAGGGTTTGGGGAAACCGTTTAGGGTTTCGGTTTCAACCAAGTTTTTGGAGTTTCAAATAGATTCCAATCATTGAGGGTTTCACTGACTAAAACCTATGCGATTAGTCGATTCGTGAAAACTTACGGAGTTTTCACGAGATTTCTAAAGTCTATAGAAATTTCACCATTGAATTTCTAACGGGCTGTTACAATATGCATGCACCATTTGCATAAAATAAAATGAGCAGTTCAGCGCTTAACGTATTGGTTTTAATATCTAATTGAAACCTGATCCATGTTTAAGGGTTAGGGTCGGGAACATTTAGCAACAACCATTGGAGTTGTAGGCACATGAGTTGTTAGATCCAAATCCAAGTCACGTTAGGACCCATCCAATCCACGTGTTATATATTTTGGCATGAAACTGTATATGTAACATGATGTTATAAGGAACGTCTTTGATATTTTAAACCACACAATATTACATAAGGGTGGTAATATATGACACAACTCTGAACCCAACACGACATTACGTGGAATTGGTAGGTTTGAATTTAATATAAATGGGTTAGGGTCAAAATGGATTGACCTGTTAAGATACGATTAACAAACGGGTCAATAATGGACCAACCTGTTTAATCCGAAATCAATCCGTAATAATCCGTTTAAATTTTATTTCAAAATTATAATTTTATTATTGTTGGGTTATAATATTAGTATTTTTCAATATGTTTATGTTTTCATTGTTAAGATTGTAATTAATTTTAGACTTTTGTTCATATTTGTTATTGCTGAGTTTGTAATATTGGTTTTATTATAGGTCAAAATATGAAAGATATTATGTTTTTTTTTTTTGATAGTAGCCTAGTAGGTGATCTTATTGTATTTTTAGAGATAATGTGGCTACTAATAAATATAGATTTTAAATTTTATGTGAAATTATGTTGATTAAGTCAAATAGGTTATACCAGTCAGTTCTATCCATTTACATAAAACAGGTTGAAATAAGTTGTGTCGTATTGATTCATTTTTAATTAATTATTAAATGGTTCAAAACGGGTTGTATCATGTCACCCGTTATTTATATGGTCGTGTTAGGGTTTGAAGGCCTGATCCGTTTAATATAACAAGTCGTGTTTGGGTTGACTTATAAAGTCGAATATTCATGACTTGACATGACACGGATACAATCTGCAAACACAAATTGCGACCCCTAATATTATATTTAATAAAACCCATTCTTTCAACTTACTTAATTGTCCATTTAACCCACTTTGATTCAAATAATTTTGTCAAGTATGTTATGGAAAAAGTTTATTTATGTACTTTCTCTTCGATATTGAGATGTTTATGTAGTTTCATTAAAATACCTCTTATTTCTAGTGAAAAGGCTATTGCGATAAATGTAATTGCTGAGTCAATAACTACAAGTCTCGGAACAAAATTTCTCACCCATTAATCATATATTGTGGCCTCAAAATAGTCACCAATTCAGTTATGCCATATGTGGCTAACGTAGCATATTGTTGATGTATGGTGCACAACCACTACAAGTGCCCCATGTTCTGGCAATTAGAGGGTGCCCACGTTGGGCCGTGGGGGCCGGTGTCTTGGCCACCCTTGTGGTGTTTTGACCTCTGGCCGCCATGGAGTGGCCATGTCTCGGTCACCACACAGCCACCTGTGGTGGCAACGGGTGGTTTTGTTTTTTGTTTTTGTTAAAATCCTAAATAATATAAATTAATTTTTAATTAATTATATGTGTTTTATTTAAAAAAAGAGAATTTAGTTAATTTTTTTCTAAAAAGAAAATAAAAATGAAAAGTGGCGCCTTTTGATGGGGTCATGTATTCTTACTAATTGTGAAAGCCAAAAATTGTAACAGAGGGAGCTATTGTTAAAAACTTCAAACTACAAGGAATCTATTGCTAAAAAAATGGTTCTAAATCCAAATACGGGCATAGCACAGGTGTCCCATCGAAGTTCCCAACATAAAAATTTATGTTAGATTTTGTAAAACAACATACATAACGAGATTTAGAAGTTTAGGATTTATATTATAGAGTTTTTGTTTTTCCTTTTGAAAAAATTAATCCGATGTAGTTATTGAGAGACTGTGCCCTTCAAAGGTAGGAACACCCGATGCACAAGACTAAAAAATTTGTCATCTTGGGAGCAAGGGAAGGCCTTATCGAAGGACAAGGCGAGCAAAAGCCTTAGATAAAGCAATACTCAGGCAAGCACGGCCCTAGGCGGGGAAAGGATTAGGAAAAGAGTAATTAAGTAATGAAGTAGAATTTTCGGGATCTGGTTTGGCAATTTTTGGACAATTGGTTTGGCAACTTTGGGTTGCCATTTTGAGTGTGAGTTTAGGGCTGTGCATGGTAGTCCCTGGTGGCCACCAGGCCATTTTGGTGGTCGCCTCCCGTCATAGATCATTTGTTGATATAATGCTTGATTCTCCACAACCTCTTCCAAAGGTGGTGGTGCCTTTTTCGGTCTCACAAAACTTTAGAAGGGGGCGCATGCATTATGTTTTCTAAGGATGAGATTGATCGATCAGTGGTGCCATACCAATTTTCGTTGGTTCTGAAACTCTTACATCAGTGACCTTCTCTTGATTCCATTTGTTCATTTATCAGAAGCAGATGGGGATTGAATCATCAACCAGTCGTTTCTTCGATGAGAAGGCCCAGAAATGTTTTTATTCATATGATGATGGAAGAGGATTTTGTTAAAGCCTTTGCTAGAGAATCATGTGAGATTATGGGATTCAGTACAGATCATTTCATTGGACTATTGACTTTCGTGAGGATTAGGAACCTGTGCGTGTTCCTGTGTGGATTACATTGCCGGGCTTGCCTCCTAATTTTTATCATGAATCTTTTCTGAGGAGCATCATAGCACTAATTGGTAGATTCCTTAAGAGAGATAATCCAACACGTTGTGCTACTCACACTGATGGTGCAAGAGTTTATGTGGAGATGGATGTGACTAAGGACCCATTGAAGGTGATATGGATCGGGACTCCTTTAAATCCTCAGAGTTTTTATCAAGAAATTGTATTCAAGACGTTACCAGCTTATTGTATGAGATGTCATGTGCAAGGCCACAATGCAAGGACCTATAAAGGGGAAGGAAAGCGTTGAGATGTGATTCAGAAAGGGCGGAAAGGGAGTAGAAATTGGTTTAGAAAAGGAAAAAATGAAGAAAAGCTAGTAATGAAACAAGGTGAATCTAGTAAGATGGGCATAATGAATCTACAGAATCAAGTTATTACTAAGGAAAATGACAGCCACTCATGAGAATTAGAATATGATGGATAGCATGGAACAGATCAGAGTTATGGAAAATATTGATGTATATATTCTAAAACATGATGATGTTGATGTAGGGCATGAGTTAGGTTCATCAAGGGATGTGAATGTTGTGGAGAATGATCTCCTGCTTGCATTGATTGAGAACGAAGTCCCAGATTCTGTTTCACTATCGGTGGAAGGTGAAAATTTGCTGAATAAGGATGTTGCTTTGATGAGGAGTGAGCCTGTGAAGGAAAGGGTGCAGGTTAATACGGTGGATGAACACTAGGGTGATGAACCTATTGATCCAATGGTTGAGAATTGTGTGGAAATTATGGTTTGGCAAGAGGGTTTGTTGAGAGGTGAACAGAAGGGAAAAGGATTTCATTGTTCATGACTGCTCGGATCCCTGTCTGTGGGGGCCATTGAGCATTTGGCAAAAAATAAACAGGTGCCAATTGTGGAGGATGCACATGCTCTCTTGGTCAGCATGTGAACTTGGGATAGTCGAGGCTACTATAAGGCATATGGACATGCATGCTTCAAAGGCAGTTTTGGAGGATAGCAGTGAGGGTCTGGAGGATTGTCCTTCTCTCGAGGATATTGGTGATGTAGATAGAGAGGCAAATGTTGAAAGTCATGATATTGAGGGTTTTATGGGGAAAACTAAATTGTGCCACTCAGATTCTGGGAAACATAATGTCCCAGTGGACCAAAGGCCCTAGGTAAGGAAACTGAGGAGTTCTACCAGGGCCCCAAACAGGCCATCTTGCTTGAATTTATGATTGTTAATTTATTGTTTGGAATGTGCGAGATCTACGAACCTCAAGACAAAGGTTGAGGATTTTAGTTAGGAAATTTAGTCTGGGAATAGTTGCCATTGCAGGGCCGTTTACCCCTGAGTCAAAGTTCCAGTTATTTAGAAGTCAGATGAATGAAGTTTGTTGCCCAGATGACTAACACAAGAGGGGGGTGAATAGGGTTGTATTTAAAAATTAACAATTATAAATCAAATACACAATATAAAATATAAACAAAATACGAAGCAGCAATAAATATAAAGAGTAAGGGTAAGAGAGAAGCAAACTCAGTATGTTAACGAGGTTCGGCCCCACTGCCTACGTCCTCACTTCAAGCTACCCATTTAGGATCCATAAATTCACTATTCAACCTCTTTCAGGTGGAGATAGAAACCTATTACACCTTTGAACAACATCGCTACAAAGGATCCGTATAGAACACCCTCTACACTTGCAATCACCTTACACGAGGTGATTCAGCTATTTTCTGTGTAGAACACTTTCTACACGCATAAGAGCTGATAGTGGGTAGGTTATCAGAGAACGCTCCTCAATGAGTGAAATAAGAACAATACAGTGCAAACTATATATCTCTCAAAATGAACAAGAATTAAGGCTCAATACTCAGAGAAGAGAGATTGAAAACTTTGAATGAATGTTGCAAAACTTGCAATGATATGCGTATGCTCTTGGTGTTGTAAATTTGAAGCTCTCAAATAATCTATTTATAGGCATATGAGACTTCATATTCAAATTTAAAAAGATTTACATGTCAAAAATAACATCATTCACTTTTTTAAAAAATTTAAATAAAAGTTCTTTTTCAATTGTCAAAGACAATATCATTCATTTTTCAAAAAATTCAAATAAAAGTTTTTTCTTTTTCATTTGTCAAAGACAATATCATTCACTTTTCAAAAATTTCAAATCTAATCTTTTTACTTTTTGCATATGATAAAAAGGAGTACTATTTACTTTTCAAAATTTTCAAACCAAATCATCTACCTTTTGCATAAGTCAAAAAGAGCATCAATCACTTTTGAAAATATTCAAATAAAGCATGCATACGTGAAAGATGACAATCAATCATTTTTAATATTTTCAAAATTTAAACTTTTAATCATGTCATGCACATGTGAAAAATGACAATCAATCATCTTTCAAAATTTTCAAAATATTCATGTACATGTGGAAAATATATTTTGATGCTTTATGATAAAATATTAATTTTGAGCTTTAATCCTAATTTTGAATTTTTCAAGAGATGTACAAAATTACTCTATGAGCTTTAATGTGAACTTGTTCCCCTGTTGCTCATGCTTGGTTCCTTGATGTGCTTGACTCCATTATGTAGACAATTTGAGCTTAAGACTATTTTATTCTTTGAATTCATTTGTTATCATCAAAATCAATGTGTAGATATGTAATTGCATGAAGCATGAAATCTTGGGTTCAACAATCTTCCCCTTTTTGATGATGACAAATACTTGATAGAAGCTGAAACTTGTATTAATACTTAAGCTCCCATTGAGAATGTGCGTTAGTTTTTCAAGTAAAAGTATAAATATAATTCCAAGCATATATAACAAGATAACAAGTTTAGCAATTCAAACAATGTTAATGTTCTAGTCTAAAACTTCTCCCCCTTTTGGCATAATTAAAAAGGATCTGCAGCAAGTAAATGGACTGAAGAAAAATGTGTGTTAGTAGAAATTGTAGATAGTTAAAAAATTGGAGCCGCCTGTGACCCGACAAGTGCTACAAAGTCTTGAGACCTAACTCTATGAATTTAGTGTGGTTAGAGATTTGAATAATCGTCTGATGTTGTTGACAAACAAGATTGAGGGTTCTGAGCTTTTATAAAAAAATTATCATTTTCATCCATCGGATACAAAAAAAAAAAAAAATCACATTGCTCATTGATCTGGGTTCCGTTTTTCCATAACGATAGTATGGCGGAGCAATTCTCTTCCACTAATATTCCAGACTTGAATCACGAACCCTTTTTGCCACAACCATCAATTTTCTCTCCTGAGGCCGTTAATACCATGATAGGAGTAGAGGTTTGTGTTTCTGGTAGGGTTGATTTTGAGATTGTTGTAGAATCAAGAATGCTCAGTGCTAAATATGCTACCTCTATTACAACCATATCTAGGAGGTTAATGGCTAGGGTGAGTGGGGTTGATCATCTTAACAACCAAATTTCTGAGTTACGACATAAGCTTGCTAATAAGGATAGAGAGAATAAAAGGCTAAAGCAAGAAAACAAAGAGTTGAAAAAATGTATACTCATGATCTGCAACCACGAATAGAGGAGATGGAATGAGAAAGAGTTCAGATACAAGGTCAACATTGGCAGATAACAGCAGATGTTCATTGTTTACTTGAAAAAAGGGATAGTCTACTATTAATCTCGCTGGCTTAGCAAGAAAACTTTTGACAATATGTATCCAGCATCTTTTGTATTTTTTGACTAAATAAGATTTGAAGAGATGATAGTTTGTCTTGTTCTTTATGCTATTTCTATAAAATCATTCTTAAAGTTAATCAAATTCGCATCAAATCTTATTCTCATATCTATAACTCATCTGTATTCTTTCAACATTTTTGCTTTAAGCTTTCAATTTTTTTCTCAATGGCTCATTCTTCTAACATTCCTCTAGATCCATCCATGAGGTATTCTACACCTCAATCTCCTGTCCTTTCTGCAGCTGCCATTGGTGCCATGTTGCAGCAAGAAAATAATAATTTGGCTAATAAGTCAAACTACGATGCTATCTACAACTTGGTGAGTCTCAGGACTCGCTACTCCTCCTCTATAGTTGCTTTTTCTTAGCGGCTACAAGTCAGAAACTATGAGGTTGAAAAGCTTAAAGAACAAATTGTTGTACTTCAGCGAATTGTTCAAGAGTCTCACACAAGGGAAGAAATCATTCGGTAGAAGAATAAATAGTTGAAGTCCATATTAGATTCTTCATTCCGCTTGCTAGTTCCCATGGATAGGGATGGCATGATATTGTACGAAGAGAATGAGCATCTCAAACATGAGGCTAAGAACCTCAAGTTTATGTAAAAGTATTTATAAAAAAATTTCCTCTCTATTTTTATTGACTCTGGTATATCTTTTAAGAGACATTTATTACATGCATCATACCTATTTCTCTTCTAATCATACATAGTCAATTTTCTGACAAAGGTTTTGTAAAAATGTCTGCTAACTGATCTTGTGTGTTTGTGAACTCTAGTACTATATCACCATTCTGCACATGATCTCGAAGAAAATGATATCTAATTTCAATATGCTTAGTTCTAGAATGTTGTATTCGGTTCTTTGAAAGATTTATAGCACTTGTATTATCACATTTGATTGGAATGTGATTATATATGAGCTTAAAATTTTCAAATTGTTGCTTCATGTAAAGAACTTAAGCACAACGATTACCCGCAGCAACATAATCTGCCTTAATAGTAGATAATGTAACAAAATTTTACTTTTTACTAAACCAGAAAACTAGTACATGATCTAAGAAATGACATACTCCACTAGTTTTTTTCGATCAATTTTGCAATCAGCATAATCTACATTTGTGTTGCTGATTAGATCAAAAGATGTGTGCTTAGGGTACCATAACCCTAGGTCAATTGTACCACTAAGATATCTACAAATGCGCTTAATTGCAATCAAATAAGATTCTTTTGGAGATGATTGAAAGCGTGCACATAAGCCTAACTGAACATAATATCTGGTCTATTGGCTGTCAAATATAATAAGCTACCAATCATACCTCGATATACCTTCGAGTCAACTGGCTTACTAGTTTCATCTTTATCAAGTTTAGTGGATTGGCTCATTGGTGTTCCAATTTCCTTAGCATATTCCATCCTAAACTTCTCGAGTAATTCCTTAATATATTTTGACTGATTGATCAATGTTTCACTTTTTGCTTGCTTGATTTGCAATCCGAGAAAGAATGTAAGTTCTCCCATCATGCTCATTTCAAATTCTTCCTGCATAGTCTTAGCAAAAACTTGGCACATATTTTCATTAGTAGCACCGAATATTATATCATCAACATAAATCTAAATCAAAAGAATATCATCATTTTCGTGTTTAATGAAAAGAGTTATATTGATTTTCCCTCTTGAAAAACCTTTTTCAATCAAGAAATCATTAAGTCTCTCATACCAAGTTCTAGGAGCTTGTTTTAGTCCATATAGTGCTTTTGTGAGTTTGAAAACATGATTTGAAGAAATATGATTTTCAAAACCTGGAGGTTGCTCAACATATACCTCTTCATTTATAAAACCATTTAAGAAAGCACTTTTAACATCCATTTGAAAAAGTTTGAAATCTTTATAACAAGCATATGCAAGTAACATTCGAATAGCTTCTAATCTTGCGACTGGTGCATATGTCTCATCATAATCGATTCTTTCTTCTTGATTGAAACCTTGGGCTACAAGTCGAGCCTTATTTCTAGTAATGACTCCGGACTCATCTTTCTTGTTTCTAAAAATCCATTTTGTTCCAATAATAGTATGATTTTTGGGTCTAGGAACAAGTGTCCAAATCATCATTTCTTTCAAATTGATTAAGCTCTTCTTGCATAGCTAGAATCCAAGATTCATCAAGAAGTGCTTCATCAATATTTTTAGGTTCAATTGAGATAGAAAAGCAGTATGATTGCAAATATTTCTAAGAGATGATCGAGTCTTACACCTTGTGAAGGTTCTCCCAGAATTTGTTTCACTGGATGATCTTTCACAAATTTCCATTGTTTGGTTGCATCTTGTATTAAATTTTGATGATCTTTCCTAATGTATCCATGTTGGACTTCCTCTATTGTGTTCTCTTTATTGAGATTGAGACTTTTCGTGTTATTTTTACTTCCGGTTTCTCCATCAACGGATTTCTTGAAGAGTAGATAATTATATTCATTAAATACTACATGCATAGATTCTTGTACAGTAAAAGTCTTTTTATTGAATACTCTATAAGCTTTACTATTAGTAGAATACCCGAGAAAGATACCTTAATCAAATTTTGCATGAAACTTGCCTAAATTATCTCTGTCATTCAAAATAAAACACTTGCATCCAAATACATAAAAGTAACCAATGTTGGGCCTTTTCTCATTCCAAAACTCATAGGGGGTTTTATGTAGCTTAGACCTTAGTATAACTCTATTTATAACATAACAGGTATTACTTACCGCTTCGACCCAAAAATAACTAAACAAATTGTTCTCATTGAGTATTATTCTTGCTATCTCTTGAAGAGATCTATTTTTCCTCTTTACTACTCCATTTTTTTGAGGAGATCGAGGAGCAGAGAAATTGTGATGACCCATTTTTACGTGTAATTTTACTGAAGGAATAATTTAATTTAATTATTATTATAATGCTTTTATTTTAAATTATCGGATTTTAATTGGATTTTATTGGCTGTTGAATTTAAATTGCTGTTTAATTGATTTTAGCTCGTTGTTGGTTTTAAAAAAATTTAACAGTTGGTTTTTGCTAGTTATTTATTTTATTTTAGCTTCTCGATGTGATTAAAATATTTTCTTGGTGTTTATTTATTTATTTGATGTAGTGTTTAATTTATTTTAGTCGATTTATGTTTTTAATATCGTTTTCGGCGGATCAGTTTCTGGATCCCGGAAGTGAAGTTTGGACTTCATTTCTTTTCCCTTCTTTTCTTTTTCTCTTTTTTCTTTTTCCTTCTTTTTCTTTTTCTTTTCTTCTTTTCCTTCTTTCTTTCCTTTCTTTTTCTTTTTCCCGTTTCTTTCCCTCCCGTGCGTCGTTTTCTCTCTCTCTCCCCTGCACTTTTCCTATTCCGTGCAGCCACCTTTGGCCAGCCGTATCTCCGCCGTCCGGTGGAGGTGTCGTACACCACCCCCGCCATTCTCTTCCTCTCACGGCAGACTACAACCCCTCCAATTTTCAGAGTCATCGGAGCCACCGTTAGCCGCCACGAGCCGCTCAAAGTAGCGGCACCAACCCAGATTTTTACACTGTAGCCGAAAATTTCCTCCGCCCAGAACCGCCGTTTGCCGGCGGCGTGGCCTCCACCACCCACCCAGAAAACTTCCCCTCCCTCCGGTGCACCACCCCTCCGAAGATCTCCCCCAACCGGCCGGCCGTTTGGCCGGAAAAGCGCATCTAAGCCGCACGGTGTGTCACCGTTTCCGGCGCCGTCGCACCACCTCCGGCCACCATCTTTTCACCACTTCTTCCCCTACCTCTTGCCGACCTAACCCACCCATTTCCGGCCTAGATCGGCCACCGGAGCAGCTCCCACGAGCTCAACTCCGATTTGCTCGTTTTTCACTTCTACCGGCGTTTTCGCCGCCACCCACGGCCAAAACTCACTTCCACTAGCTTCATAAACATCCCTAGACCATTCCCTATCAATTTGGTGTCTTGGTTTGTCCCCGGTCAAAAGTGGGTATTTTGCGACCCACGGGAACAGTGCATTTGCACTGTTACGTTGCTTTCGCATCGCCGTTTGCTTCGCGCCGAACCTTCTAAAAATCCTATATAGCTCTGTAAGTATTTTCCAAACTCTACTTTTAGATTTAAATGTATTTTACTCTTTCAATAATTTAATTGGTTGGTTTGCTGATTCCGGACTGAGTCCGAGGAGTTCGGGGGTCGGATGGATGGAGGACGGAGTTGCTTGTTTTGTTGTGCTATGGTTGATTGTATTTGTCGAGCATTGAAATTTGCATTTACATGGCGCATGCACGTGTATTTTATTTTAATTGAGAAAATCCTATTTTATTGGCGTAAATGGATTTTTGGGAGTGTGCGTATCACGAGCCCAAGCCGGGATGGGTTATTATCTCGGTGGAGCTCCTCTGGTCACTCGGGAGTGGATAATACTGAGTGACATCCCCTGGGTTGTCGCTGGGCGACGACCGGATCGCACGATACGGTAACGCTGTCGTGTCGACTCCGTGGTCCTTAGAGTGGCGGGGACTAGAGGATGGCCTGGCCAGGTACGCGCGAGATGGAGGCGCGAGTCTGGGCATCACTCGTGTAGGTGTCACACGCGTAGACGTTACCTGCGGTGTGGCACAGAGCCAGAGTGTGCGGATGATCCCTAGGGGAGATCATGGTGCATGCATAATCGGTTGGTTTTTATGGTTTTCGGATACGGGCCATTTTCTGGGAAAATGGCGAAGGACTTGTGATCCATTTTCTGGGAAAATGGTGGTTTGGGCCATTATCTGGGATAATGGCGAGGCTTGGTTTTAAACGGTGTGTGTGTGGGCCGTTATCGGGGATAACGGCGAGGTTTGTTTAAAGGTTATGTTTTTTAAGCCAAATGGGTTTTTGGCGTGTGTGGAAAAACATGGTTTGCGAGTTTTATGCATTGGCATTTATTCATGCATATTGTTTGAGTTTAATATGCTTTTATCTAGTGGTGTTTGGATTTTACTTACCTGCGGCACCATTTTTGGTACCGTAGATTTTGGTGCAGAGTTCGAGGAGGAGGAGGAGGCTGAGCCCGAGGATGCGGCTCCGCCGGAGTTCTGAGTTGAAGTTTATGCTTTGTATTTGGTTTTGAAACAATATTTATGTCTTGTAATATTTTATTATGTACCTTTGAACCGCTTTGTATTTTATTTAAGAAAAAAATTCTGGTACTTAATTTTATGACTTTGCTATCCGCTGCGTATTTTCCTTGTGCACATGTGTCGCTTGCACACACTTGGCACTCGTCGATAGGATGGTGACCCGGGTTGTCACCATCCGGACGTCTCGAATTCCCCGTGTTGGTACGTGGGGATTTGGGGGCGTCACAGAAATTATGTACAAAACTATTTTAATCATAAAAAATTTTAATATTTTTATTAACAAACTCTTTTTCCCTATCACTTCGGATACTTGAAATAGTATAACTCTTTTCATTTTGAATTCTCTTACATAATTTGGTAAATGCATTATGTGCCTCATCTTTATGAGCAAGAAAGATGACCTAAGTATATCTAGATAAATAATCAACAATAACAAATACATAATATTTTCCTCCTAGACTTGCAACTCTATTTGGTCCAAAAAGATCCATGTGTATTAGTTGCAGTTGTCTAGTAGTGAAAATATGTTTCTTGGTTTTAAAAGAAGTATTTGTTTATTTACCAAATTGGCTTGCATCACAAATTTTGTCTTTAAGAAAATTTTCCTTTGGTAAACCTCTCACAAGATCATTTTTTAAAAGTTTGTAAATAAGTTCCATGTTGGCGTGACCTAGTCTTCTATGCCATAGCCAACTAGTTTCATTTTGAGCTGAAAAACAAATAGCATCTTGTGAGGTAATTTCTTCAAAATCGATTATATAAATATTGTTGCTTCTAAAAGCAATAAAACAAATATTGCAATCATGATCATTTAAAATAATGCACTTATCCATTTTGAAAGTAACTGTAAATAATTTCTCACACAATACTTATGCTCAAAAGATTATGCTTTAAACCTTCAACAAGTAGAATATCTTCAATTATGAGAGAAGATTTATTACCAATTTTACATATTCCCACTATCTTTCCTTTCGAGTTATCTCCAAATGTCACGTGTCCTTCTTCTTTATATCTAAGATCTTATAACTTAGTCTTGTCTCCCGTCATGTATCTTGAACATCCACAGTCTAAAAACCATTTGTTTTTGCTTGTTGAGGACTTCATGCATACCTATAAGAACAATTAAAATGATTTTTCTTAGTACCAAGTTTTTTGAGTCCTTCATTTATTAGTATTAGAAGAAACAAGATTTTTAAGTACCCATATGGCCCTAATAGTTATTGTATGCTTTCTTCTAATAGGACAAGCATGATAATTATGACTATTTTTATTACAAAAATTGCAAACAGCATGTGGCATATATGAAGAATTTGAGTGATTGTAATAGCATCTTTTCTTGAAAAAATTATTTTTATGAAAAGAATTTTGAATACTGAACTTTGATGTAAAAGAATTGTCAAAGAAGTGTTTATAAGGTTTGTATTTTTGTTTTGACATATATCCCAAGCCTGCCTTGTCAAAAACACATCTTTGACTACCAAGAAGTTTTTCAAAATTTCTTTTTCCATTCGTAAAGTTTTCAACAATATTTTATAAATTAGTTATTTTCTTCTTCAACTCAAGCTTTTTATCTTTCAAAACGATGTTTTCTTTTCTTAAAACATCAGTTTCGTTTGTTAAAAAAGAATTTTTCTTTTTCAAAGTAGTATATTTGATACCCAATTTTTCAAGTTTTTCATATACCTCTTCTAACACATTTTGCAATTCTTCATATGAATGATCTTCAATATTATCAAGATTTGTTACGTCAAGGTCATCTTTAGCCATAAGACAAAGATTTGCTGATTCTTCATTGCTTGCTTCATTATCTGAGTTACTTGAATCATCATCTCATGTAGCTTTCATTGTTTTCTTTCCCTTGTTTCGATCTTTCTTTAGTAGAGGACAATCTAGCTTGATATGTCCAGACTTATTGCATTTATAACAAATTAAAGAGTCATTTTTACTTGAATCTTTCTTGGAAAACTTTTTGAAGTATTTCCTCGAAGGAGCTTTATTTTTCTTTAAGAACCTCTTAATTCTTTTTGTTATCATCGCAACTTCTTCATCTTTGTCGTTATTTTCCTAATTTTCATCACTTTCACTTTCATGAGGAACAGCTTTAAGTGCCAAGCTCTTCTTTGGCTTTCCTTCTTCTTCTCCTCTTTTCAATGTGTACTCATGGGTGGTAAGTGACCTGATGAGTTCATTCACTTCGAGCTTCTTGAGGTCTCTATCTTCAAGAATCGCTATCATTTTTGATTCCCAGTGTTTTGGTAGATAGTTGAGAATTTTTTTACAATCTCCACCTTGAAATAAACTTTGTTGAGAGCTGTCAAACTGTTTATGATGTTAGTAAAATGAGTATACATACTAGAAATAGATTCATCATCATTCATCTTAAACATTTTGTTGAGGGAAAAATGAGTTGATTTGGCATATTCTTGTGAAAACCTGTGTAAAATAGTGTTGTAACAAGTGTTGAAGCGATATACCTTGAAAAGGATTGAAGTGTGCTCATCATTGGTCAAGCAAAACATATTGGGTCACTCGACCCTCGCTTAACATGGCGCTCGAGCAAAGTCAGGCAGATTGGGTCACTCAACCCTTGGTCAACATGGCGCTCGAGCAAACTCAAACAGAGTGGAACGCTCGACCCTCGCTCAACACTGGGCTCGAGCAAACTCAGATAGATTGTGTCGCTCGACCATCGCTCGACCCTTCTCTCGAGTGAATTCAGACAGATTGTGTCACTTGACAATCGCTCGACACTTCGCTCTAGCCAATGTTCCAGATCACTTAAAATTTACGGTTTTGAGCGCCTCATTTACTTGGGATTATAAATAGAACAGCTTCTCTTCTGTTTAAGGTGTGGAGAATCAGGGCAAAAACCCTAAGGGCCTCCAAGAACTTTTTAGAGCAACTTCTCCCCCATTTGGTTGATTCTCTCTTGGATAGGCACATCTTCACCACACCAGACTCGAGATCAAACTTCATATGGGTCCATTGAAGTGGACATGTTCATTGGCCAGAAGAGTCTGGAGCTTCTGTTGATGCAGAGATCGAGAGTTTCTCGTAAGGTCGGAGTTTCGACACTACATGTGTGTAGAGATGGTCACTCGTGGTGTTGCAAGCCAAGTTTAACTACTACAAAGGTTTTGTGAGTGTCTCTAAATTGGTTGTAACAAACTAAATTTTCTATAGTGGATTTGAGGTGGTGTCTTGCATCCGGAGAGGTTTTAGATTTTGAAGACGTTCTTCAAATGAGTTTCCACTTCGTGATGAAAATCATGTATTGATTATTTGTGTTATTTGATTCATTTATTAACTGCTTATTTGACTTTTTTTCAAAAGACCATAAAAATTGGATTACACCTATTCACCCCCCCTCTAGGTGTGTAGAACCATTGCCTTTTCAATTGGTATTAGAGATGGTTCACTCCGCTAGGATTCAGTTCCTGAGTATGATCCTGCTGTAGTGGTTTAAATGGATAAGTCTCAATAACTTACATCTCCATCATTTTTTGATGGAAACAATTATGTGTATTGAAAAGTTCGAATGAGAGCTTTCCTGAAGTCTGTGGATAAACGAGTGTGGGTTTCCGTAACAAAGGGATGGAAACAACCGGTTGCAATTATTGAGGGAGTTCAAACCCCCAAGAGTGTGGAAAATTACTCTAGGGATGAAGTCAATGACTGTAGTCGGAATAGAAAAGGCCTGACTGTGATGTTCATGGCCATGTCCCAGGAGGAGTTCAAGAGAATCTCCATGTGTGAAAATTGCAAAGAGGCATGGGACATTCTTGAGGTTACCCATGCAGGTACCAAGGCTGTAAAGAATTCTAACTTCAAATGCTGACCACCAACTTTGAAGAACTTAGAATGAAGGACGATGAAACATTTGATGGCTTCTATGGCAAACTTAATGATATTGTCAATTCTCGTTTCAATTTAGGGGATAGAATTCCTGAGAACAGAATTGTGAGAAAAGTCCTTAGATCTCTTCCTGAGAGGTTTCGTCCCAAAGTCACTGTGATAGAAGAAAGTAAAGACTTGGACAACATGAGGATTGAAGAGTTGGTGGGTTCCTTACAAACCTATGAACATACTCTTTCTGTGGATAAGAAAAACAAGTCCATAGCCCTCAATCCTATTAAAGAGGAGTCTGATGAATCTTTTGATGAACTTGCAATGAGTGACAAGGAGATAGTTTTTTATGCTAAAAAATTCAGGAAGATGTTTGCTAAGAAAAACCCGGGACAGGAGAAGGGAAGGTTCAAAGGTTTCAATGGAGGTTCAAGTTCAGAAAACTGAGAAATGAGCTATAAGCGAGACACTAGAGCTGTCGAGGACAATATTCAGTGCCATGAATGTCATGGTTTTGGTCACATTCGATTTGAGTGTGCAAATTACAAAAAATCCAAGAGAAAGCTAATGCTGCTTCCTTGACTGATAGTGAGTTTGAGTCAAGTGACTCACAAGATAATTCTTCCATGAAGAAAAATCTCAACTACATGGCATTCACTTCCTTTGTTGTAGGCAAAATTCATAGCAGTGAATTAATGTTTGAAATTGAGAGTGTTTCTGAAAATGAATCCGAGGATGAAGATGAGTTGCAGGAAATCTATGAGAAGTTGTATAAGGAGTGTGTGAAATTGAGAAAACTCAATAAAGCACATATTGAGGAAATAGATTTATGCAAAAGAGAAAATGAAGGGCTCCAAGGCAAACTAAGTGAAGCCATTGGTCTAACAGAAGAGTTAGAAAAGAGGAATGTGACTTTGGAAGATAAAGTGACAACTCATGAAAGTGAGCTGACTTTGTTAAACACTAGGTTCTGCTTGGCCACTAAGAATTCTTAGATGAGAATTTTGAGTTTTAAGATAAAATATTAAAATATTATATTTTAATATTATTATTGTTTTGGGATTTGAAAAAGTTAAGACAAAGTTGAATAGTTTATTATATTTTGTATGGGGATTTGGAAAAGTTGTAATGATAAGATAAGAATTTTGTGTTTGAGATGAGAAATTTAAGTGGCCAAACCGTACAAGTTGCAGAAATTTTCCATTGGGACAAAACAACTTGACAATCTCCTAAGTTTAGGAAAGTCCTCTAGTGATAAGAATGGTTTAGGCTACTTTGAAGAGAATCCTCATGCTCCTTCAACCTCAAAAGCCTCCTATAAAAATGTGAGAAAAAATGTGTTTATTCTTGCAATTTCTGAGAATAGGAAGGCTCATGCATCTGAAAAGGGTAAGAAGCCTTTACAAGTGCAAAAGTCTGTTCCTCCTCCCAAAAGACAAGGAGCTCACAACACGAGCCCTATATGTCATCACTGTGGAAAGATTGGTCATATTAGACCAGACTGTTTTAAATTAATGAGTCAATCTTTGCATGCTCCTACATTTGTTAAAAGTAGAACTGCTTATCCTTCTAGAAGGGGTAAGAATTTCATGAATGGCCCTAAGAATGTCTCAACCTTCTTGAGAAAAAGAGCTCACAAAGCAAGCCCTGTGTGTCATCATTGTGGTAAGATTGGTCACATCCGACCAAACTATTTTGAGTTTAGGAGGCACCCTAAGAGAATTGAAAAGCCCTACGTAAGAAAATGGGTACCAAGGTGGATCATCCAAAAAGGGAAGATGCAAGCCACACATGGTCTTTGTGCTGTAGACTGAAACATACATTACACGCATCACATACTTTACATGCATTTTTTTTTTGTTTTGTGGTTCTTGTTTATTCATTTTCTTGTTTCATCTTTTTCTAGTTATTATTGCCCGTACATGCACTCCATGATTGTATTATATGATGGTGGGGCTGTTAATTCTAAAATTTAGGTGCATGTGTCTTTTGAGATTTGTATCATATGCTTATGGCTTACAAAGGTTTGGAACATGAGTATCTTTTGAAATCTGAGACTGGCATCACACACTTCACTCCTAGCTCGATCAATTGACATTTCGCCACTTGTGAGTTTATTGGGGAGGCAATCAAAGGTGGTAGAAAGCTCTACTTGCACATAGAATTGACCACGGGCTAGACGACCTCATCATGGTTCTCTTGTGCAAAAATCTGATATATCAAAAGGAAAAGAAAAAGTGATGATGTTATAAATAAAAAAAGGGTGAAAAACAAAATAAGTTTCTGTTTCTTGATTATACTGAAACAAGTATTGAAACAGAGGGATTCAGGTCCTAGCAACATTGGGTTTGACTTTCTATGTCTTGGAAGAACTTTCCAAGCATTTATGGTTTCTTGTTCAGCCCAAACCCACTCACACTTTACGGTTGAAATTTCTTGATTGAGCAAGGACCGTTATAAACACGCTTGTCTATATTATTTGTGATACTTTGTTTTTTATTACCTGCATGTTTTGTGAGAATATGATGTTCCTCTACATTTGATATGTATTTTTGGTTTGAAAATTGACTTACCCAGTGTTTGTCAAAGCCATGTGAGTGTTGTGTGTTTCAAAATTGGGCAAAAATGCAAGTTTGGAGTGTTTGCTCGACACTCCGCTTGATGTAGCTCGAGCGAACACTGCTCAACAGCTCGTTTGAGGATTTAAGTTTGCTCGAGTGAATGCCTGCTATAAAACCCCCCAGCCGCTCGAGCATTGCACGGTTTCTCCCAAAATTTTTGTTTCTTCTTCCCGTGCGATCTCTTTGGGTTTTCTTCCCTTCTCTTCGTGTGGGTTCCCAGTTGATTTCTCCTACAAAATCCTATTCAAAATCATGGTAAGTTTTCCTTGTGTTAATGGATTTCATTGTATTTCATGATTTTCCCATGGATTCCATTTTTTTTTCTCCATAGCATTTTGGGAATCATTAGGTTTGGGTTGTTGAATTATTGGTTCATTGAATACTCTCAAATGGATTCTTGGATTATTGGTTTTTGATTGATTGCATTTAGGAGGCTCTTGGAACTCCCAAGGAGTTTTACACTTGTTTCTCACTTGGATGCACTCCAAGTGTTCGGTGAAATGCCTCAATGAACTTTGGTTTCTCTTTTTCATCATGCATTGGCATAGCATTGTTCCCATACTTATTTCATGTCTATCCTAGTGTTGGGACGTCATTTGGCTTGAGATTGTATTGTGTTTGAAGGTAGTTTGTATTTAGAAGGGGCATGGGTCTTACATTGATTTTAAAAGCCCCAACCTTGACTTAGTTGGGTTGCAAAATTGTTTTGTGTCTCTTTTTCATTAGCATGGTTGGTTGGCATAGTTGGTTTAGCATGGTTGGCATGGTTGTTTTAGCATGGTTGGCGTAGTTAGTTTAGCATGTTCACCACATGCTTGATGAAATGCCTGTATAGATATCAAGCACTTTAGGGAGGTCAAGCTTTGGATTTTATCATCATCATGCATTTGACATATTAGACATGCATTCATCAGGTCTTCACATTACCTTTAGCCTTTTCTAACGTCACTGACTCTGTCTACAGCCAAAAGCCATGTCTCGATGTGTTTGTCCTTGCCACAACCCCCCTGCTCCTGCTCAAGCCCATTTCCATAATGCACGGGCACAAGAGTTGTATACTCAAAACTTCTCTCATCGTACTCCTATAGTTGAGCGTGACGTCTCTCTAGGTGAGCTTATTGAGACTATCATTCCTTGCATTTTTAAGTCTCGCCAGTGGTAGGCCTTGACCACTGGTCATCCCACTCCTTCTATGGAGTTGGTTCGGGAGTTTTACTTCAACATTCATGCCATCTCTGATGATGGCTCTTTTGAGGTTAGTCTCCGGAACATCCACTTCCGGGTGACTCCGGGCATGATAGCGGACTTGCTAAATGCCCCTCGTGTGTCCCACCCAGTGTATCCCTATACAAGGACATCTCCTCCCAATCTGCAAGTCATTTCCGGATGTCTTTTTGGTCGGTCTCATAATTGGGAAGGGAAGTCACCTCTTTTGACTGTACATTTTACACCTGACTATAGATTATTCTTACTAATCTATATCCTACTGGTCATCAGAGTGATGTGGGTCTTGACCACGCCACTCTTCTATATGCTTTGATCAATGGCGTCTCCATTAATCTAGGGAGTCTTCTTTGTCGGGTCATTCTTGAGGCTTTTCAGTCCCCCAAAACACGGTCTAGTTTGCCATTTGCTTGTTTATCACCCGATTAGCCCTCTCCTAGTTAGTTGCTTTTCTTCCCCAGGAGCCTAGAATTGCACTTAAGGCTCCTATTGGTCATAGGATTGTATAGCTTAGTCGTGCTCACATCACCCCGCATCCTCTCCTTGTTGAGCATCCTCCCGCTCCCTTTTCTCAACCTTCGAGCTCTCGGCCATCTAGTTCTCAACCGTCTAGCTCGGCACTATCCACTTCGGCACCAGGTTCAACTGAGCCTAGCCTTCAACAGGTTCTTGAGTACCTAGCCCGCCTTGATGCCCGGTTCTATACCCTAGATGCTAAAGTTGATAACCTCCAGCAGCTTGTGATCCAACGCTTCAACGACATCGAAGATCAACTTAATGATGATGATGATGATGGTGGCTGTAACAGCCCGCTAAAATTATCAGTTTTGGATTCTTTCCCGACAGCAATCACATCTCTCTGTCTTAACCCTCTATCTTTAGTTATTTATGTTTAACATAGTTGATTTGGTTGGCTGTAGACTGTGTAGTTAGTGTTTGTGGAGTTGCTGCGTAGTTGTGAAACGAAGTGTGGTTGTGAAGTGTTAGGCTTGATTTTGTAGTTTTGTGGACTGTGCTGTGAAGTATAGGCGTGAGATGGATGCCGTAGATGTGATACGGCGGGTTGTGTGAAGAGAATACGCGTGTAGCGTATTCTGTGTAATGCAGCGACGCGCCGCGCGACATGCGCTGTAGTGATGTGGGTCGTAGAAGGAAGGGAGTACGCATGTAGTGTACTCCGTGTGGTATGGCGATGCATCGTGTTGATGAGTGTTGTAGCGAAGGAAGTACGCGTAGCGCGTACTCCGTGTCGCGTAGCGATGCACCGTGAGACGTGTATCGCAGTGATGGGTTTTGTAGTGTGAATGGAAGAGAGTTCACGTGAGTGTACTCTGTACTAAGTCGTGATACACCGGATGCGTGTCACGAAGGGTTGGATGGCGTAGCAGAGAAGTGTGGAGCGTATGGTGTAGTGTTGGGAAACTGTATGACAGTGTCCCGAAGCAGTGGTGTTATGGATTATAGTCTGGGGTGACTGGTGTCATCTTGTGGTTGACTATGGCTAAGAGTATATGGATTGAGAAAGGAATTGTTTGTTGGTTATTATTGATAATTTTAATGAACTTGTTTTAGTGCAAAGGTTTTCTGAAGTCAAATTATCTCTTTCGAGTATAGTGAAACCTCACGTTGCCCGTAGTGTTGCAAGTGCTCACAATATGGCAATTGAGTTCAGAATTGAAAATCTTAAGGACTTGAGTGTTCCTCTTCCAGCTGTTGTGCAGTTCCTCGTGTTTCGCACTCTATTCTCATAGAACGCGACGATCGAGGTAAGTTAGCCTCTAACTTACTATCAGTTTATTGTGTATGTGTGATGGGTAAGGGAACTACAATTTATGTATGTATGTTATCGTATATGCCATGTCATGCTATGTCATTACATGTTTATCTGTTACGTATGATTTAATCTCTCATGAATAATTATCTGTTAAATAATCTTTTCTGCCATACAATGATGTATGTTATAAGTATGCCATGTTAAGTATGCCATATGATACATGTATGCCATGAAATGTTTATGATTAAATCATATTATGCCATTTACAAGTATACGCCATGTTAGAAAAGTATATGATATTAATTAATATCTCATACATTAAGAAAGATAAGACATGTTATGTATACGTATAATACGTGGGGCCACAACAACTGTGGAGTACGTATTATATTTATGTTACTTATAATGCGTGGGGCCACAACAACTGTGGAGTACGTATTATATTTTATGTTACGTATAATGCGTGGGGCCACAACAACTGTGGAGTACGTATTATATTTTATGTTACTATAATGCGTGGGGCCACAACAACTGTGGAGTACGTATTATATTTTATGTTACTTATAATGCGTGGGGCCACAACAACTGTGGAGTACGTATTATATTTTATGTTACTTATAATGCGTGGGGCCACAACAACTGTGGAGTACGTATTATATTTATGTTACTTATAATGCGTGGGGCCACAACAACTGTGGAGTACGTATTATATTTTATGTTACTATAATGCGTGGGGCCACAACAACTGTGGAGTACGTATTATATTTTATGTTACTTATAATGCGTGGGGCCACAACAACTGTGGAGTACGTATTATATTTATGTTACTTATAATGCGTGGGGCCACAACAACTGTGGAGTACGTATTATATTTATGTTACTTATAATGCGTGGGGCCACAACAACTGTGGAGTACGTATTATATCTTATGTTACTTATAATGCGTGGGGCCACAACAACTGTGGAGTACGTATTATATTTATGTTACTTATAATGCGTGGGGCCACAACAACTGTGGAGTACGTATTATATTTATGTTACTTATAATGCGTGGGGCCACAACAACTGTGGAGTACGTATTATATTTATGTTACTTATAATGCGTGGGGCCACAACAACTGTGGAGTACGTATTATATTTATGTTACTTATAATGCGTGGGGCCACAACAACTGTGGAGTACGTATTATATTTATGTTACTTATAATGCGTGGGGCCACAACAACTGTGGAGTACGTATTATATTTATGTTACTTATAATGCGTGGGGCCACAACAACTGTGGAGTACGTATTATATTTTATGTTACTTATAATGCGTGGGGCCACAACAACTGTGGAGTACGTATTATATTTATGTTACTTATAATGCGTGGGGCCACAACAACTGTGGAGTACGTATTATATTTTATGTTACTTATAATGCGTGGGGCCACAACAACTGTGGAGTACGTATTATATTTATGTTACTTATAATGCGTGGGGCCACAACAACTGTGGAGTACGTATTATATTTATGTTACTTATAATGCGTGGGGCCACAACAACTGTGGAGTACGTATTATATTTTATGTTACTTATAATGCGTGGGGCCACAACAACTGTGGAGTACGTATTATATCTTATGTTACTTATAATGCGTGGGGCCACAACAACTGTGGAGTACGTATTATATTTATGTTACTTATAATGCGTGGGGCCACAACAACTGTGGAGTACGTATTATATTTATGTTACTTATAATGCGTGGGGCCACAACAACTGTGGAGTACGTATTATATTTTATGTTACATAAAGTATGGGGCCACAACAACTGTGGAGCATACACTACATGAGACACAGCAATTGTGACATGTAGAATACGTGGGGCCACAACAACTGTGGAGTACGTATTATATTTTATGTTATGTGTATTCATGGGGCCACAACAACTGTGGAGCATGAAGTATGGGGCCACAACAACTGTGGAGCATACACTACATGAGACACAGCAATTGTGACATGTAGAATACGTGGGGCCACAACAACTGTGGAGTACGTATTATGTTTTATGTTACTTGAATACGTGGGCCACAACAACTGTGGAGTACGTATTAACGCACTTATTAATCAAGACAATTGAATAAGATTCCAAGTTTATGTTAAGTCCAGTTTCAGATCAAATACATGATAAGTCAAGTTTTAGATCAAGTCCATGTTATGTTATACTCACGTACATGTTATGTTCAAGTTTATGTTATTTTCAAGTTCTTATTTATGTTATGCAGGTTTACGTTCATGCTATATTTCAAGTCCATGTTATGTTTCACGTTCATGTTATGTTGTTTGTTCATGTTATGTTTTAAGCTTAAGTTCATGCCATGTTAAGTCAAGTTCAGTTCACGCTTAAGTTCTGGTTAAGTCATGCTATATGTCAAGTTATACTATGTTTATGTATGACTATAATTATGCATTTATGCTTTTACTGCCATGCATGCATTTTTAACCTGTGTGTGAGTTTTATGTTAACTTACTGAGATTTGTAATCAAATCTCACTGTGGTAGTCCCAACTACCATTCCCCCGAATGGTAGATCTTGTTACAGGACCCAAAGGAGAATTGGAATCTGACCAACTGAATACGGTCGACTAGGCCACGGTGCGATGTTGATGATGGTATAGTATTTAACTTAGGTTAATACTTGTACTTTTGGAGTTGTATCTCAAGTATTCTTTTGATCACAACCATTTTGGACTAGTGTGATGATCACGGCTTTTTAGTATGCCTTTATGTATGAATTATATTTCAAGTATTTGGGATATATTTAGTTTGGTGCATAGTATTGCTAAAGAAAAAGATTATCCGCTGCGAATATTGCATAATGCTAGATGCATGTTAGGAACATTGCATCTTATATGTCATGAACGGGGGCAGGTAACCTTGTGTTGCATGTCTCGACGCTTCAAATGTCCGTTCAATCCCAAGCGGAATTTGGGGGCGTCACAGTGGCAGTCCTACAGATGGTGATGATTGAGACCCTTTGCCTGTTGTGGCAAAAAGGGGGAGTAGTACAATACTAATTTAGGGGGAGCTAGTACTAATTCAAGGGGAGTGTTAGTTGTTAGTAACACATTTTTTTGGGACACAGCTTTTGGTTTTAGTATCTCATGTTAGCTGCTGTTTGTTTGACTAATTGTTCTTGAACTCAATTTCTATTAATTGCTTAATAAAATATTTCTTTTCTAAAACCTGTACTTGTCATGTCTATTCATGAATTCTGGTTTGTGATTTGCAAACAATATTTTGTGCATATTTGTATGGGTACGTTTAACCGTTTGCTAAGTGTGTGCACAAATATTTCAACGTGTTCAAGAATATGAATCAAGTGATGGGTGTGCTAGGATTAGGTCATATGTATAGGTTATAGGTTTTGTCACAGAAATGCCAAAGGGGGAGATTGTTGAGGGAAAAATGAGTTGAATGTCATATTCTTGTGAAAACCTGTGTAAAATAGTGTTGTAACAAGTATTGAAATGATATACCTTGAAAATGATTGAAGTGTGCTCATCATTGGTCAAGCCAAACAGATTGGGTCATTCGACCCTCGCTCAACATGGCGCTCGAGCAAAGTCAGGCAGATTGGGTCGCTCGACCCTCACTCAACATGGCGCACGAGCGAACTTAGGCAGAGTGGAACACTCGACCGTCGCTCAACACTGCTCTCGAGTGAACTCAAATAGATTATGTCGCTCGACCATCGCTCGACACTTCGCTCGAGAGAACTCAGACAGATTGCGTCGCTTGACACTTTGCTCTAGCCAATGTTCCAGATCACTTAAAATTTAGGGTTTTGAGCCCCTCCTTTACTTGGGACTATAAATAGAATAGCTTCTCTTCTGTTTGAGGTGTGGAGAATCAGAGCAAAAACCCTAAGGGCCTCCAAGAACTTTTTAGAGCAACCTCTCCCACATTTGGTTGATTCTCTCTGGGATAAACACATCTCCACCACACCACACTCAAGATCAAACTTCATATGGGTCCATTGAAGTGGACATGGTTCATTGCCTGGAAGAGTTCGGAGCTACTGTTGATGCAGAGATCGAGAGGTTATCTTGGGAAGCTATAGAAAGGTCAGAGTTCTGACACTACATGCGTGTAGAGATCGAGTGGGTCACTCGTGGTGTTGCAAGCCAAGTTTAGCTATTACAAAGGTTTTGTGAGTGTCTCTAAATTGGTTGTAACAATCTAAATTTTCTATAGTGGATTTGAGGTGGTGTCTTACACCTAGAGTGGTTTTAGATTTTGAAGACGTTCTTCGAATGAGTTTCCACTTCGTGATCAAAATCATGTGTTGATTATTTCTGTTATTTGATTCATTTATTAACTACTTGTTTGACTGTTTTTCAAAAGACCATAAAAATTGAATTACACCTATTCACCCCCCCTTTAGGTGTAGTGTTGTGTAGAACCACAGCTTTTTCACATTTTATATTCATGAGTAAGAATATAAATTTTTGATTCATTGACTTGTAAAGTTCCTTCATAAGTAACTTCTAAGTTATCCCAAATTTTCTTTGTCGTAGCGCAAGTCATTATTCTATTAAACTCATTTCTATTGAGAGCATTATATAATAAATTCATAGTAGTTAAATTCAATGTATAAAGTCTATCGTCTTCACGATCAAACTCTTCTTCTTCTTTTTTGACCTTTATTCCATCAAACACTTTTGTTGGAATATATGGTTCATTTACAATACATTTCCAAATTTCTCGACCTTGAGCTTGAAGAAATATTCTCATTTTAACTTTTTAGAATAAGTAATTGTCTCCACAAATGAGTGGAGGCCGACTGCTGGATTGACCTTCACCAAATGAACCTGCAATGTTAGCCATAAGATCTTAACTCAAAAGATAGTTAATCTTATAACAGAGCCCTTGCTCTGATACCAATTGTTGCCCAGATGACTAACACAAGAGGTGGATGAATTGGGTTGTATTTAAAAATTAAAAATTATAAATCAAATACACAATATAAAATATAAACAAAATACGAAATAACAATAAATATAAAGAGTAAGGGTAAGAGAGAAGCAAACTCAGTATGTTAATGAGGTTCGGCCTCACTGCCTATGTCCTCGCCTCAAGTTACCCCTTGAGAATCTCCAAATTTACTATTCAACCTCCCTCATGTGGATATAGAAACCTATTGCACCTTTGAATAACACCACTATAAAGGATTCGTGTAGAACACCCTCTACACTTGCAATCACCTTATACGTGGTGATTAAACTATTCCCTATGTAGAACACTTTTTACAGCACAAGGATTATATACACCCTTTTACTGATACAAGAGCTGATAGTGGGTATGTTATTAGAGAAATTCCTCAATGAGTGAAATAAGAACAATACAGCGCAAACTATATATCTCTCAAAATGAACAAGGATTAAGGCTCAATGCTTAGAGAAGAGAGATTGAAAACTTTGAATGAATGTTCAAAACTTGCAATGATATGCGTATGCTCTTGGTGTTGTAAATTTGAAGCTCTCAAATGATCTATTTATAGACATATGAGACTTCATATTCAAATTTAAAAAGATTCAAATATCAAAGATAACATCATTTACTTTTTCAAAAAATTCAAATAAAAGTTTCTTGTTTTTCAATTGTCAAAGACAACATCATTCATTTTTCAAAAAATTTAAATAAAAGTTTCTTCTTTTTAATTTGTTAAAGACAACATCATTCACTTTTTAAAAATTTCAATCCTAATCTTTTTACTTTTAGCATATGACAAAAGGAGTACTATTTACTTTTCAAATTTTTCAAACAAAATCATCTACCTTTTGTATAAGTCAAAAAGAGCATCAATCACTTTTGAAAATATTCAAGTAAAGCATGTACATGTGAAAAATGACAATCAATCATCTTTCAAAATTTTCAAATTTAAATTTCAAAATATTCATGCACATGTGGAAAATGTATTTTGATGCTTTATGATAAAATATTAATTTTGAGCCTTAATCCTAATTTCAAAATTTTCAAGAGATGTACCAAATTACTCTTTGAGTTTTAATGTGAACTTGTTCCCTTCTTGCTCATGCTTGGTTCCTTGATGTGCTTGACTCTATTGTGTAGACAACTTGAGCTTGAGACTCTTTTATTCTTTGAATTCAGTTGTTATCATCAAAATCAATGTGTAGATATATAATTACATGAAACTTGAAATCTTGGGTTCAACAAAGTAGATAGTTGCACTAATGTAGACCTGGGAGTTAAGTTGTGGGTTGTCTGGGGCAGTGGCTTTCAAGTGGAGGTATATGGGAGGAGTAAGCAGCATATTTCACTGCTGGTAGGGAAGGATAATTTTTGAGTTTTGGTTTCCTTTGTATATGCGAAATTCTCTCAGTAGGAAAGATGGCAGCTTTGGGAGGTTCTAAAGGTGGAGAGTCGGGTGGTTATCCATGGTTGATTAGTGGTGACTTTAATATAATGAGAAATGACAATGAGAGAAGATGGGGTAATCCAAGAGGGTCATCGGCCATGGAAGATTTTAACACTTCTACTGATAGCTATGGGCTCATGGAATCTTTGCATATAGGAAGAACCCTTTTCTTGGTGTAATGGTCATGAGGGAAGGACTTGGAGGTGGGCAAGATTGGACCGTACTTTGATTAATGTGGCTTGTTTGGAAGGCTGTCCGAATATTTCTATGAAGTATCTATCCAAGAATTCTTTTGATCATGCTCCTTCAATTATTACTAGTGAAGCATCAGTAACCAGGTATGGCCCAACTCTATTTAAATTTCAACAAATGTGGACGACGCATGAAGACTTCTTGAGATGTGTTGTGAAAGCATGGGATATGGAGGTGGTGGGTTTGGGTTTATGGAGGTTGGCTGCTAAGTTGAAGAAACTTTGAGCTGTGTTGAGAGTGTGGAATAAGGAGGTGTTTGGTTTTACAGAGGTGCAAATTATGAAACTGGAAGTCAAGATTGCTTTGTTGGATGGTTCTCTTCAGGAGAATTACTTGGAGGATGTAGAAAGTGATTTGTTGGCTTCTAAACTTGAACTTTTATTTTGGCCTTGGAAGAGTCTTGTCTTGCTCAACAAACCAAACAAAAGTGGGTGGAAAATGGGGAGGCCAATGTACAGTTCTTTTGTGCTTTAAATGGTAAGAGGCAGAAAATTGTAAAAGAAATGCGCTTGGGGAGTGGTAGGCTTCTAGAATCTCTGGAAACCATTCATAATGGGGTAGTTCAATATTTTGAGGCGTTTATGGAGTAAAGACCTAGGGAGTATTTATCGGATTTATCAGACTTAGTGGTACCAGTGGTATTAGATATGGACAATGCTCTTATTTGTCAAATGCCCACACCTTAGGAAATTAAAGAGGTGATTTTCTCTATTCCAGTTAATAGTAGCTTGGGGCCTGATGGGTTTGGTGCTGCCTTTTTTCAAAATTGTTGGGAGATTGTGGCAGCAGATGTGGTGGAAGTAGTTTGGGATTTCTTTTGAGGAAATTCATTTATGAGATTCTATGATGCTTTGTTTATAGTGCTAATTCCTAAGATGGAAAGACCTACTAGATTTGATAAGTTCCGCCCGATTACTCTTTGTTCTATGGTGTACAAGGTATGCTCTAAATTGATGGTTAACCGTTTATCTTCTACTTTTCCTAAAATTATTTCTCTTGAGTAAGGTGATTTAATCCTTGGGAGAAGCAATTTTGAGAACATTAGTCTTACTCAAGAGATGATCCACAGTATAAATAAGCCTTTTAGGGGAGGGAATGTGATGCTTAAAATTGATATGGCCAAGGCTTATGATAGTGTGGAGTGGGAATTCCTTTTTCATGTGTTAAGCTCCTTTGGTTTTCCCTGGTTGTTTGTCAATTGCTTAGACAATGTGTAACAACCACATCGTTCTCAGTGGTTATGAATGGAACAACAAAAGGTTTCTTTAAAAGTGGAAGAGGGTTAAGGTGGGGAGATCCTTTGTCTCCATATCTTTTCATTGTTTTAGAAGAAATTTTGACAAGATTTTTGAAGAAAGAGTTTGACCAGGGTCGGATTGGTGCTTTTTTACAAGCCAGAGGTACTCCTCACATTTCTTACTTACTATATGCAGATGATATTGTGATATTTTCTAATGGAAGCAGGTCGTCTATAAGGAGGATTATGGAAGTTCTTAATATGTATGGGAAGTAGTCAGGACAGGCTATTAGCAAGGAAAAATCATGCATATTTTTCTCAAAACTTATTCCATCTCAGCGAAGAAGGGCATTGCTAAGGCACTCAGGGTTTAGTCAAGGCAACTTTCCCATTAAATATCTTGGGGCCCTATTGTGTTTGGAAGATTGAAGATTAGTTATTTTGAGGAGCTTATTAGCTAAGTAAGGAATAAGATTGGAGGATGGATGCAAAAAATTCTTTCTAACAGCAGCTGAAACAACAACAAATGCATCACCAATGTGCTGAGCAGAGGGCCTGCTTGTTAGAATGATTTTTGGCATGTTGATATCTAGGAGTTTTTGACAATAAAAGAACCATGAAAGCAGGAAAGTGGATCAAGGATATCGAAAGGACCTTCGAGCTATGTGGGTGCATGGAGGATCAGAAAGTGCTTTATGCTAGTTACTTGTTACAAGAGGAAGCTATTGTCTGGTGGGATACAAGGAGACAACTGCTAATCATGGAGTTGGGATAGCTAGAGGCCGTAACTTTTTTTTTTT
Source organism: Carya cathayensis (assembly GCA_011037825.1). Lineage (NCBI taxonomy): Eukaryota > Viridiplantae > Streptophyta > Magnoliopsida > Fagales > Juglandaceae > Carya > Carya cathayensis. Next base: position 501,260 of record QGSO01000139.1, on the reverse strand, counting down.
GAAAGAGACGGAGTCACATGTCCGATAGTGGCCCCTTCCCAATTTTATTAAAGAAAACCCTCACTTGTGGCGGAGGAATACCATAATAGAACAAATAAACATAAGGACTACAAAAACCAAAAGACAAGACACCTAACAAAGAAAACAAATACATATAAACATAATCCACAAACATCCTATCGCTAGAGTGCCTTAAAACTGAAAAGAAGGGAAACCATTTCTATCCAGACGAACCATACCTTGTGCAACCCGTGGCAACCTCTCATTCTTGTCATAGCTTTTAATAATTCCCTCTTCTCCATCCCTTGCCAAAAAATCTGCAACTTTGTTACCTTCTCGAAAAATATGAGATATAGTAACTAGAGGGCGTAACTTGGCAGAGATTTAAGGAGTTTGATGACCGTTTCTTCCTCGCCATTGTGAAGCAACAGAAGGCTAGGGAATTCACTAGCTTAATTCAGGGTGGCATGACTTCGAGCATTATGCCGATAAATTTATGGAGTTGGGGAGTCTTGCCCCACATCTTATTTCCATGGATGAAATGCGTACAGAGTGATTTCAAGATGGGTTGCAACCATAGATACAAGACTTCTAGAGGCTAGAATTAGCCATAATGACAGGCTTGAAGCAAAGGACATACGTTGAGGAAGAAGCAGTTTTGGGTTCCCTCAAAAGTTTGTGTCTAGATTAGGGACATGTCTGCAAGGAATTTGATAAATGTATATAGGAGGTCGAATGCCTGTATGTAATTAGTGCAACAGGTCCCACAAAGGGGATTGTCGTCATATCGCTAGCACTTGTTTTAGATGTGGTCAGATTGGGCATTTTGCCAGGGAATGCCCCAAATTGGCCCAAGGGGGAAGGATCGTCTTAGTTGGAGGGAGGACAAATCAAAGGCGGATAGTGCAGGTGTGAATGTATGCCTTGATGCATGAAGAGATTGATGAGGATGCTCCAGAGGCTTAAAGGGTGGCGTCATAACAAATTTGAACCCTTTCGGTTAAGGTTAAGTACTTTTTTAATGATAAGTTTTGGTCTAAAGAGTTAGAGGATTTGATTGTATCAGGAAGAGTCAGTTGTATAGATACTACACATGTACCTTATTCGACTTGGGTGTATTCTAGTTATTTATATCTACCTTATTTGCTCGAATGTAAAGTTTACAAGTGGTGTTAATGCAACATAGTCTAGCAGTAGCCCTACCCACTGAGGAAGTAATAGTATGCACACAGATGGCATTGGGTTGCCCATTGGATCTAGAAGAAAAAGTGTTGGAGGCAAATTTGATAATGTTTAACCAACTTGGATTTGGCATTATTTTAGGAATGGATTGGTTTTTCTAGCATTACGTAAGCATAAAATTTTAAAGTTGGGTGGTTAGCTTTCAATTGTCTGAAGGAATAATAATGGAGTATGCAGTTAGATGGCTTAGGACATTGTTGAAGGTATGATAAGCTAAAGGTGCAACAAAGAAGAGATCCTAAGTTGATGGACATTTGGTGAAGGGTTTGGAAGGTGAAAGAACCCATGCATTTCAGTCTCAGTAGGAATGGCACCCTATTGTATAAAGATTGTAGAGTGATCCTTGCAAAACCAAAATCAAGGAAAAGCTAATCATCGAAGCAAATGTAGCACCTTATTCGATGCATTTTGGGAGCATAAAGATGTACTGAGATCTGAAGAAGGGTTTTTGGTGGGAAAGAATGAAATGGAATATAGCTCAATTTGTTGAGAGGTGTCCCATATGTAGACAAGTGAAAACAGAACATCAAAGACACCCTCAGAACTTGCTGTCCTTACCAATCCCAGAATGGAAATGGGATGATATAGTGATAGATTTCATTGTCGGGCTGCCAATGACTCCAAATGGAAAGAACTTGGTGTGGGTGGTCGTGAATAAATTAACCAAGAGTGCCCGTTTCCTTCTAGTTACAAACACAGATATGCTGGGGAAGTTGACTCGATTATATGTTAAGGAGATAGTCAGGCTGCACAGGATACCTAAGACTATAGTATCAGATCGGGACCCAAGATTCACTTCCAAGCGTAGAAGCTGTCAAAGTAATACAATGGTAAGTCCCAAGATTGAATTCACAGGGACAATGGGAATTGAGCAAACCTTTTATAATCACAAGATAAAATGTTGACGTTTACAGAGACAAGAAATTTCGAAAAGAAGAAAGTCTTGAACTAAAATGTGGACTATTTACTAATAAAGCGTGGACTGAATTAAAAGTATGATTAGTGGCTGTTTTGGAAGTTCAAGCTCGAATTAAACTGAAAATAAATGTGAATATAAGTTTCTAAAATTACCAAAACTAAGAGGCTTAAAGAAAGTGTGTAACAAATGAGTTAAACTTGCAAGAAACAATAAAACAAACACTTGGGATGCAATTTTCACCCACTGATTTGGAGATGGATTTACTTCTCTTTTCATCTTCTCTCAACCATGCTCCCATTCCTAGAAATCATGCTCGGATAACATAGCAATGAACCACAATTCTTAGCCTAACAAAACTACTCGACAGATTATATAAGAATTGTAAAAAAGTGAAAGAAAGCCATCAAAGTCTTTTTACTTATTCAAGTATTAACTGTGCCTTTACGTCGACAACTAATCTAAACCAAGAACAAAGAACTTCAAACCTTTCTAGATGTAAACTGAAATATCATCTAACAAGTTGATCATTGAAATCACATAACATTGAAGCAAATCCACTCCAAACCAGTCATAGGTTACTCATTGAATCTCAAGCCTAAAAATTTAGCCTATCATCCCTAAATTAGTAAAATGCTCAAAAATAATAAATCCTAACATTTCAAATTGTTGTATAAAAGTAAATGCAGAAGAATAAATACAACAAGCCGAAAGAAGCTAATCTGAAAACAACTAAGAAATAAAGCTGAACCCTAGTTGAGAATCCTCTAGGTCTGTAACGAAAGTATGCTTAGAATGAAAATAAAACTCTAAACGACGAAGAACGGGAAAAGCAATAAATGTGCTGAACGCTAAAACCAAAACTAAAGAAAAAAAAAGAATGCTGCCTGACCGAACGAAAAAGAAAAGTAAAGAACCGAACGAAAAACAAATGCCTGCACGAAAAGAAAGATGCCGGAGAAAAAGTTAAATCCAGCCGACCCTATTCTTCATGAGGTCTGAAATGAAAAAGAAAACTATTGACGATAAAAACTACGAACACCAAAAGTAAAGTAAAATAAAAGTGCTGAATGAAAAATAAACTAAGTAAATGCTGAACTGAAGAAAAGTCAAAACGCCGAACGAAAGAAAGAAAATAAATGGTGAACGAAAAATAGTCTGTAGCCGCCGACCCCTTGAGGTCTAAAACCCTACAAAGCTAACTACTCAAAAAAAAAAAAAAAAACAAGAAAAGAAAAAACCCAAAAAAGCCTTTGGCTTCCACTTGTCTCTAAAACAGAAAGTAAGTTTTAAAATAATAACCCCCCAAAAGAAACTAAAGACGCCGACCAACGGAAAGAAAGAAAGAAAGAAAATATAAAATATAAAAATGGAAGTTTTCTTCTTGCTCCCAGGTGTCTCGATTGGCTCCATCTAAATGAGCTTCGACAAGTCTAAAATGCCTCTTGTTTCCGCATGTTCCTGCTGCGCATATTGATTTCCTCTGCATTGTGTGAGTGTCCTTGTGTTTCAGAATTGAAATGTTATTGATTTCCATAAAAACTATAATCAATTCCTCTATTTCTTCATAGCCCTCACTCTTTCTTTCCTTCCATAAATGCCCTACAATCAAGGGCAACTATGAGACTTTGATGTGCAAAATATTAGCATCAATAAATTCTTCATTAAGTGTTAAAATTTGATGTATAATTAAGTGTTCAATCCTTCTTTGATGTAATAAATCACTCACTAAAACAACTTAATTATGCATTTCTAACACTTCATCAATAGTCAGGCTGCACAGGATACCAAAGACTATAGTATCAGATCAGGACCCAAGATTCACTTCCCATTTATGGAGGAGTTAAGCAGTTATGGCCACCAAATTAAGATTTAGTAGTGCTTATCACCCACAGAAGAATGACCAATCAGAACAGATCATTTAGACTCTAGAGGACATGTTAAGCTCATGTGCTCTAGAATTCGGGATTGCTTGGGAGAATTATATACCCCTCATTGAATTTGCCTATAACAATAGTTACCAGGTGACTATATAGATGGCTTTGTATGAAACCATGCATAGGTGAAAGTGCATGTAACACCCCGTCCCTCTAAGGTTTGTAAAGCTATAGGAACTAGATGTTAATAACCTAAAAACATACATTTTTTGCACTAGGCATAACAAATCCCAAAGATTTAGAAAATTATTGAATGCATTACTAAAAGAAAATAGACAATTGTTCTCTAGCACTTGCTAAAAGAAAATAGTTTATCATGTGCTACGCCTTGCGAAAACATAAATAATTTGAATGTAAAGATACTGTCAGAATCCTCTCTCAAAGCCTCAAGTCTCATTGTCATTGTCACCCTTCAGGATAGCATCCTCACCACATCATTGTCAAAAGCTTCCTCCTCTGAGGTGGAAAAAACATTAAAAATAACTAAAATGAGTTGAATACTTGGTGTGACGCCCCCAGATTTTCGTTTGGGATCGGACGGACATCTGAAGCGTCGAGACATGTAACACAAGGTTACTTGCCCTCGTTCATGACATATAAGATGCAATGTTCCTAACATGCATCTAGCATTATGCAATATTCGCAGCGGATATTTTTTTTGAATACTATGCACCAAACTTATAACATCCCAAATAATTAAAGCATAATCCATGCATACTTAACAAAATAAATAACCACGATTACAGTATGGGTCTCAGAAGACTGTAATCTCAAAATATGGGAGACTAGACTCCATATTTATAGTACCAAAATACACTACTGAACCAGTTCATCGAGTAACTCGCGTAACTCAATTAACAAGGCTAGAATACTGTCCCAAAAAAAAAAAAACTAACTATAGAAGCTGAAAACTCCGCATCGCATTTGCGTTGTCTAGTCAACCTCCTCCAGTCTATCGGTGTCTGCTCCCTGTTCTGAACCTGACACATCGCCTACCATTCAGGGGGAATGGTAGTTGGGACTACTATGGTGAGATTTGATTACAAATCTCAACAAGTTAACAGAAAACTTTCACACAGGTTAATGATGCATGCATAGAAATAAAAATATGAATGCACCATCAAAGTCAAAAGTAAATATAACATAACTTGACATAACATGGCATAAAATAATAAGCATAATGTGACATGACATAACACGGCATGAGCTGACATAATTGAACTGAAACAGAAACTTAGCTTGACGTGACATGTACTTAAATCATAACATGGACGTGAACTTGAAGCTTGACATGAACGTAAACTTGAACATAACGTAACGTGGAACATGACTTGAACGTGAAATACATGAACTTGGAATCTTATTCAATTGACTTAATTAATAACGTGACCATATGGGTGCTGCACGGGTCCCCTTGAGCCGTGTGTCCCTGCCGATTACTGCATCACAACACAGGTATCTACACCAGCTGTGAGTGCGTTAATACGTACTCCACAGTTGTTGTGGCCCCACGTATTCTACGTGTCACAATTGCTGTGTCTTACGTAGTGTATGCTCCACATTTGTTGTGGCCTCATACTTCATGCTCCACAGTTGTTATGGTCCCATGAATACATGTAAAATAAAAAATGGTACCATCGGCGTTAGTGCTTGGCACGCTCCGATGACCAGCTAATTAGGCCCCATTCACAACCTGTTGACTGTACTTCGTCAACCTAGGGAATTTCACACCTATTTGGACATTCCAGCGTGAACAAAGGAGTTCCACTAGGATATTACCCCATCCTAGCACTTAGGGTCGTGATTGAAATGAATAATTTAACATGATTGTTCTCGAGATACACAAACTGTATTCGAGACCAGACACGACATGAATACGAAAGCACAGAAGTCTTGACGTAGCGTAACGTGATATGAATGTAAGACGACAGACATGACATACTTTGAGACATTAACATAATAGATAACATTTCAAAACATGGTATAGCATCTAACAGACAATAGTTCATAACTTGGCATAACATGTGACAGAATATATTGTGTAACAAATAAGTATTTCATGACAGAATAATTCATGTAACAGATAAACATGTGATAACATGGCATGACATATATAAAAACATACAAACATAAAATATAGTTTCCCTTACCCATTACACATATACAAAAAAACAGATAGTAAGTTAAAAGTTAATTTACTTCGTTTGTTGCGTTCAATGAAAATAAAGTGCGAAACACGAGGAATTGTAAGAGGATATTCTAAAAGTTAAAAATTTAATTACTAACAATTAGAAATATGTAAAAGAGTCAACTTAGAGTAAAATTACCATTTTACCCTCTACATGTGGAAAAATGACTATTCTACCCCTAATTTAAGGATTTCACATCCTAACTCCAAAAATTTTCAAAATTTACATTCCTCATGTAAATTTTGTCCTAAACTCAAAAATCAACTCAGAAAAATTTAAAACAAATCACAACTAGGAAAAATACACTATGGCCAAAAAGATCCATAGGCCATCTCTCTTGATTTTTGTTGCAATTCCTTCCAACTTCAAAACTCATGCTTAAACCAAAATTTTCCAACAAACATCTTTCAATCCTAAGTTTAAAATCATACTTAAAACATCCATTTAGAAAAAGAATTATAATCAACACCAAACATCTTTGTGTAAAAAGATCAAAACACTTGAATCACAAGCTTTGTCCTTAAATCAAAACATCTCCAAGAATTTCAAAAAAATCAAATCTTACTTCTAACATATTCATAACGTCATCCTAAGATAAACCATGCTTTAAATCATCAAACCAAAGTCACCGAAATCACAAAATAACACTTGGAGTTTTTGGTTTTACACTTAGTCCAAAAACAGAAACTTTTTTTTTAACTAGCTTTGATAAATCTCTTGATCAATGGCTTAAGAAGGTGGGATCTTTGAAATAAAGCATCACATGGTTTTAAAATGTGTCCTAAAGAATATCCAACCATCAAAATTAAAATCACATGGCTAAAACTCAATAAAACATGGATCTAACCCAAAAAATCAAATCTTAGGCCTAACCGAAACTCTCTTGCATAGAAAAATCATATCTTTAAAACTAATGCTAAATATCTCCAAAATAACATCCTAACATGAAAATAAGAGACTTAGGATCATCATATAAAAATATCAAAGCCATTAGAGTAAGATCAAACCACGAAATATTCTAACTTTCACCAAATAAAAACTGTTTTTCTACTTCCAATTTTCAAGTTTTTAGATCTAAGGAAACCTATCATCAAAAGCTTTGGTCATACAACAAAACCTCAATGAACAATAAAAAATAATGCTAAAAACACTTCATAAAATTTTTGGACCAATATATGTCTATTAGGTTGGTCAAAAACTCCAAAACATAACATATTCTCTAGTTTAAACCTAGAATGACCTTTTCCATAGTTAAAAATACTTTTGACTGATCAAATAATCATGAAATGAGACAAATAAGATATATATGGAAACTAAACTCCAAGGAGAACAATTTTCATGAAGTAAAAATTGCGAGGAAATACCTAAAATAGGTTGAAAATATCCATGCACAAAAATCTAAAAATCTGCCCTAGAGATCTCTTTCAGGTTTCTTTCTAAGAATGTGGTGAAGAAGTGATGAAATGGAGTGAAATGTATCTTGAACAACTTTAAACCTCTGGAGGGGGAAGGTATGGGCTTGAATGACCCTTGATTGGAGGTAGATATGTGACATAAAGTGGAGAATAGTGAAGGGAGAGGACAGCCTGCAGAAGCTATGAGGCATGGGGGTTGATGGGGTGGGTTTCTCCATCTCATCAAGGCACTATTAGGTGCAGCCAAGGGCAGTGAATGGTCTGCCATGTGGGGGAGGAAACTTCTCCAAGAAGCCTAGGTGGCCAAATTCGTGGGTCTTGGTGGGCCTCAACCAAGTGGGCTTCAATTTGGGGTTTAAAGGGGGTTTGGTTAGGGTTTGAGATGCTATCAAGCCCAAATCCAATTTTTCTTGGCCCAATCAAATTTCCAAGGTTTAAAATGTTGGATAAAGATGTCATAATAAGAATTTGAGAAATTAATAGCATGTGGAAGTGATTTAATCAAGTGATTAAACACAATGCTAGAAATTGGATCAAAAAGGGTTTGAAGGCCAACTTTAGGGTTTGGGGAAACCGTTTAGGGTTTTGGTTTCAACCAAGTTTTTGGGGTTTCAAATGGATTCCAACCATTTAGGGTTTCACTAGGGTTGAAACCCTCTTTGATCTGGCTCAATTTGGTTGATCAGATGAAAAAGGTTTTGCTTAGGTGGCATGATCTCACACCTTGATTTCCTTCACAAATCCATCTAATGGTTTCTCTTTGTGCCAAGTATTTAATACTATTCACTATTTGTGGCTAAGATCTTGCCAAGTGTCCAAATAAAACTTCTCTAACCTAATTTGGACATTCTACATTGTGATTTTGAAAACGCTGCACTTAGTACGCTTATCGAGGTTACTATTCACTCCAAAAAAAACATAATAAACTTAGTACTGAAAAATTCTAAACATTCATATTAACCTATAGTAAAAACTGTTTTCCAAAACTCAACCCCGAAGTGCCCTTATAAATAAATTCACAGTTTCGAACAGCTGTTTCGTCCGAAATTATGAAAATGAGTTATTAGGCCATAAAATCCTAAATATACAACTCAGTCTAGTGGTGTAGACTATAACGTATTCTGACACTTCTAACTACCTCAAACAACTAAAATCGCATTTCTGGCACCATAGTGGGTGATAACACTAACTATGTTGACAGACTAAAACCTATGCGATTAGTCGATTTGTGAAAACTTACAGAGTTTTCACGGGGTTCCTAAAGTCAATAGAAATTTCACCATTGAATTTCTAGTGGGCTGTTACACTTGATAAGAACTATATCATGTAGTAAACATAATATATAAACATGATTTTTAGTAAAAAAATCATCATTCTTTAATAAAAAAAATTACATTTAAGCATACATTAAACGTTTGCCTCATAGTCTAAAAAAAATAAAACACTCTTTTCCTCAACCTCAATTATTAATCATTTGTTACCTTCACCTCATCCTTAGTGACCGTTCACACATTGTTAACCCCCGTGTGTTAGGGTTAGTGACTCTTGTGATCAATGGTTCTTCTTGGAGCAGCCAGATAATAATCGAGCATCAGGAATGGGTCATCACTAGGTGCATTGCTAGTGATGCATTCCTACTTTGCCATCCATCCCAGCCTCAAGGTACCATCCTTATCCTCATTTGGCCATTTCATTAACTTCATAAAACACATGCAGTCATACCATTATTTTTATTTTCTTTACATTAACCTTGCCTTACCTTTCATTCTTTAATATAAATAGTCGTACTATATAGTATTCAGTCACACATCAATCATGCAGTTTTTAAAATGATGCATCATAAATAAGACTTATGAAAAGGGGCTAAGGGGCTATCAATAAGGGCTCATACATATATATAAATATATATATATTTATACATTTGAAAACATTTACTACATATATATATATATACACATTAAAAGGACACTTTATAGTTTACCACAAAGCAATGTGTAGAAGAAAGTGATCATAGTCACTTACCTCGGTCCTCAATTTAAGCTAATCATACATTTCTCCAATTTTTAAACTGAACCAATGGGAAGCAAAGTGTGTATCCTATGCGGTATTCTAGGGCTTTTGGTTTTACCATGAAATAGAAGAGAATTTTGTGGCCTTGGAGGGGACATTATTTAGGGCTCATCTAATGGTAGGTAGGCTCTAATATGGGGTCAATAAATAATGTTTGGAGGGTGTAGAGTCCAAGGGGTGTGGTAGTCATAGTGCTATGCATTTAGTGGAGTGTTTGAATGTGATTTGGAGTCATAGTTGCCGTAGCAGTTATGGTTGGAGTAGGAACATGTGACTTGTAGTTGGAATAGAACTAGAATTGTAGAACTATAGTGCAAGTAGGTTTGGGGTATAAAATATGTGGGCTCATTTTTATGGGTTATATGGGTTTGGCAAGGATAATACTTGGCTTCTTCATCCTTACAAGGGCTTGGGCTAAAGTGCAAAATTTTAGATTTAATCCTAATTTACTCTAAAAATAAAAACTCTAATTTTAGTGTAAACCTTAACTTTACTAAAAAGAGAAGCCTCAAAAGTCCGAGATGTTACAATGTAGGTATGCCCTTATACTGGGATGAGGTTGGAGAAAGCACATTGGACAAGAACTAATCTAAGAAATGAAGGATCAAGTTGGAATCATACAAGATAAGATGACAGCGGCACAAAGTCGACATAAGAGTTATGCTGACACGTGAAGTAGAGATCTGACCTTTGAGGAAGGTGGTTGGGTCTATATTAAGGTGTCACCCACGAAGGACATGAAATGATTTGGGTGGAAAGGAAAGTTGAGCCCAAGGTATGTTGGACCATATGAAGTGGTAGAAGAGATAGGCCTAGTGGCTTATAGAGTTGCCCTACCGGCCGAATTTGGAGATGTACACGACATATTCCATATATCAACTTTGAGAAAAGGTTTCAAGAAGTAGGAATCTTGAATAATAAAGATGGGTGAGGTTCAGCTTCAACCAAGCCTTACCTATGAAGAAATGCTGGTACAAATTCAAGATTAGAAGTAATAGAATTTAAGGTCCAAGACAATACCCTTGGTTAAGGTATTGTGAGGAAGCTCAGAAGCCCAAGGGATCACCTGCAAAAGCGAAAGCGTTATGAGGGAATGGTTTCCCTATTTATTTGGGTTCTAGTAACTTGGTAGTTATGCGTAATAAATAGGGAGCAATTTTCCAAGAGGATTGCATGCAAAGCCATTCCACCACCAAAAGTAATTAGACGATTGATTCAAGAAAGGCGTGAAGTAGCATAGCTATGAGAGGAACAATAATGAGCCGAGGAAGAACACCAATGAGCAATAGCTAGAATTTGTGAGACATCACAACAAAGTCTTGGACGGCTGCAATGGTATCATGTTCATCTAGCCGACTTTACCCCATGAAGTAAGGCTTGTAGCATAGGAATGAGACTTCAAGGGGAATGTAGGGTCTAGTAGGGCGGTGGAAGCCAGAGTGAGATGCACAAGAAGGAGGCAACAAGAACAAGGGAAGGAGAACTAGTGGAAGGACCTCCGAACCCTCCAGATGAAGAATTAGATCCAGATGCATTCGTGAATGCCTATTTTACTTACAGGACAAACAATTTCACTATTACTCATAGGCAACCATGTCCAAGGGATCAAACATACCCCCTACCTATGAAGCCCGGTTCTCAGTCAAACCCAGGGCCTTAGAAGGAAGCCCAATCCATCCAAAAAAGATCGTCATTTTGCTAGAAAGAAAACCCTAAACGCCCTAGTTTCCCTTTATTTTCTTCTTCTTCTTCTTCTTCTTCTTCTTCTTCTTCTTCTCCTCTCTCCCTCCTAGAGTGCCATCTTCTCTCTCCCTTTATGAAACATCACAACAAAGTCCTGGACTATTGCAACAAAGTCTTGTTCACCTGGCTAGCTAGACCTCATGAAGTAAGACTCGTGGGATGGGAATGATACTCCTAGGGGAAGGCATAGTCTAGTAGGGTGGTGGAACGCAAAGTGAGATGCACAAGAAGGAGGTGATAAGAGCAAGGGAAGAAAAACTAGTGGAAGGACCTCAAAACCTGCCAGATGAAGGATTAGATCCAGATGTGTTTGTGAATTCCTATTTTGACTCAGATAGTGAACAATTTCACTACTACTCATATACCATCACCTTCGAGGGATCAGATTGTAAAGCCCGTCCTTATGGTGGGTCATTTTTAAAATGATTTTGATAAAAATTGACGGGAATTACGGTTCCTTTTCGATTTCTTTTCATTTCATGCAAGGATACAAAATACTCCATTTTATAAATAAAATTCATTTTCTTAATTAAAAGATTACAGCAGAAAACATTAAATTTTTACAATGAAAGTTTCTCTTACAAAATATCTTGCCTAGGCCTTCGTGCTCTTTCCCTTGGGCTGTGCCCGTCCTGACCTGTCATGCTCATCTTGTCCCTGGGAGGGCACACATAGAAACTAAAATGAGTCGATGACTCGTAAGCATTACTCCATACAATCAAAATATATCAACATAGGTTTTCAGTCATGCAGTTATCATTCCATATGTACATATCATACATAGCATGCATAGACATTCTTTTCGTTTTAAAACGTTGCGAGGTGGGGTTTTTCTTTAAAAACATGCTTTCTCCTTTAGAATATTTCCCCACGCGTTGCTGCCTTCATTTCTTAAAGAGTGTTTTCATGCATTTATCCTTTTACGTATGCATACATACATACATGCATTCCTCTTTTCTTACTTACATTCATGCATACAGTCCATACATACATACATGCATCATTTCTTAACATGCATCCATTTTTTCTTTTCACTTTTATTGGCCATGTAGCACACTGTTACACCCCGTGTGCTAGGGTTAGCAGTCTTTTGGACCTGATTTCGCCCGTGGTCACGAGTTGGGAATCCATTCTGTCAGGGTGTAGCACTAGGTGCACTACCAGTACTACTTACCCGACATTGCAATCTGCCCAGTCCAATCCATTCATTGGTACCATTTTCATTTTAGTCCATGTGGCCGTTACGTATTTTCATACATCATCCATTCATTTCAGTCTGTTCATTCCTTTACAGTCATTTCCTTTCATTTGCAGTTCTTACAGTTCTTTAGTTCGTTTCTTTCATAAAAAATCATTTTAAAAGAAAATAATTTTCTTTCTTTTCATAAAAGTCGTTTTAAAATAAGTTTCTCTTTTTGTAAAAGTCATTTTAGAAAAATTCATCTTTCATGGTATCATTTAAAGCATCGTCTTTCATAGGGGCATTTTAACTTTCATAAGGACATTTTTTTTATAGAAGAGATGGGGTCACATGTACATGAGCGACCCATTCCCAAATTTATTAAAAAACCTCACTTATGGTGGAGGAACACCGTGGTAACAATCGGACGTTAGGGACTAAAAAAACATCAACAAAAACATCCCAACTAAAAACACGTCAAAAAAGCCCATCCTAAAGAAGCAAACCCCACGACCAGCTTTGTAAAACAAGGCATTCAACCTGAAACCTTCCTCAACGATGGCAAACCCAGTGCATCTAGTTTTAGAATACCCCTTAGCTCTCTTGGCAGTCTATCACTCGGACAATATCTCCACGTCAGTCCCTCTTCACCCTTCCGTGCTAGGTAGTCAGCCACTTGGTTCCCTTCTCTGAATTGGTGAACCACCCTATAATGTAAACCCTCTAACTCCTTAATGAGATCATCCCAGTAGTCCCACAGATACCACAAAGAGCAGCATCTTTTCTTCAACCAATCAACCACAATCTTAGAATCACATTCTAGAATCACATGTGTATATGCCATAGCTTTGCACAAACGAACTCCTTGCAACAAAGCTCGTAACTCTGCCTCATTATTAGTTCCAACACCATATGGAGCTGAAAAACCAGCCTTAATATGTCCCTTATGATCCCTTATCACTCCACCCCCACCACAGTGTCTTAGGTTCCCACGGCAGCTACTGTCCACATTTAGCTTCCATCGACCAGTAGGAGGTTTCACCCACACAACAGAGTGAACTTTTTGTGTTGCACGGCTTTGAATCGGGATGTCTAGTGCACTCAAAATCTGAAAGTCAAACTGGGTAATCTTCAAATCAGTTAAGTCGTTCACCAAGGTCCCAAGCCAAAACCGAATAGACCTCCAAACCCCTATGTGATTTTCTTGGACATCTTCCATCTGGGCTTTACACTGACATCTCCATAAACTCCACGTAATTATACTTGGTAATAGGCCGATTAATACTCCTCGTTGAGTACCTTTCTTTGCACAAGAAAACCATATCTCCACATGGTGCCATAGGGACATTTTAAAACACTTTTTTCGCATCATTTTAAAGAAAATAGTTTTATTTCTTTTATTTTAAAAGTTGTTTTAAAAAGAGTCTGAAAAAGTTGTTTTAGAAAGAGTCATTTTTACAAGAGAAAGTTATTAAAAAAAATAGTTTTCTTTCTTTTCCTAAAAGTTGTTTTAGAAATAGTCTATTACAATTTCAGTCCTTACAGTCCTTAAAAGTTCTTATGTGTCTTTTAAAGCTTCTTTTTGTTTCCTTTCGTGAACATACATACAATACGTACTACTTATAGCATCCATTCACATGCATAAACATACATACTTTGGGTGCGTGAAAAGGGGCTGCCAAGGAAGGCCGCTACATACTTATACTTGAAAACTTATGTTTCGTTTCCTTTTGAGTAAAGCGTGTCTCGTAGAGAAAAAGTCTCGTTTTCCTTTTAGAGAAAAGCTTTCGTTTTCTTCTTCGTTTGTATACAGAAAACTCTAGAAGAGTATGAACGCAATACTTACCTGGACTTCATGCCATACTCAATCGATGCAGTCCATTCGTGTGCATGTCAGATGGCAACCTACATGCATACACATAACCTTACGTCATCAACTATCTAATGCATAAACAACTATTCTAAAAATAGAACTATGCCTCACTTGGAACACTCTTCGTCCATCCCTGGGCTCTTACATGCCATTTATTATACTAAAACCTTCGAGGTCTTATTCCTTAAAGTGAACCTCCGTGATTCACCTTAGGGTTAAGACACTAAAACTTCCGTCTTGTTCTTTTATTTCCACAATCTGATGCATGATTCCGACTGACAGAGTCATGTGTCCCAACCCTAGACTATATACTCGTCACTACCTTCACGTATCCTAGCCCATACTAAATCCTCATTCCCAACCAGTCAGGCTACATGAATTCAAGCCAACTCTGGGGCTAAAACACCATGTAACCATGCTCAAGATATATTATCCATTACATATGGTAAACCTGTCTGGTACACGTGTCTCGTCAGAGACACTTGTATCTTACCCCCTTTTATCACCGAAGAGCAACTTATAATTCCAATGAATGCCAGCTTGTATAAACAAGCTCCATACTCCAATACCAACTTTATAGGAGAGGACTACATCTACAAATGCACCTCTGTCATGTCACGTAGCTCGAGACTAATCTCGAGTCACGTCATGATGCCCATCATGCTTCCGCTACACTATCTGATACTTTTCCACTAGTTCCATATACTCTTAGCCATAGTCAACCATAAGGTGACACCCGTCACCTTGGACTACAGGCCACATCACCATTATTTCGGGACACTGTTACACAATTTCCGCCACTTAACAAGAGGACTGTATCCACAAATGTGCCTCTGTCACGTTATGCAGCTCGAGACAAATTCTTGAATTACAGCACGATGCCCATTATGCTTCCGTTGCATTCTCTGATACCTTTTCACCACTTCACACTTACTTTCAGCCACAAGTCAGTCTCAAGGCGACACCCATCACCTTGGACTACAGCCACATCACCACTGCTTCGGGACACTGTTACACGGTTCCCGACGCTATACCATACACTCCATGCTTCTCCACTACGCCATCCAACCCTTCATGACATGACATCCGGTGTATCACGACATAGCATAGAGTACACTCACGTGAACTCTCTTCATCCACACTACGACACACATCGCTACGATACACACCTCACGGTGCATCACTACAGAGCATGGAGTACGTGCCACGCGTACTCCCTTCGCTCATCATTTATCATTATGAGCACATCACACGGTGCATCACCATACAACATGGAGTACACCCCACGCACACTCCCTTCATTCTACGCGACACGTCACTACAGCGCACGTCACATGGTGCGTTGCTGCAGTACACAGAGTACGCTCCACGCGTACTCCCTTCACACTTCATGTTGTATCACAACTACGGTATCCATCTCACGCCCTTACTCACAGCACAGTCTACAACACTACACAATCAAGCCCAACACTTCACAACTACACTTCATTTCACAACTACGCAATGAACTCCTCAATTACTAACTACATAATCTATAGTCCAACCAATCAACTACTTTAAACATAAATAACTAGAGATAGAGGGTTATACCATCGACGGGATAACCCGTGCGTTGCTTGCTGCCGGTCACGATTAAAGCGTCGGAGGAGTCGTATGTGGCGGTAACACCCCATACGGTGGCTGTCCACCACGTAAAGTGGTGGTTTGGGCTTGAGAATAGCTAGGCGTGGTTTTGGAAAGGCTCAAGGTAGCCTCGCGGTGGTCAAAGGTGGTGGAGCACGGCAGCATCACGCAGTGAACAGTGAATCTAAAAAGGAGAGAAGGTGCTTGAGGTGGAGGAAGACCATAGAACTTCATGGGAAGCTAGGGAAAGATAGATGAAGATGAGGTGGAGCTGTGGTGGCTAGGTGGTGGCCAGGCGGCCGCAAGAAGTGCAACTCATGCCTTGGAGAGTGAGGGAGAGTGAGAGCTGTACAAAGCTCTGTTGGGCATGGAATTTATTGGAGAAGGTCGTGGTGATGAGAGGAACAAGATGGTGGTGGTGAAACACCGTGGGTAGCCGTGTACGGTGGTGCAACCGAACCTATGGTTGTGGAGACCCATCGGAGAAAGAGAGAGAGGTAGAGGAAAAGAAGGATATGGGAAGGAAGCCCATGATGTGGTGGTGCTGGTGGAAGTGTTCGTTGGCCGTTTTGGCCGTGTATGGCGGTGCTAGGAGGAGGAATAACCTCTAAGACCCAATTGTTTGGAGGAAGAAAGAGAGAGAGGAGGTTTCCGGTGTAGCTCACCACCGGTGGGGTAGTGTTCGCCGGTGGGAGAGGATCAGGCTGAAGGTGGAGGTGAGGCACGACGGCTGGAGGTGGCGCCGGCTGGAAGGCATGAACCTAATGGTGGAGGAGCAACGTGTACTTCAGGCTAGACGTGCATGGGAGAGAGAGAGGAAATAGAAGAGAGAGTGGGAAAAGAGAAAAGTGAGGAGGAAAAGGAAGGGGCCTAGGTATTTAATCTAAATCCTTCGCTTCAGGATCCTAAAAAAGATCTAACGATGAGTTTAAACACTGATTTGAAAATGCGCAAGTGTTTTATTTAAAATAAAACATTTAAATAAAACACTGAGAGGAATTAAGATAGAATATTATTTTATAATAAATATCCATAAGCTTTAAAATATTTATCTTACTTTGAAATCCACTGGATAACTTTCAGAACACGCCATCGAGGTATGGCATGCAGGATAAGGCTCAGCACGTAGATCAAAGCTCAGTACGTAGAACGAGGCTCAGCACGTACACCAAGGCTCGACACTCAGGTTGAGGCTCATACTTAAAAAAGAAGAAAGAAGGAGCGGATATCACACAGGCATGCCCCCACCTGTGAAGCCTGTCACGTAATCAAACCCAAGGTTAGAAGGAAGCCTCACCAACCCTAGAAAATGACACCGTTTTTGTGACGCCCCCAGATTCCGCTTGGGATCGGACGGACATTCAAAGTGTTGGGACATGCAACACAAGGTTACCTGCTCCCGTTCATGACATATAAGATGCAATGTTCCTAACATGCATATAGCATTATGCAATGTTTGCAGTGGATAGTTTTTTTTTTGAGCAATACTATGCACCAAACTTATAATATCCCAAATAGTTAAATCATAATCCAAGTATTCTTAACAAAATAAACATCCACGATTTCAATACGAGTCTCATAAGACTGTAATCTCAAAAATATGAGAGGTCAGACTCCATATTTACATTACCAAAATACACTATTGAGGATGTTTGTCGAGTAACTCGTGTAACTCGACTAACGAGGCTAGAAAACTATCCAAAAACTAACTATGGAAGTTGTAAGTTCCGTGTCGTGTCTGCGGCGTCTAGTCGACCTCCTTCAGTCTACCAATGTTCGCTCCCTGCACTGATCCTGACACATCGCCTATCATTCGGGGGGAATGGTAGTTGAGACTACTATGGTGAGATTTGATTACAAATCTCAGTAAGTTAACAAGAAACTCCCACACAGGTTAATGATGCATGCATGACAGTAAAAGTAGGAATGCATAATTAAAGTTGTAAGTAAGAATAGCATAATTTGACATATGACATGACATAACTTGAACTTAAACGTGAACTGAACTTGACATGAACTTGAGCTTAAAACATAACATGGACTAGCAACATAACATGAACGTGAACTTGAAACATAACATGGACTTGAAACATAGCATGAACGTGAACATGCATAACATAAATATGAACTTGAACTTAACATAAACCTGAGCATAACATGACATAAACGTGAACATAACATAACATGAACGTGAACTTGAAAATAACACGTACGTGAACATAACATGACAGGGTACGTGTTTTAAATAAGGTACCTTAACAATCAGAATGTTTACGCTAGGAGTATCTGCATAACTGAACTTGAACGACATTCTGACAATCAAAATGATTTCGCCAAAAGTACCTCTTGTGAATTACAAGTGGAGATGCTCGGACAATCATAATGATTACATCACGAGTATCCTAGACATAACTGACTTGAACGTAACTTGAAAGACACGACTTACTTGAGATAGAAACATTTCGTAACATGGTATAACATGTAATAGTCAACATATTTAACATGACATACTTGCAACAGTGAATATTACATAACTTGACATACTTGTAATAGATATCATACTTAACTTGGCATACTTATAACATATAGCAATACATGACAGAATAGATTATGTAACAGATAAATATTCATGACAGAATAAATCATGCATAACAGATAAACATGTAATGACGTGGCATGGCATGGCATATATGATAACATACATAAAAAAATTTTAGTTCCCTTACCCATCATACATACACAGTAAACTGATAATAAGTTAGAAGCTAACTTACCTCGATCGTTGCGTTCTACGAGAATAAAGCGTGAAACAAGAGGAACTGTAAGAAGGTATTCTAAAAGTTAGACATTTAATTACTAACAATTAGAAACATGAAAACAAGCTAACTTAGAGTAAAATTACCATTTTACCCTCTACATGTGGGAAAATGACCATTTTACCCCTAACTTAAGGATTTCACATCCTAACTCCAAAATTTTTCAAAATTTGCATTCCTCATGAAAATTTTGTCCTAAACTCAAATATCAACTTAGAAAAATTTAAAACAAATCACAACTATGAAAAACACACTATGACCGAAACATCCATAGGCCATTTCTCTTTATTTTTATTGCAATTCCTTCCAACTTCAAAACTCATGTTTAACCCAAAATTTTGCAACAAGGATCTTCCTATCCTAAGTTTAAAACCATACTTAAAACATTCATTTAGAAAAAGCTAATAATCAACACCAAACGTTTTATAAAAAGATCCAAACACTTGAATCACAAGTTTTGATCCTAAATCAAAACATCTCCAAGAATTTCAAAAAATCAAATCTTACTTCTAACATATTCATAACATCATCCTAATATCAACCATGCTTTAAATCATCAAACTAAAGTCACCAAAATCACAAAATAACACTTGGAGTTTTTGGTTTTACACTTAGTCCAAAAATAGAAACTTTTTCCTCAACTAGCTTTGATAAATCTCTTGATCAATGGCTTAAGAAGGTGAGATCTTCGAAATAAAGCATCACATGATTTAAGAATGTGTCTTAAATAGTATCCAACCATCAAACTTAAAATCACATGGCTAAAAATCAATAAAACATGGATCTAATCCAAAAACATCAAATCCTAGGCCTAACCGAAATCCTCTTCTATAGAAAAATCATATCTTTAAAAATAATATTAAATATCTTCAAATAACATCCTAAAATGAAAATAAGAGACTTAGGATCATCATATAAAAATATCAAAGCCTTTAGAGTAAGATCAAACCTCGAAATATTCAAACTTTGTCCAAATAAAAACTGTTTTGCCACTTCCAGTTTTCAAGTTTCTAGATCTAAGAAAATCTATCATCAAAAGTTTTAGTCATATAACAAAACATCAATGAACACTCTTAAACACATGCTAAAAACACTCCATAAAATTTTCGGACCAAGATATGTCCATTAGCTTGGTCAAAAACTCCAAAACATAACATACTCTCCAGATTCACGCCCAGAATGACCTTTCCATGGTTAAAAATACTTTTGACCAACCAAATGACCATGTGATGATATGAATAATATATCTACTGAAACTATACTCAAATAGGAACAACTTTTATGAAAAAGTCATCGTGTGAAAATACTTACAAGGGGTTGAAAAGATCCACGTAAAAGGACACAGAAATCTGCCCGAGAGATCTCTTTTGGGTTTCTCTCTAAGAACGGGGTGAAGAAGTGATTAAAGTGAAAAAAGTATGGCTTGCACAACTCAAGACTTCTGGAGGGTGAAGATATGGACTTGAATGACCATTTATTGGAGGTAGCTATGTGACATAAATTGGAGAATAGAGAGTGACATAAAGTGGAGAATAAAGAGGGGAAAGGACTGCCTGCAGAAGCTGTGAGGTATGGAGGTTGATGGGGTGGGTTTCTCCATCTCATTAGGGAACTATTTGGTGCAGGCAAGGGCAATGAATGGTCTGCCATGTGGGGGAGGAAACTTCTCCAAGAAGTCTTGCCAAGGTGGCCAAATTCGTGGGCCTTGGTGGGCCTCAACCAATTGGGCTTCAATTTGGGATTTAAAGGGGGTTTGGTTAGGGTTTGAGATGCTATCAAGCCCAAATCCAATTTTTCTTGGCCCAATCAACTTTTCAAGGTTTAAAAGGTTGGATAATGATGTCATAACAAGAATTTGAGAAATTAATAACATATGGAAGTGATTTAATCAAGTGATTAAACACAATACTAGAAATTGGATAAAAAAGGGTTTGACGGCCAACTTTAGGGTTTGGAGAAACCGTTTAGGGTTTCAGTTTCAACCAAGTTTTTGGGGTCTCAATTGGATTCCAACCATTTAGGTTTTCATTAGGGTTGAAACTCTCTTTGATCTGGCTCAATTTGGTTGATCAAATGAAAAAGGTTTTGCTTAGGTGGCATGATCTTACACCTTGATTTCCTTCACAAATCCATCTAATGGTTCCTCTTTATGCCAAGTGTCTAATACTATTCACTATGTGTGGCTAAGATCTTGCTAAGTGTCCAAATAAAACTTCTCTAACCTAATTTGGACATTCCACACTGTGATTTTGAAAACACTGCACTTAGTACGCTTACCGAGGTTACTATTCACTAAAAAAAAAAGCGTAATAAACTTAGTATTGAAAAATCCTAAATATTCATATTAACCTACAATAAAAACAGTTTACTAAAACTCAACCCTGAAGTGTCCCTATAAATAAATTCACAGTTTTGAACAGCCGTTCCGTCCGAAATTATGAAAATGGGTTATTGCGCTATAAAATCCTAAATATTCAACTGAGTCTAGTGGTGTAGACTATAACGTATTCTGACATTTCTAACTACCTCAAAAAATTAAAATCGCATTTCTGGCACCATAGTGAGTGATAACATTGACTATGTTGACAGACTAAAACCTTTACGATTAGCCGATTCGTGAAAACTTACGAAGTTTTCACGAGGTTCCTCAAGTCTATAGAAATTCTACCATTGAATTTCTAGCAGGCTGTTAGAGTTTCCCAGAAAGAAAACCCTAAATACCCCATTTTCCCCCTTCTTTTCTTCTTCTCACTCCTTCCTCGGAGTGCTCTCTACCATTCTCGCCTGTCTGCCCCCCCCCCCCCCTTGCACCACCCATGATTGGTAGTCTCTTAGCTCCTGTGTGCTAGTTTGCACACCAATCTTACACACCCACATGTATGCAAAACCTCAGCCCCTCCTCTGCTACCTGGCCGCCATCCACCACCACTAACCATAGTCGAGGACTGTGCTACCCATGACGAGCTTCTTAGCCTATAAATAGGTCAAGATCCCTTTCCCCTCTACCATCTCCCTCATCCTTTCCTCAGCCTTTCACTTCTCTCTCTGAGCTCTCTATGTCTCTGTCTCTCTTTCTCAACTTTTGTTTCAGTTAGGGTTCTGCTGTTGTGGTCCACCACGCTTTGACATCCACCATAGTAGATCTCCACCCCCATCTCGTGGTCTAACCATCACCCATTCTTTCCCTCCATGTCTCTTAGGAAGTTTGACACTTTGGGTTCAAGAAACCCTAGTCTCCACTGTCAGCCCTTTCCACCATGGGCTCCCCTCCCTTTTGAGCTCACTGTCCCTCTCAAATCTCCCCTCCTCCCTCTCTCGCGCTCTCTTCCTCTCTTATTTCCCTCTTTGTTTCATCTCCATTGTGAGCACTGCTGCTATGGTCCTCCATGCCTCGGACTCATACATCACCAAAAACACCTCCGCCACCCTTTCTCTTTTTCCCCACACTATCGTAACCCCAACCTCGTCCAACCAACACCATCACCACAGGCCAGCTAAGCCCTATCCCCTTTGCCACTTTCTGCTTCCTCTTTGTGTTTCTTAGTCCCTACAATGTACTGTCTGTCCCACTTCCCTCTCTGACCCTTAGCATTCTCTTCCTGAGAGTTTACGTTGTACCCAATTATCGCAATCCCTCCCACACGACTACTGTCTTAGCCGCATGAACATAACAATGTTTCAGAATCATAATCATTGTTTTGAAAAGCAATAATGCAGTTTTCACAAACCACCCACACCTTCGGACCCACTGCTCAGCAACACCACCACTTGCGTGACCATCACATCACTTGCTAACGAGAACACCTCGACAAGCTATAGAACTGGGATGGTTTGATCATTTTGATAATTTTACTTGTACGCAGTAAGTGGTTCTCAAACTATCCTTGAAATATTTCTTGTTGGCTTTGTGAAATTGTGACTTGGGCTTGGTTGTTGTGATATGTGTAGTTATGCGAAGTGTTGGGGTTGAATTTTAGCTTTGGTTGAGAATTTGTAAGGTGGTTGAGGGTCCTTGTGAAGTGTTGGGCTTGAAGATGCTGTTTAAAATATTATATTTTTCATAATAAATATTTCTGTTGTTATGTCACTCCTCATGTATTAACTGCTGCATTTTTGGTTGCATTATAATTGATACTTGTTGCTAATAATCATGCCATTGAACTATGATTTTATGTGTAAGCTGAAGTTTGTAAAATTCTTGGACTTAGTGTCAATGGATTTGTTTGGGTGCATGTGTTTTGACCACAAGTCGAGATGAGGCATTATCTCAGTGGAGCTCCTTTGGTCACACGGGAGAATATAAAACTAAGTGGTGTCCCTAGGTTGTCACCAGGTGACAATGGGCTTGGGTGAGATGGTAATCCTCTTGGGTCAACGTCGTTGCCTCAATATTAATGGAGGCTAGAGGATGTTTGGTCATGAATGCGTTGGGTGTAGAACTAGGCATCGTTTGTTATGAAGTCAAACACATAGTCATTACTAGTGGTGTAAAAGGAGCCAGAGTGTGCAATGGTCCATAACGACCATCTGCACACCTTAATAAAATGGATGATTTAAAAAAACGTGATTTTTGGGGGTGTGTAATCTCTTATGTGATTGATTGGTGCATACTTGAGTTCAATAAATTGCAAACTGTCAAGCATTATATTTTCTTAGTATTTCTTTGTTTGCATGAATTTTTTTTCCACCTATATATGTTTCTAGCATTAGTTTTATTTTCCACATACAAAGATTTGTGAAATCTTACCATGGTGGTCCCACTTACGTTTCTGCCTCGCGTAACTGTAGATTTTGATGCAAAGGATGGGTACTTGTATAGAGGTCCGGCTCCACCTGATGAGTGAAGATTGAGATTATTTCTCCTAGGTATTTAAGTGTTATTCTTGGCTTTGGATTAATAATGGATGATTGTAATATTATTTTGTCTATGGTTTGAAGTTTTTTGGCTTATGGTTATTATGATTGTGATGCATTTAGATTTTTTTGGTATTGTTAGATTTTAATGACTACCTTTTATTTTTTTACTGTGAATTAGCTGTACACATTTATTAAACATACGAGCACATACTATGTTTTCACATCGTGCGAGGGGTGTATCACTTGAGAGGCCAATGTCCCGACGTTATGGCTGCTACCAAACCACAAGCGAGGGTCAGGGTCACCACACCACCAACGACAATGAAGGAAACAATTAATGTATGAATTTGACTAACCCCTCATTTAGCTTTTACAATAGTAGTAGTAGTAGCAGCCCCAGAATTTTGAGGATGAGTTTTTTATTTTAGGGGGGAGGATATGAGAATTGCACCCTTTGAAGTCAGGAACACCTAGCATACAAGAGTAAAAGACTTAGCATCTCGGGTGCAAGGGAAGGCCCTGTCAAATGGAAATGGTGAGCAAAAACCTCAGTCGAATCAATACTCAGGCAAGCACAGCCTTAGGGGGGAAAGGATTTGAAAAAGAGTAACTAACAAATGAAGTAAGTGCCATTTTGGGTGGGCAAAGGTGAGACAACCAAAGGGATGAGAGTTCTATGTTGGACAAGTGAAAGATAGATGCACGATACACAAGGTGATCAAGTTCGGAAGCAAGCGAAGGCATTCGGGTGGGCAATGGGTGAGTAGTGATAAATGATTATAATACAAACAGAACAACAGGATGCAATGGGCGAGCAATGTGTAGTGTGGATGCATTATGGGGCGAGCAACATAAAATGTGTTATAAAAACTGGAGTGCCTAGAAAATAACATAGAAGTGTGCAGAGAGTATAGCCTCACAAAAGGTTATACTCAAATGACGACTTTTCTACATGACCATACATGGGAAGGAGGATTACGGACTTGAATACGCCCATTCGTGCGTAAAGGCATTTTACCACATGGGTGCCATTCACAAGTGGCGTATTGAACTCCTCATCTCCTTGGCTGAAGTTTAGGAATGTGTAGAACACATAATTTCCATCGCTATCAACCCCACCATCTGACTTACATTTGGACAAAGGATCCTCACCAATTCACTAGGAAATCCATGTCGGGAACTGTGATGCCTGTGAGAGGTGGAGCAGAGCTCTCTAGCTAAATAGTGTCTATTGTCAATCTTCAATCTTTCACTTTAGTTTTTTCAATTAGGGAAGGAATTTAATTAGTAAATAAAGTAACAAGAGCGAACCAACTTAGTAGGGTAGAAACCAATTCGGCAGGGTATTCAATTGGTTTAGTTTAGCTCTTGTATGGAGTTGCAGTCCTTGTTGTGTACTTGGGAAAGTTAGTCTTAGTTGAAAGCTAGGCTCTAACCCTTGCTTGCCATGTAAGTGAAGAAAGCTCGAAAGGCCTAACGAAAATCCTGATTGGGTGGGGAGAAGCCGAGCAAAGAAGAATGAGGAGACTAGGACAAAAGGAGAAGGCAAATGTGGTAAAGGGGGAATGGGAAGGACAGGATGAAGCTTATATAGGGAAGTAATGGTTGGCCTTCCGTCCCCCATGAACTGGATGTGGGATACAGAACGATTCGAACTATGCGGGAAACTCAGCACGACACGATGTGGAGAGGCTTGATAACCATCAATGAGGAAAAGATAGAACGAGCACAATCAAGTACTGAAGTCCAACCGTAAGAAAACGTGCCAATAAATTCGGGGAGGGAACCATCGTATGTCACATTAGATGATGAAAGGATCCAATAATGGTGCCCAGGAGCCCATCACATGGAAGACTCAGGAGGCAAAAGGGTCGCCGCTCCCTAGATGGGAGAACATCAAGCGACAACAATCGCATAAAGATGTGAAAGAAAAGGAATGAAGAAATTGCCATCAAACTAGTCTATTAGGAATTGGTGGGGTAACTGTAAGGGATTTTTTTCCTCGGGCTAGAGGCCCAAATACGAGGGGGGCCAATGTCAGCCTGGCAACCCATCAGCCCATCAAAGGACCCCGACCTTGGAGCAGAGTCCAGCTTACGACTTCGAAAGAGCGAGAAAACCCCCATAACCTAAAGAAAGGGGGAATACGCCACCTTGGCATCCCTCTACGGAGCCTAGTCTCATGTAGCTTTGAGCAGATAGGTGGGCACAAATCGCAGGGAGCCCTTGATCCTCTGACAGATAGGGCATATATATGTTGTCGTCCCCACCAGGTCAAAGTCTCCCACTAACAATTACGTGCAGCATGTATCAACTAAAATGAAAAGCCCTCTTTTCCTTCTGGGGCGTGAATGAACCAAAAAGAAAATGAAAAGTCTTCTGGTCCCAGCGTATGACTTTTAATAACTTCTGAACTTCCATTTCTTTTGGCCCCTAAATATAAAAATAAATAAAATAAATAATATATATATATATGTAAAATGTATGTTATGTATGTAAAGAAAAATTGCTCAATTAAATCACAAGTTCTAAAATCAAGCATAAACTATGCTATTAACCAATTTAAATCACAACTCGGATTTATTCATCTTAATATTTTTTTTATATAAAACCAATAATAATCATGTGATAAAATAAATAAAATATATTGATTCTAAATATATAAAATATACAATATTTCAGCTCAATTATGAAAGACGATGTTAACATAAACAATATGGTTGAATGATAATTTCGAGTAGTTAGCATAGCCATAATTAACGAAAGCTCATTGACCAACTATAGTTGAATTTTTTTTACACGACACGATACATTAATTGTGAATATGTATATGCATCTTACCATCGCTTAGAAGCGTTGATAAACTAATTTTGTCCATACCTAATTTTCTTTTTAGCTTTTTCTTTTTGTTTTTACTCTATTTTCCATGATATGGCTTACATATTCAAAAATTTACATGGCTTATAAGAGAACATGGTTTTCAAGAAAGACAAAGGTTCGAGTACTTGAATTGAGCATAATGAATGAGCTTTAATTTGAAATGCAATCATCCAAACCCATTGGTTGGGCGTGGATGATTCGTAACGTGACAAGACTACATGACTACCTAAACTGGAAATTAACATTAATCTATCAAAACTTGCAATTGCCATTTTATTTTATAGTTTGTATTACATACTACAAAAAAGTGCTAGTTCAAGAATTCATCAAATTCTTGATTTCCTCATACAATAATAGGAGCTAGCATGCATGCATGACTAGACATATTGATGCATATGAAAAGAAAATACAAACTTTAGAATATGATCTAAACATTTTGTAAAAGGTCAACAATGGCCGAATAGGTCCCTAAAATTCCTGCTACACTTCCAAATACTATTATTGCTACAACACCCATAAACTTACTTCTCCAACCATTGAGTGAAACAGCAATCTTCAAATAGCACAAGCATGGGAGCACAAATGAAGCTGCCACAACAAATATAGAACCAATGATGGCCATGAGGTTCTCAAAATATGGAAATACATGTGCCACAATTGCTGTGCTTGTAAGCAATACGATTCGGATAATCATTCGTAAAGGTCTCCAATTCTTGTAATTTGTAGATAGCTCACATTCAAAGGCAGTCGCAACTGGGGTTATCACTAATGCATACTTTGTAATTGGAATCAGCAAAGTGGAATATATAGCCACTTTTGCACCAACTTCTCCACTCGGTAGATTCAGAGTTATTTGTGATTCTACGTTGTCTCCATACATGAGATACCCCACAACAGCTGTTAGCATGTAAGTTAGCGTTGTGATACTATAACTAGACAATAAAACCTGCAAAACAGTAAAGAGAGAAGGACAACCAGCTTACAGCTGTTAGATGGCTGTAATAAATAACTAAAGACTTAAAGTGTTTGCAGATGAAGACGTACAATAAAACCTGCAAAACTGTAAAGAGAGAAGGACAACCTTAAACTAGTGAGGTGCCTGAAATAAATAAATAAACTGTTGAACGTTCGAACGCGATCAATTTTTAGTAACGGTTTGTGCATGTGACATATATGTCACGAGTGGTACTAAAATAAATGTATAAAAGATCAAATAGAAAAACAAAAAATAGTTTGAAAAGATAAAGTACTTCGACAAGGAGAGTTAGATTTAACATATACTAAAAATTGCATATAATTGTGTTTGGGTAATTTGAATACCTTACTGAAATTATATCTTTCTCGCATGGAAATGTATATTGAAGGGACCGCAGGATGTCCGCCAAAGCAAACAATATATAAGCTAACTGCAGTAGGAATGCCATCCACATTTAACCACGTTCCCTTTGCTTGAAATCCAACGCCACCAAGTGCACCAACGTAGAAAATGGAGCCAACTATGACAACGCAAGTAAACACTCCCATGGCAGAGACGTAAGATAGTATACTCAAGTCAGTTAAGAGCATAGAGGGCAAGATAACTAGTGTTGTAATGATGACAAATGAGCATCTTCCACTGATTATCAGTGTACCAATGTTGACCGCAAAATCGGGAAACAACTTCTCTAAGTTGTCGACTTCTAGAATCAAAAGCCCTATTCCAATAAGGAACAACTCGGAGCTCATGATGATTGAGACTATTAGTCTACCTCTTTTACCAAATGCTCGTTCAGCAATGTCCAGGTAGTGTCTAATTGATGGATCCGCATCCATACATCTCTTTAGCAAAATGCCATTGTAAAAAGTCAAAGCGGCAATTACGAAAAAGAACACCAAGCTCAACCACCCTCCTCTTGAGAGTGCATAAGGGACTGTTAGTAAACTGATTCCTGAGAAGTAAAGACACATAGTAGTTATTAGTCTGTATAATTTAATAGCTATCAAGCTAAATGAAACAAGATCAATGTAAATAATGTATATATAGGATGGAAGCATCCTTATTTACCTAAGAACGCGTTTGTTACATTGTAGCATGCATTCAAGGAACTCGATCCAGTCCTTTGACTAGTTAGTGGTGTCCCTAGGTCACTTGACATGATATTTCAGTCTGGAAACTTGATTGCAGAAAACCAGCTTGATTGACAGATTCTGCTCTGAAATATATATTGCCTCCATAAAACGGAAGTTCGAGTTACCAAAGTCGACAAAATTAATTAATAACGATCAAAATGTTCAGAAAAGTTTTGGCTAATGATCTCATGAAATTGTAGGAATATATAATGAATGCAAGATACCTAAATGATCGATCTTTAGTAACTAAAATAACCATTATCACCTGAAACTCTTATGGATGGAAGATTGCAGCCTTAGCCTCCTCGGATTTGGCGCTGAAAAATACTTGAAGCTTGATCTGCTTCTGCATCTTTCTAACGACAAAGGAAAATAATTTGGGACCGGAACATTAAGGATGCATATAGACAATATATGAGATCACATGCGTTAGAAAATACTATATATAATATACCATACCAGAACTGAATAATTTATACCTAATTAATGAGATTCAAAAGGAAAGTTAGGAAGCTCTACTTAAAAAGTGATAAATAATTAACCAAAAGAAAGAAACAAATGGCAAAAGGCATATATAAATATATATATATATATATATATATTTATATATATATAGAGAGAGAGAGAGAGAGGGAATGCTTAAGCTTATATAGATCGATCGATGATAGAAAAAGGCATCAAATAATTAAGAGAGCAGTTGCATAAATAGATAAGTGTGTAGGGCATGGAAATTAAGATAAGGTCCTACCATATTATATTGCTCTTAAATATGCCTCATGTTGAAAACTACCAAAGTGTGAAACTAAAAGGTCTACTTAGTTTGCTCTGCACCGTCCAACTTGAAGCTCTGCACCATCCATCAGTGCACCATCCTATATATAAAGTTGCTGCAACTCTATATCCCTCATCAATGATGGTTGATATTTAGTAAATATTTAGTAGAGCTTCTTTTATAAAAGGAGAGCTCTAATGTGTGAAGTGAGTGTGTGCAAAAAGCAGAGAGTGCATTGAGAAACTTTTGGGTGTTTGTAAAATCATACAAACATATCGAATTTTGGCTTCAGTAGACATAGGCAAATTACTGAACCACTTAAATATTTTTACTGTGTGATTCTTGGACAGTTTTGATGCGAAACAATTGGTATGAGAGCTTTGGTTTGTGTTGTCCAGAAATCAAGTTGAGCAAAATCAACTTTTGACCACTCCAGGGCATTCCTCACGTCAAGACAAATCCATTGCCGCAAACAAAATCGAAAACGGAAGTCAGAGGAGCCCACACGCACCCCGAGAAGTTGGAGCGTGAATCCACACGCCACACTCGTAGCTGGAGGTTGAAGATGAGTAACTTGCACGTGCCCTTGCACCCCATGCACATCTGGAGGTTGAAGACGCATGAGAAGCATGCGCCCTAAGAAGCCTATGCGTGTGTACTCCACGCACCTCACACGCCACACACGCCTTACCTCAGCGTGTGTATCCCACGTGCCAAACAATCAAAACCGTCCTTTTTTCAGATCCTTTTTGGGCTTAATCTAAGCCATTTGGAGTCCGATTTCAACGATCGAATAGTGCTTTCCAACATTCTAAATTCATATGCAAGGTTCTGGGGGAGATAGGAGCTCTGGAATGCCAGCAGCTCTGGGTGTAGGTCCACAGTTTCAAATGCCAAGTTTGAAGTTGAGAAGTTCGATGGAACAAACAATTTCGACATGTGGCAATACGAAATTATGGACATTTTGATCCAACAGGAGTTGGATATTGCATTAGAGGAAAAACTAGATGAATTGACGAAAAAAGATTGGAGAAAACTTAATACCCAAGCTTGTAGTACAATTTAGTTGTGCCTTACCAAAGATTAGAAGTACTTTGTCATGAGAGAGACAAATGCACGTGAACTTTGGTAGAAATTGGAAGATAAGTTAATAAAGAAGAGCATTGAGAGCCGTTTGCACTTGTAGAAAAAGCTTTTCAGATTCCAGTTTCGTGAAGGTATTTCTATGTCTGAACATCTCAATAGTTACAATCAAATTCTTGCTGATCTATTAAACTTTGATGTTGAAATCCAAGATGAAGATAAGGCATTACTGTTATTAAATTCCTTACCTGATACATATGAGCATTTAATTACTACAATATTGTAAGAGAAGGAAAAAATCAGTTTTGACGATGTATCTAGTTCTTTGATTAGCAATGAGTTCCGCAGAAAAGATAAGCAGGTAAAGCTAGATATATCAAGTGAAGCATTAACACCAAGAGGGAGATCACAATCAAAGTATTCAAGAAAGAAGAAAGGTTTTCAATAGAAAACTCAGGCCACATAACGTGGTTCATCGGTCGGGAGAAAACTCGCAAAAAACGAGTGTTCTTTTTGTCACAACAAAGAACACTGGAAGAAGAATTGTCCCAAGCTGAAGGGACAATAGAAGAATCAACCCAACACAGCCAATTTCGCAGACAGAGATGAAGATTCAGACATTGCCTTGACAAGTTCATCATTCATTTGTCATTCTAATGAATGGATTATGGATTCCGGATGTACCTATCACATGTGTCCCAATCGGGATTGGTTTACTGACTTCATAAAGATTGATGGTGTAGCAGTACTTATGGGCAATGACAGTGCCTGTAAGACTCAGGGAATATGAATCATTCAGTTGAAGCTGCATAATGGACGTGTCAAGAATCTGACAGAAGTTCGGTATATTCCAAACTTGCGGAAGAATCTCATCTCACTTGGATCTCTGGATTCAAAGGGATTTAGAATCGCTATTGAAGACGAAACTCTCAAAGTAGTAATGGGAGTTCAGATGGATATGAAGGGTTTGAAGCGAAGAAACTTGTACTTCTTGCAAGGAAGTACTGTTGATGGTGGTACTTACTCAAAGGTGTCAAGATTGACAAATTGTTTTTTTGTGAGCATTGTGTATTAGGAAAGCAAATGCGGATCAAGTTCGAAACTGCTATACGCAATACACAAGGGATACTTGACTATGTACACTCCGATATTTGGGAACTTACCAAAATTGTATCTTTGGGAGATAAGCATTGGTTTGTGCTGTCCAAAAATCAAGTTGATCAAAATCAACTTTTGACAACTCCAGGCATTCCTCACATCAAGACAAATCCGTTGCCGTAAACAGAATTGAAAACGAAGGTCAGAGGAGCCCACACGCGCCCTGAGAAGTTTGAGCGTGAATCCACGCGCCACACTCGTAGTTGGAGGTTGAAGACGAGTGACTTGCACACGCCCATGCACTCCACACGCATCTGGAGGTTGAAGACGCGTGAGCAGCACGCGCCCTAAGAAGCCTCTACGCGTGTACTCTAGGCGCCTCACACGCCCCATACGCCCTACCTCAGCACGTGTATCCCTCGCCAGAAACACGCGGAGCTCTTTCCTCGGTCCTCTTGTCCGTGGCTACCTCCTCCTCAATAGTTGGAGAGTCGATGGTGGGCAACTCGGGTCCCCCCTCAAGATCTCTCTTGACCGGCTCCTTGACAGAGTCCATCGTAAGCTCGTAGGCGGCCGCAACAAGCTTGGTACCCTCTTCAGGAGTCTGGGTGTGGAGAGGCTCAGCCAAGTTTGGATTGGGCCCTTCCACAAGGTTTGCAAAAATGTCCTCGAAGACTTGGCCCTCCATCCTAGAGCAGTAGAAGGAGATGAGGGGATCATCTCCATGTCCATCTTAGAAGGAGGCTCCACCAAGGTCGACTACTGAGGAGCTTGCTCCAGGATGGCCCCGTAGAAATGCAACTGGAGCACATTGGCAATGGGAGACAATTCTCACAGGCCAGCAAGTGAGGTAGGCACCTCTAGAGCAACGACTATCATGGGCTCCACTACTAAGGCAGCAATGGGAGAAGGAGCAGTTGACGAGCCTGAACTGTTGGGTTCTCTACCTCCGGTCTATGCAGAGGATTCAAAGGATGGACTTGGAGAGTAAGGCGTGGAGTAGGCATTGGGGATGGCGGCCATTGCACCTTGATCACCTTCAATGATTGGCCTGTAGGAATTTGAGGAGGGGGCTCAGGGCTACTATTGGCCCTAACTTTCTTCTTGCTGGATTTCATCCCTTTGCCTATGATGGGAGGGCTAGGGGAATGCTTCATCGCCAAGGCGGCTTGCGATCGCATCGGAATGCCTTGATCAGTGAAGATAGTGTGGTTGAGGAGAGGTAGATGCACCGTTATGTTCTCCTTCCTGAGGAGGGCCTCTGAGAGAATAGCGTTTGGGTGATTCTTCTCCCACTCCTTGACGATGGAAATATGGCACAACTCGTTGGGGACGACACCCTACAGGGCCCTGACTAGGAACTTCGCGCGGTTTATCTGCTAGACAGGAGATTCCCACCCCCGACATGATACAAAGAAAAACGTACTGGTCCAACCTTGATTTTGCAGTAGCGTAGCTCCAATACGACAAGGGCATGCATCACCCTGAAAATTGTAAATGTTCCCAGCACGCCTTAAAAGGTTGTGAGTCAGAAGGAATTCGCGGCCAGTAAGGTCTGCGTGCTTTTGGTCAGACTCCAGCAAGGCATGCCACCATAAAATACAGCAACACATCAGGATCCTCCAAGCATTTGGGTGAAGTTGGGAGGGAGCCAACTCGAGCGGTCCAACACGTCGCCGATGGGGAGAGGGAAGAGCAACCTCAGCACACAGGAGAACATACTAGGGAAGAGAGAAACGCGCGAGGCGAAACCCTCGGCGTTGATGGCTCCTTCCCGTGGCCTAGGGATCTCAAAAACCACCGTATCTAGGACATGGTAGGTGGAAATCAGCGACAACAAGAGCTCATAGGTAGCCTACAAGTGCCAATGGTAACTAACATAGCCTTGCTCCGAGGTGTGGACCTCAGGCCCGTCTAGCTCCCCAGGAATCTTGGGTTCAACGGTCTTCTTGCAAGTGATTGGAGTTGAGAGAAAGAAAGGTGACAAAGAGAAGGAGAAGTTGAGCAAAGAAGAATGAGGAGACTAGGACATAGGGAGAAGGCAAATGTGGTAAAGGGGGAATGGGAAGGATAGGATGAAGCTTATATAGGGAAGCAATGGTTGGCCTTCTGTCCCCCATAAACTGGATGTGGGATACAGAACGATTCAAACTATGCGGGAAACGCAGCACGACACGATGTGGAGAGGCCTGATAACCATCAATGCGGAAAAGATAGAACGGGCCCAATCAAGTACCAAAGTCCAACTGTAAGAAAATGTGCCAATAAAGTTGGGGAGGGAACCATCGCATGTTGCATCAAATGATGAAAGGACCCAATAATGGTGCCCAGGGGCCCAGCACGTGGAAGACTGGGGAGTCAAAAGGGTTGCCCCTCCCTAGATGGGAGAACATGAAGCGACAACAGTCGCAGAAAGATGTGAAAGAAAAGGGATGAAGAAATTTCCATTGAACTAGTCTATTAGGAATTGGTGGGGTAACTGTAAGGGAATTTTTTCCTTGGGCCAGAGGCCCAAAGTGCAGGCCCAAATACGAGGGGGTCCAATGTCAACCTGGCAACCCATCGGCCCAACAAAGGACCCCAACCTTGGAGCAGAGGTCAGCCTACGACTTCGAAAGCGCGGTAAACCCCCCATAACCTAATGAAAGGGGGAACACGCCACCTTGGCATTCCTTTACGAAGCCTAGTCTCATGTAGCTCTGAGCATATAGGTGGGCTCAAATCGCAGGGAGCCCTTGATCCTTTGACAGATAGGGAAGGAAGAGCCTAACGACGTGTACCGTAGGATAAATGGGACAGGGAGCCATGCCTAATTAATAATGTCACCCTAGAAGCCATGCTGCATTAAAGGAACCTAACTAAATGAACTGCTGAGGGGACACATCCCCCTGACATAGGGCATGGGGAGCTAACCCAAAAAATCGGGTATAAATGGCAATCCCTAGGTACTAGCTAGTACAATTCTGAACTCTATATTCACTCGCATAGAACTAAGACAATATTGAATTTGGCATCGGAGACTTCTCAATCTCAACCAAGGCCCCTGTCTTGCAGTATTTTCTTTGTGTTCGTAGGCCCAAGATTGAACACTAAGAGCGTAGTCCATAGGTGTGCGAAATGACTCACTCAAAATTGAGTAGCACAAAGGTTATCCCAAGTGCAGGAGGATGTCGTGTAATAATTAGGAATAAAATTCCTAGATTGTCTCCTCGGAAAAAATTGTTTAAATCCAAACTCGTATGAAATGGTAAAAAGTTCCATAAACCAAAGTGGTGGTATGTATAATAAATGGAAGAGTGCAATGGAAATAAAAAAACACTAGTCATAGACTAGATTCATATTTTTAGATTTTTTAGTGTCGAAATGGAATGTAAAAGACTAACAAATTGAAATTAACAATTATGGACTCAACTATGCTAAACAATTTTAATTAATTCAAAAATTAAATAATAAAACTGAATTTATTTAAGTCTTAATTAACCTTTAATCAATTTAAAATGTAATTTTAATGTATATTTAATAGAAGCTTAAAGAAACAAGAAAAAAAATAACTGAAATAAAATAAAATAAGCAACAAATAAAATGCCTAAACTTTTAAGCAAAAAATATAAAAAATACATCATAAACTTCAAATTAAAATTAAATGAAAAGTAGTGAATGAAAAAAGAAAGTCAAATGGATGGAGATAGAGATTAAAAGTAGTGAAATAAACTGGACTATAGTAACATTTGGACCTTTCAATGAGTTCTTCAACGGTGATGCAGTTTTTCAACGAAAAGAAAAGATTGAATAACAGCTAGGTCCCATGTGGCGTGAATTCCATCTAGAGAAAATTCTGTGCGGCCTGAAATGCATGAATTAACTTACTGAACGAAAAGAAGGTGTGCCGCTTGAATTGAATGCCCAAAGAAAATATAAGTGTGCGGCGTAGAGAAAATTGAAGTGTTGCGCGCGCGCCGTGTTGAAATGCCGCCAGCCAAAATAAAAGTATCCGGCGCCCTTTGAATAAATGCATATATATGTTGCCGTCCCCACCAGCTCAAAGTCTCCCACTAACAATTACGTGCAACATGTATAAACTAAAATGAAAAGTCCTCTTTTCCTTTTGGGGGCGTGAATGACCCAAAAAGAAAAGGAAAAGTCTTCCGGGTCCCAGCGTATAACTTTTAATAACTTCTAAACTTCCATTTCTTTTGACTATTAAATATAAAAATAAAATAAGAAAAATAAAAAATATATATATATATATAAAATATGTTATACATATAAATAAAAATTACTCAATTAAATCACAAATTTTAAAATCAAACATAAACTATGCTATTAATCAATTTAAATGACAATTCGAATTTATTCATCTTAATATTTTTTTTTATATAAAACTAATAATAATGTAATAAAATAAATAAAATATACAATATTTAAACTCAATTATGAAAGACGACGTTAACACAAATAATATGGCTGAATGATAATTTCGAGTAGTTAGCATAGCCATAATTAACGAAAGCTCATTGACCAACTATAGTTGAATTTGTTTTACACGACACGATACATTAAATGTGAATATGTATATGCATCTTACCATCGCTTAGAAGCGTTGATAAACTAATTTTGTCCATACCTAATTTTTTTTTAGCTTTTTCTTTTTGTTTTTACTCTTTTTCCATGATATGGCTTACATATTCAAAAATTTACATGGCTTATGAGAGAACATGGTTTTCAAGAAAGACAAAGGTTCGAGTACTTGAATTGAGCATAATGAATGAGCTTTAATTTGAAATGCAATCATCCAAACCCATTGGTTGGGCGTGGATAATTCGTAACGTGACAAGACTACATGACTACCTAAACTGGAAATTAACATTAATCTATCAAAACTTGCAATTGCCATTTTATTTTATAGTTTGTATTACATACTACAAAAAAGTGATAGTTCAAGAATTCATCAAATTCTTGATTTCCTCATACAATAATAGGAGCTAGCATGCATGCATGACTAGACATATTGATGCATATGAAAAGAAAATACAAACTTTAGAATATGATCTAAACATTTTGTAAAAGGTCAACAATGGCCGAATAGGTCCCTAAAATTCCTGCTACACTTCCAAATACTATTATTGCTACAACACCCATAAACTTACTTCTCCAACCATTGAGTGAAACAGCAATCTTCAAATAGCACAAGCATGGGAGCACAAATGAAGCTGCCACAACAAATATAGAACCAATGATGGCCATGAGGTTCTCAAAATATGGAAATACATGTGCCACAATTGCTGTGCTTGTAAGCAATACGATTCGGATAATCATTCGTAAAGGTCTCCAATTCTTGTAATTTGTAGATAGCTCACATTCAAAGGCAGTCGCAACTGGGGTTATCACTAATGCATACTTTGTAATTGGAATCAGCAAAGTGGAATATATAGCCACTTTTGCACCAACTTCTCCACTCGGTAGATTCAGAGTTATTTGTGATTCTACGTTGTCTCCATACATGAGATACCCCACAACAGCTGTTAGCATGTAAGTTAGCGTTGTGATACTATAACTAGACAATAAAACCTGCAAAACAGTAAAGAGAGAAGGACAACCAGCTTACAGCTGTTAGATGGCTGTAATAAATAACTAAAGACTTAAAGTGTTTGCAGATGAAGACGTACAATAAAACCTGCAAAACTGTAAAGAGAGAAGGACAACCTTAAACTAGTGAGGTGCCTGAAATAAATAAATAAACTGTTGAACGTTCGAACGCGATCAATTTTTAGTAACGGTTTGTGCATGTGACATATATGTCACGAGTGGTACTAAAATAAATGTATAAAAGATCAAATAGAAAAACAAAAAATAGTTTGAAAAGATAAAGTACTTCGACAAGGAGAGTTACATTTAACATATACTAAAAATTGCATATGATTGTGTTTGGGTAATTTGAATACCTTACTGAAATTATATCTTTCTCGCATGGAAATGTATATTGAAGGGACCGCAGGATGTCCGCCAAAGCAAACAATATATAAGCTAACTGCAGTAGGAATGCCATCCACATTTAACCACGTTCCCTTTGCTTGAAATCCAACGCCACCAAGTGCACCAACGTAGAAAATGGAGCCAACTATGACAACGCAAGTAAACACTCCCATGGCAGAGACGTAAGATAGTATACTCAAGTCAGTTAAGAGCATAGAGGGCAAGATAACTAGTGTTGTAATGATGACAAATGAGCATCTTCCACTGATTATCAGTGTACCAATCTTGACCGCAAAATCTGGAAACAACTTCTCTAAGTTGTCGACTTCTAGAATCAAAAGCCCTATTCCAATAAGGAACAACTCGGAGCTCATGATGATTGAGACTATTAGTCTACCTCTTTTACCAAATGCTCGTTCAGCAATGTCCAGGTAGTGTCTAATTGATGGATCCGCATCCATACATCTCTTTAGCAAAATGCCAGTGTAAAAAGTCAAAGCGGAAATTACGAAAAAGAACACCAAGCTCAACCACCCTCCTCTTGAGAGTGCATAAGGGACTGTTAGTAAACTGATTCCTGAGAAGTAAAGACACAGTAGTTATTAGTCTGTATAATTTAATAGCTATCAAGCTAAATGGAACAAGATCAATGTAAATAATGTATATATAGGATGGAAGCATCCTTATTTACCTAAGAACGCGTTTGTTACATTGTAGCATGCATTCAAGGAACTCGATCCAGTCCTTTGACTAGTTAGTGG
Organism: Carya cathayensis; assembly: GCA_011037825.1. Taxonomy (NCBI): domain Eukaryota; kingdom Viridiplantae; phylum Streptophyta; class Magnoliopsida; order Fagales; family Juglandaceae; genus Carya; species Carya cathayensis. The sequence continues at coordinate 462,723 of QGSO01000139.1, read as the reverse complement.
TGTCCCTAAGTCACTTGACATGATATGTCAGTCTGGAAACTTGATTGCAGACAACCGGCTTGGACTGACGGATTCTGCACTGAAACGTATATTGCCTCCATAAAACGAAAGTTCGAGTTACCAACGTCGACAAAATTATTTAATAACGACCAAAATGTTCAGAAAAGTTTTGGCTAATGATCTCATGAAATTGAAGGAATATATAATGAATGCAAGATACCTAAATGATCGATCTTTAGTAACTAAAATAACCATTATCACCTGAAACTCTTATAGATGGAAGATTGCAGCCTTAGCCTCCTCGGATTTGGCGCTGAAAAATACTAGAAGCTTGATCTGCTTCTGCATCTTTCTAACGACAAAGGAAAATAATTTGGGACCGGAACATTAAGGATGCATATAGACAATATATGAGATCACATGCGTTAGACAGTACTATACATAATATAACATTTCAGAACTGATTAATTTATACCTAATTAATGAGATTCAAAAGGAAAGTTAGGAAGCTCTACTTAAAAAGTGATAAATAATTAACCAAAAGAAAGAAACAAATGGCAAAAGGCATATATAAATATATATATATATATATATATAGAGAGAGAGAGAGAGAGAGAGAGAGAGAGAGAGAGAGGGAATGCTTAAGCTTATATATTGATCGATCGATGATAGAAAAAGGCCTCAAATAATTAAGTGAGCAGTTGCATATATAGATCAGTGTGTAGGGCATGGAAATTAAGATAAGGAGCTACCATATTATATTGCTCTTATATATAGCTTGCAGCTAGGCATGTATTCTTCCGGGCAGCCAGTTAATTAATATGACAAATTGTTTTGTTTGAATGTCTGGTCATGACTGAAATTAGTTTTATATAAAATGACCCCACTTTCCACAAACGAGATAGGGAGATATCGAGTATTTTACACCACATAATTCCAAAATCTTTACGTCGATTGGTAATCAAAACTTGGGATAAGACGAGTCGCTAGGAATTAATTATTTCAAAGGCTCAGAAAAAAATCATTAGTCAATGGCTTTTGAGCATCGTGCGCAATTATTAATTTATTTATTTTTTTAATATAAACTTTGCATTTCATATAAATTCAATCAATACAAATGTTGTCTCTGTCTAGACATCCCACCATAAATTCTGGGACATCTTCTATCCACAATAACTGCATCGTGCGTAATTGATATATATTGTAATTAAGAGGCACGTGTATTTTGCAGGCATGCACATATTATATATATCTCTCCAGTTATATATACAGCATGCGCAGCCGTGGATGCATTTAATTGCGACTTGAAGCGTCAGATAAATGATTCGAACGTATCTAATATATCACATCACGATCATATGTTTGCTAGCTAGCTTGCACATACGTAAAAAATGTTGCTATATATATATATACTCGGAAGAGAAATACGTAGCGTTATTATTAATTATAAATTGCTATAAAATATCTTGTAAGATAAAAATTTGTTCATCATTTTACTTGTTTTATATAAATTGGTAAACACCTGTTGATAGGCCACAATGTTGGGAGAGTGGACGTGAAAAACTAGTATACTGGGCCATTAGCAAGAGTCGTGGAGATGCAGGGAAAGTATTGGATTGTTAGCATGAATTGATAGGGTCATTAGCAGTTAACAAGAAGATTTCGCATGCGTCGACTGGGTTGCTAGTGGTAGGGAGTTTAACATTACTTGATGTTTATTTTCTGAATACTTGTTAGTTGTTATTTTTGTTAGTCATGTTTTCTGTTTTATGCTCTGTTTTACGTGCATTCACTACAAGAAATCGGGGGTTTTGCAGCGATTTTATTTTTGTTGGAAATAAAATCGTTGCAATAACATATTAAAAGCAGCGATTTCAGTACGCTGCGGGCTTTTAAAACAGTAATTTTAATTTTTAACTATTTGCAGCAATTTTTGACCTATTGCAACGAAACTTAATGCTGTAAAACAAAATTACTGTGTACTGTCAAAAATTGCAGCGACTGTTTGTATTATTACAACGATTTTCGCCATTGGAGTTTTAATTTATGTTTTAGCAGCGCTTATTCTTCGCTACTATAGAGACTGCCGCGCCAAACACCGTTTTAACTTTTTTTTCCCCTTGTTTGCTCACTCCGATTGATTTGCACAACCTTCTGCAGATCGAAAATTTTCCACCATCGCAGCTCAATCCACCCCAACGAAAACAGAGCTTATCTCGTTCAATAAGTGGCTTGAGCTCCTCCACCTCTAGCCACTTTCGCGTTTCTTCCATTCGGGTTCTCCCATTCGCATTGTAAGTTCACCAAAATCAAATAAGATTTTGAGCTCCCAATCGTAAACCCTAGCGTGCAAACGGCCTTCTATTTTTTTTTGGTTATTGTCCCCATTTGCAAAGCTGGAATAGACGATTCGGTGCCTCCATTCCGTATCCGAAGTTATCAGTCCTCTGTTTTCAAGAATGATCATACGAGGCTCCAGGTATCTCCTATTGCCACTGAATTTATGAAACCCCTTTATGAGTAGATATTAACAAAAGTTGTCGTTTTTTGATGTACACTTTTGGGTCTTTTGGTTGATGTGAAACTGATGTGCAAGTGCGTTTGTTTGAGGTAAACTGGTTGTGTATCTGCCTCTTGTGTTTGGATTGCTCAATCAGTTGTGTGTATTAGATAATCTGAGTATTAAGCAAATAGAACTACTTGTAGCTGAACCAGAAGCTACGATTTGAACAACAACACCCAGAAAAGGTGTTGTGACAAATTTAACCTGTGGGTTTCCAGCGTAATTTTTTACAAGTATTGTATGATAGAAAATTTATATATAGATACATTATAACATAACATCAAAAGATGTTATAGAAATGGTAAAAAAGATTAAAAATTTTGCAACATACAAGTTGTGCCAATTAATTAAAGTTAGTTCCTTTCTCCATCTCATGACTGGTGGGATTTGGTCCTATTTTTCCAACTTATTTATTTAAGTAAGTTAGTGATATATTTATAGAGCCAAGCAAATACTTGTCTCTTTAATGAAATGTGGAAAGGCCCAACTTCTTGATTGTAAGATCAAACTGCCATACTCTATAAATACTTTAGGAGCATATTGATTTTTTCCTGGGTGTTATGCTGCTCTAAATACTTAGAAATAAACATTAGCTGAAGAGTTTGAGGGATGTATAGACTAGAATAACATGTATCCTTCTGCCCCCACTATGGGCATCTCTTTCAATCAATATAGGTGTATTCAGTGCATGTCATTATAGGCCTTTTTACCATATAGGCCTGATTAAGTGCGTGGGTACCATTGAAAATGTTAGCAGTAGCAAGTTATATATGTTTAGAAATATATACTTTCTATCTATATATATCTATAAATATATTCATTAGGATGTAATTAATGAGTGGTTCTTATTTAGAATCATGTAGTTCTTTCTCTTTCCTCCATTGTTTTCCTTTTCATTAGATATTTACCCTTTAATTCCTGTTCAGCAAAAATGCACTTTTCAAATGGCATATAAATCTGTCAAACACTTATCTGCTTTCTTATAACTAAAANAAAAAATTCAAACCTAATCTTTTACTTTTTTGCATATGACAAAAGGAGCACACTTTACTTTTCAAAAAAAATAACAAAGGCATCTTCCTTTTGCATAAGTCAAGAAAAGCATCAATCACTTTTGAAAATATTCAAATAAAACATGCACATGTGAAAGATGACAATCAATCATCTTTAATATTTTCAAAATTCAAACCTTTAATCATGGCATGCACATGTGAAAGATGACAATCAATTATCTTTCAAAATTTTCAAATTTAATTTTCAAAATATTCATGCACATGTGGAAAATGTATTTTAATGCTTTATGATAAAATATTAATTTTTGAGCCTTAATCCTAATTTCGAATTTTAAAGAGATTTACAACATTATTCTATGACTTTAATGTGAACTTGCTCCCTTCTTGCTCATGCTTGGTTTCTTGATGTGCTTGACTCCATTGTGTAGATAACTTGAGCTTGAGACTCCTTTATTCTATGAATTCATTTGTTATCATCAAAATCCATGTGTAAATATATAATTACACAAAACTTGAAACCTTAGATTTAACACAGCGCTTTTCATCCTATTTTCAGCATCTACATTACGCTGCAAATCCTCATTTCCAACAATTTTAAGACAAATCGTTGCAATTGCTCTAAATTAATTCTAGTGATTTTAGTTTCATTTTTAGCATTTATATTACCCTGCAAAATCGTATTCGCAACAATTTTATAAAAAATCGCTGGAAATGAGTACGCAATTCCAGCACTTTATTGACCTATTACAGCGATTTTAAGTGACCATATTTGCAACAGTTTTGACATTTTGCAGCGCTTTTCATCCTATTTTCAGCATCTACATTACGTTGGAAATTCTCATTTCCAACAATTTTAAGATAAATCGTTGCAATTGCAATGCTCTAATTCCAGCGATTTTAGTTACATTTTCAGCATTTATATTACCTTGCAAAATCTTATTCACAACAAATATCTAAAAATCACTGGAAATAAGCAAGCAATTCTAGCGCTTTATTGAGCTATTACAGCGATTTTAAATGCTGTAATTATACTTTAACAACGATTTTCCAATATTTGATGATCACATTTGCAACACTTTTTCCTAATTTTGCAGTGCTTTTGGCTTCTTTTGCAGCATTTCCGTTAAGCTGCAAAATCTTATTTCCAACAAATTTATAAAAAATCGCTGGAAATGAATAAGTAATTGCAGCGCTTTATTGAGCTATTACAGCGAAGTTAAATGCTGTAATTACACTTTAACAACGATTTCAATCACTTGGATGATGACATTTGCAACAGTTTTTTGTTTTTACCAGCGCTTTGGTTTAAGTTTCAGCATTTATATTACGCTGGAAAAACTTATTTGCAACAATTTTTTATGAATCGCTGCAGTTGTAGAAAGGAATTGCAGCGATTTTGGTAGTATTTGCAAGGATTTTATTATGCTGTCATTGAGATTTCTCAGCGATAGATGTCCATGGGCATGAGCTCAGTTGTAGCGATGTTAAATGTATTAGCAAGGGAAAATTTTCGTTGGTAATGTTTGTTTTAGCAACTATTTTTTTTTTTTGCGCTGCTTTGGGGAAAAAAGACGCGATTATTGTGGCGAACGTGCAAGGAAATTAAAATCACTGTAAAAGAGTATATGCAGCAATTTATGTGGTTTTTTGCAACGATTTTTAGCGCTGCAAATGACCTGATTACTTGTAGTGATTGTAGTTTAGTTATTAGATAGCAAGTTTCCCTTTTATTACGGTCAGTTTGTACGTGGCTTTGCTTATTTAAGCAGCCATTGGTTGTCAATGAAAAGTGAAGAAATCAAGTGTTATTCAAATAGCTTGCGGTACTTTCTCACCCGAAGAGAAATAACTTACTTGTTACTCTGTATTTGGGACCTATCATTGGGCATTAGCAAGGGACATGGAGATGAAGATGCAGGGAAAGTATTGGGTCGTTAGCACGTGAAGGATCATCTCGCATGAATTGACTGGGTCATTAGCAGTTAACGAGAAGATTTTGCATGCGTCGACTGGGTTGCTAGTAGTAGGGAGTTTAACTTACTTGTTACTCTGTATTTGGAACCTATCATTGGCCTCAGAGCCAGGTTAGCTAGGTTATGGGAACTAACAAGGAGCGTATTGAGCACTTGGAGTTTGGACTCGGTGTAGTTCAGGAAGGACTGCTGTGAATGAAGGAAACTCTCAATCAACTTTCGAGTATGTTGATTGCAAATCAGGAGAATCCCAACCACGGTGACCATCACTAAGAAGGCAACGATGGGGGTCGGAAGATCATCTCTGCCAAAACGGCAAAGCTGGAGTTCCCACGATTTTCTGGGGATGACCCAATTGAATGGTTCAACTGTGTGCACCAGTTTTTTGAATACCAGGGCATGGCAGAAGGCCAAAAGGTTTCCATGGCAGCATACCATTTGGAAGGCGATGCTAACCAATGGTGGCTGTGGATTCGCAGGACATTTCGGGAAGAAGGACAGGCGCTTTCAAGGGAGAAATTCGAGGAAGAACTCTGGGCTTGCTTCGGACCATCGGAGTCTGAGGACTTTGACGAAGCTCTTTCCCGTGTCCGAAAGCTAGGGACTTTGCGTGATTATCAATACGAGTTTGAGAAGCTCGGCAATAAGGTTCAAGGATGGACTCAAAAGGCGTTAGTGGGGACATTCATGGGCGGCTTAAAAGCTGAAATTGCTGATGGAATTTGGATGTTTAAACCTCAGTCCCTCAAGGATGCCATTAACTTGGCACGGATGCGAGACGATCAACTTACACGGCAGCCGGAGTTCTTACTGCAACCCCCACCTACACGAGAAGCTCTAACTCTTCCACCAGCAGCTAGTGTGGCTTCCGTAGCACCTGCTGTTCCAATCAGGCGCTTAACATGGGAGGAAATGCAAAGGAGAAGGGCTCAAGGTCTCTATTTCAACTGCAATGAACGATTCACGGCAGGACATAAATGCCAAAAAACACAATTGTTACTCTTGGAAGGATATGCGGGAGCTAGCAATGTGATACTGGAGGAAATCACTGATCAACAGGCATTGGAGGCTGACCAAGGTGGAGGTGCAGTGGAATAAATTTGGTCCAATGGACGCATCTTCCGGTAGAGGAGGCGACATAGAAGCCTACGAGTAAGCTGCTGGACATGTTTCCAAGTATGGACCTTGAGGACAAGGTCCACTTAATGGGGGGGGGGGGGTATTGATAGGCCACAATGTTGGGAGAGTGGACGTGAAAATCCAGTATACTGGGCCATTAGTAAGAGACGTGGAGATGCAAGGAAAGTATTGGTCGTTAGCACGTGAAGGATCATCTTGCATGAATTGATTGGGTCATTAGCAGTTAACGAGAAGATTTCACATGCGTCGACTGGGTTGCTAGTAGTAGGGAGTTTAACGTTACTTGATGTTTATTTTCAGAATGCTTGTTAGTTGTTATTTCCGTTTGTCATGTTTTCTGTTTTATGCTCTGTTTTACGTGCATTGTAGTTTAGTTATTAGATAGCAAGTTTCCCTTTATTACGATTAGTTTGTATGTGGCTTTGCTTATTTAAGCAGCCATTGGTTGTCAATGAAAAGTGATGAAATCAAGTGTTATTCAAACTTGCGGTACTTTCTCACTCGAAGAGAAATAACTTACTTGTTACTCTGTATTTGGGACCTATCACCTGTATTCGCTATGATGAAGTTTAACCCTAATTATTTATTGACCGCATTTATTTTATTATATAAGAGGATGGGATATACATTACAAGAAATATGGGCTTTTCCCATGAGTTTGTTTCGAAGGTCTGCATTCGTAGCAAAAACTTAGTTTATGATACGAAAGCTATCCATGGGAAAACGATGTCTTTTTCCATGAGATCACGTTCGATGAGGAAGACTTTGTGGGAAAAGCATTTTTTGCAGTGACTTTGTGTCGCCACAAATAAATAAACCAGATTATACTCTGAACTTGACTTATTTGTTTTTGTGGTGAGGAATTAAGAGATGTTACAGCAAAAATTAATCACCAACCTCTTATTTCTTTCTTCCCTAACCCGATACCCACTCTCACTTCTTCGGTTCTCCCTCGGTTTCTCTCCTCATGGCACAATGCCACCAGCGCCGCCCTTGCTAGTAAGCTTCTCTTCATCCGGTGGTCTAGCTCCGATGGCCTCCCTCTGACGACCTCCCTCTCTTGGTATTTCTCTCTATTTCACTCTTTCTCTCTCTGTTTCTCTCCTTCATCCAGTGCCGCCACAAATCTTTTAAGTTTTGTTTAGCTTGTTTATTTTATTGTCATTTGTTCTACTTGTTTAATTTCTTATGGGACTGCAAACTTGTCTTATATAATAGTATGAAAGCATTCGTAAACCCATCTTTTGTACTAGTTCCTCTCTCTTGCCCTCTATAAACCCAGACTAGGCCAGTTCCTCTTTGTTTGGAATCTTTGCAAACCCAGACCAGGCCCTTCACAAACTTAGACCATGCTAGAAATCTTCTTTGATGAATCGATGAGTTTCTATGGTTGCCTGTTAGGTTAGTGATTTTTTGTGGAGCTTTATTTTTCTCCTCTTCTCATTTTTTATATATGATCGAATCATAGCCAATAAGATATTCTTGCTAACTGCTGGTTGTTGTTGGGTTTGGTTAGATCGAATGTAGAGTTTTTCTTTATTAATGCTTGTTGCTGGCTGTTGTTGGGTTTGCTGGCTGTTTAAAATTGATTTTGCCTTGAATGCTCCAGTTTTGCTAGTAGCTTCAAGATGATGTTATACTAAGGTGTAGTGAATTGTGAAATAGTGCCCTTAAAATCGGCATTGGAAATGATAAATCATGATAATCATTATGAGAAATACTACTTATCACCCCATATCAATATCTCTATGTTTAAATAGAAGGTTAAGTAAAAATGATAAATCACATGTTGATGTGTGGTGTAGGGGATGATAAGTAAGATTTTTTAATCATTATATATGCATTATACATGAGAGCCCTTCTACTCATCCCTACACCACACAACATACTTAATTTTTTATTTTATTTTATTTTTTTAATGTGGGATGTAAAAATGATAAGTAGAATTTTTCTATATATGAATGCCAAAGAATCTCGGTATTGCATGTACAATCCTCTTTATGGAATGCAACACTAGTGGGCTTATGAATGGATGTTATGACCGCACTAATGAAATATTTTTCCCTAGATCAGAAGATCAGTGGGATGAGTGGGCCTAATCTAAGAATGAGACTCACAACTTTTATGATGTTTATGATTTGGATAAGAATTAAAAAATAAAAGCAGTTCCAATCCAATCCCAACAACTATGCACTCGAGTTTTCTCATTAGTTGCCATCGGCTCTTTTCTCTCCCCCCAACGTTTACTTAGACCCAATAGCTACTCCTCAAATACTTGTTACACATGAGTCGATGGAAATCTTCTTTCTTCAAATTTTACTCTTTTTAAATTTGATACGTTTCTTTGGACATGTGTCACTTTTCGTATCCCATGGGATTTGTGCCTTCACTCACTGGCCTGTTGTGCAACACAAAACTTAACGGCTAGCCTGGCAAGTGCTTCGTGCAACGTAGAATACAAGATTTGTTCTACATTCTCCTTCTCCTTTAGAAACATGGCACCTTTATCTTGGCTTTAACTTTTGCATTCTTTGTCGTTGTCTCTCCATAACCGCCACTCTCTTTCTTCTTCCTTTACTTCTTTTTCTTACTCTGAGTTATCTCCATGTTTGGCTATCCCTCTCATTTTCTATCTTCAACCTTTCATGTTTGGTTATTCCTCTACTTTTTTGTCTTCAAGCTTTTGCATTCCTTCACCTAGATAGCTCCTCTATATGCTTCACGTTCATGTTGAAACATTGGGCAGTCCTCATGGACTCAAGTCCTTTCAACCTGCTACTTTTTAGGGGAGTCGATGGGCAGCAACCATTGCCCAAGTGGAGTTGAACTCCGTAAGGGAGTGGTTTGGTATCCCTAACTTGGTGAAGTTGACTCTTCCTGACTCTTGGGATGGTATTGTCAATCCTAATGGGACTGCAAAGCACGTCAGGCTCTACATTGACATGTTCTAGATGGGGCTGAGGCCCCTTTTGCTGCCCTCTTCACTATGCTTTAGACAATTTGGGCATGGCTCCCACCTAACTTTTACCCACTGCTTGGAGGATCCTCTTGCCTTGTTGTGAGGTATGGAGGCAAACCCTTGGATCTGTTGGAGTTGAGTATCTAGATCTGGCTTCTTGTGTATTCTTCCACGTCCGCGGTGTGAGATGTCATGACAGGAATCAATGCACTTTTCACTCTTGCAAAAGCTATTTGGTTATCCAATTGGAGTCCTACTATGCCCATGTTAAGAATTGGGATACAATTTTTCCTTTATGTCTGGGGAAGGTTGGGAGTTCCCTTATGGCGAGGCTGCTTGTTGCGAGATTTCGATCAAGGCCTCTTGGCATTCAGTCCAAAATGGCTGTTGTTTCAATATATGATATATTGTGCCTCGACCTTGTCTAGATGTGGGTTAAAGAGAATCCCAATTCCATTAGTTCGCTTGTGACCATAAGAGGGTTGCCCCTTAATCTTTGGACACAAAGGGGAAGAGGCCTCGCACAGGGGGGTTGAACGACGATATGGTCCCAACACATGTGCCTACCTTATTGGTCCTGAGAGCAGCGTGTTGTCTCGCCTCACATTTTTTGCCCTCGCTTTTAAAGGATGTCAGGAGACCCGGCAAGTCCCATCTCCATTGCATAATAACCGCTTCGTAGACATGGTTAGACAAGTGGTCTAGGACTTAGATTCACTCCTAGACCCTAACTTATTCATCATGATACCTAACACCTTCCTGGGTCCTCTTGAGAAATTCCTGCTAGTGTTCCCTTCATCCATGGCTTCTAGTTACTTCGTGGAGTTGATAGAGACAAAGCAAGGAAAATGCAGCTAGAGCACTACCAACTGTTTGATGAATGAGTTGGGCCTTACGTTAGCCCATCTGCTCACAAGGAACAAGCGGTGACCCCAACTTGGGATGTTTCATCAAGCGCAAGAGCTTCACTTAGAGGAAAAGCGACCCTCACGGGAGATGTGCTTTCGACTATCGTAGCCTTTACTAAGGGAGTATCCATGGTGGCCATTGGTATTGCCTGGCGTGATGCCTAGAACGTAGATGAGAATGAATTTGTTCCAAAGGGCTTGTCACACCAAAACACTGCCCCCCTGTAACATCCTGCTTAAAATTCAATGGTAGAATTTCTATAGACTTGAGGAACCTCGTGAAAACTACGTAAGTTTTCACGAATCGGCTAATCGCAAAGGTTTTAGTCTGTCAACATAGTCAGTGTTATAACTCATTATAGTGCTAGAAATGTGATTTTAATCGTTTGAGTTAGTTAGAAGTGTCAGAATACGTTATAATCTACACCACTAGACTTGGTTGAATATTTAGGATTTTATAGTGCAATAACCCATTATCATAATTTCAGACGAAATGCTTGTTTGAAACTGTGAATTTTTTTTAGGGGCATTTCAGGGTTGAGTTTTGGTAAATGATTTTTATTGTAGGTTAATATTAATATTTAGAATTTTTCAGTACTAAGTTTATTATGTGTTCTTTTGGAGTGAATAGTAACCTCGATAAGCGTTCTAAGTGCAGTGTTTTCAAAATCACAGTGTGGAATGTCCAAATTAGGTTAGAGAAGTTTTATTTGAGCACTTGGCAAGATCTTGGCCAAACATAGTGAATAGTATCAGACACTTGGCACAAAGAGGAACCATTAGATGGATTTGTGAAGGAAATCAAGGTGTAAGATCATGTCACCTAAGCAAAAATTTTTTTTAATCTGATCAACCAAATTGAGCCAGATCAAAGAGAGTTTCAACCTTAGTGAAATCCTAAATGGTTGGAATCTAATTGAAACCCCAAAAGCTTGGTTGAAACCAAAACCCTAAACGGTTTCCCCAAACCCTAAATTGGCCTTCAAACCCTTTTTGATCCAATTTCTAGCATTGTGTTTAATCACTTGATTAAATCACTTCCACATGCTATTAATTTCTCAAATCCTTGTTATGACATCATTATCCAACCTTTTAAACCTTGAAAATTTGATTGAGCCAAGAAAAATTGGATTTGAGCTTGATAGCATCTCAAACCCTAACCAAACCTCATTTAAACCCCAAATTGAAGCCCACTTGGTTGAGGCCCACCAAGGCCCACGAATTTGGCCACCTTGGCAAGGCTTCTTGGAGAAGTTTCCACCCCCACATGGCAGACTATCCATTGCCCTTGACTGCACCCAATAGTATCTTAATGAGATGGAGAAACCCACCCCATCAACCTCCATACCTCACAGCTTCTGCAGGTTGTCCTTTCCCCACTCTATTCTCCACTTTATGTCACATAGCTACCTTCAATCAATGGTCATTCAAGTCGATATCATCCCTCTCCAGAAGTATAGAGTCGTGCAAGACACACTTCTTTCACTTTAATCACTTCTTCACCCCGTTCTTAGAGAGAAACCCAAAAGAGCTCTCTCGGGCAGATTTCTGGGTCTTTTTCTGTGGAGATTTTCAACCATTTTTCCTCTTGTTTCACGCTTTATTCTCGTAGAACGTGACGATCTAGGTAAGTTAGCTTCTAACTTACTATTAGTTTATTGTGTATGTATGATGGGTAAGGGAACTACAATTTATGTTAAGTATGCCATGTTAAGTATGCCATATGTTACATGTATGTCATATCATGTAATATTCACCATTGTAAGTATGTCATGTTAAGTAAAGAAATCAGATCAAGTCTATGTTAAGTCAAGTTTCAGATCACGCTCAAGTTAAGTTATTCATGTCAATCACAACCCTAAGGTAATATCCTAGTGGAACTCTTTTGTTCACGCTGGAGTGTCTAAATAGGTGTGACATTCCCTGGGTTGATGAAGTACAGTCTACAGGTTGCGAATGGGGCCTAATTTGCTGGTTACCAGAGCGCGCTAGGCACTAACACCGATGGTGCCATATTTTATTTTACGTGTGTTCACAGCAAGTGTGGCACAAACAATTCATGGGGCCACAACAACTGTGGAGTATAAACTACGTGAGACACAACAATTATGTCACGTAGAATACGTGGGGCCACAACAACTGTGGAGTACATATTAACGCACTCACAGCTGGTGTAGATACCTGTGTTGTGATGCAGTAATCGGTTGGAACACACGGCTCAAGGGGACCCGTGTAGCACCCATATGGTCACGTTATTAATTAAGTCAATTGAACAAGAGTCCAAGTTTATGTCAAGAAGTTAAGAATAAGCAATCATGGTGACCCCATGAGATAAGAATAAGTTTCAGATCAAGTTCGAGTTATGTTATGTTATGTTCATGTTCACGTTAAGTTTCAAGTTCATGTTTATATCATGTTATGTTCACGTTTATGTTATGTTCAAACTCACGTTCATGTTCTTTTATGTTCATGTTCACATTATGTTTCAAGTTCACGTTCGTGTCATGTTATATTCACGTACATGTTATGTTCAAGTTCACATTCATGTTATGTTATGTTCATGTTTACATTATGTCTCAAGTTCATGTTTATGTTATGTTATGCTCAGGTTTATGTTAAATTCAAGTTCATGTTTATGTTATGTATGTTCACGTTCATGCTATGATTCAAGTCCATGTTATGTTTCAAGTTCACGTTCATGTTATGTTGCTAGTCCATGTTATATTATAAGTTCAAGTTCATGTCATGTCAAGTCAAGTTCAGTTCATGTTTCAGTTCAGGTTATGTCAGTTATGCCATGCTATATGTCAAGTTATGCTATGCTTACTTACGATTTTAATTATGTATTCATGCTTTTACTACCATGCATTCATAATTAACCTGTGTGGGAGTTTCCTGTTAACTTATTGAGATTTGTAATCAAATCTCACCGTGGTAGTCCCAACTACCATTCTCCCTGAATGGTAGGCGATGTGTTAGGATCAGTGCAGGGAGTAAACATTGTTAGACTGAAGGAGGTTGACTAGACGCCGCAGACATGACACGGAGTTTACAACTTCCGTAGTTAGTTTTTGGATAATTTTTTGGCCTCGTTAGTCAAGTTACACGAGTTACTCGACAAAACTTCCTCAATAGTGTATTTTGGTAATGTAAATATGGAGTCTGGTCTCCCATATTTTTGAGGTTACAATCTTCTAAGACTCGTACTGAAATCATGGATGTTTATTTTGTTAAGTATGCTTGGATTACGATTTATCTATTTGGGATATTATAAGTTTGGTGCATAGTATTGCTCAAGAAAAAAAAAATTATCCGTTGCAAATATTGCATAATGTTAGATGCATGTTAGGAATATTGCATCTTATATATCATGAATGTGGGTAGGTAACCTTGTGTTGTATGTCTTGACGCTTCGGATGTCCGTCCGATCCCAAACGGAATCTGGGGGCTTCACACCCCGCCCCCTTGCCCCCTCCCAAAAAAAAAAAAAATCAATGGTTTGAGTCTCTTTGTGATGTGCTTTTGCTTTCTAGGGGCTTGGCCTCCCCTATTGAGTGTCCTTGAAGGGCACCTACACTAGAGGATGTTCTTTGAGGATCTTTGTCTCTTCTAGGGGTTTTTGACGTAGAGGTTGTTTAGACTTCCAACACACTCGTTGCTAAGGATGAAGTTGTTCTATAGAGCTCTGCAGGCCAAAATGTGGTTCCCCTTGATCGATGGGTCGAGTCTCTTTGTTACGTGCCCTTATCATCTAGAGACACGTCTTCCAACCCATTTTTCACTAGGATTACTCAAGAGCTCAATGTATTCCTCACCTCTATATGAGATTACGTTACACAGTTGTGGGTTTTCATATACGTTGACTAGTTATACTTGGACTGTGCATTCTTTGCAAGGCCTATCCTCTGTAGCTTAGTGGGATGCCCAGCGCCTACATAGATTGGAGAAGAAAGTTCAGTCCTCTCGGTTGTATATGGAAGGGACTTTTCATGCCGTGATAGAGGCGATGGTGGAGAAGAGACATTGGGAGGAGGCCTACCTCTCTTTTGGTGGCCAATCTCGGGGGTAGGAGGTCGAGATCACTATGCTAAAGGTCGAGATGTTAGAGCTGTGGTGCACTTTGGCCTCGAAGAGGTCCTTATTGATGTGGGCTTTAGGAGATTTAGAGCAACGCAATATTCTTCAAAGATGAGTTGGTTGCTGAGTGCCAAGTTAACTACGAGTTGCAGGCTAGGCCAGACGAGGCATTGAAAGCTACCCAGGTGGAGAAGGACTGATGTGTGAGGTAATTTGAGATATTCACTGTGGGTGAAGAGTCATTTAGGAAGCTCAATATTGATCTTGATATGTAGGGTGAGATGAAAGAACTCTCGGCTCGACAGAAGGTCAGCTGAGAGGAGCTTTGCAAGGCCAAGGGTGGCTATGTGTGGTTGGTTGAGTCTAATGAGGTGTTGTGAGGAAAGTTGACAAGGGCCTCACAATGATTTAGTGTACTTGACCCTGCCCTCCAAGAAGCTAGGAATGATGTATCACATCTTTTTCAACAATTATCCACGGTCGTTCAAGTTTGCAACCTTCCATGGGGAATTGATTGAGCTGAGTTATTGCATATTTTAATACTTTTGGAACCAATATATCTTAATTCTTTCATTACTTTATCATTGGTTTTATATGAAAAAAATGATTAAGATGTATGAATCTAAGTTGTGATTTTAATTGATTAAAAGCATGAATTTCTACTTAATTTTACCAACTACTGATTACTGTGGAGTCTGGTCCACATCACTCGAGTGGAGGCATTTGGCCGCTCGAGCGAAATTCAGGTAGATTCAAACGCTCGACTGCCACTCGACAATGAGCTCGAGCGGGTTGCGGGAAAGGAGATCGCTCGAGTGGAGGCATTTGGCCGCTCGAGCGAAGTAGGCAGAGTTGAACGCTCGATGTTCACTCGACACTCCGCTCGAGCGGACATCGTATTTTACAGATCTAGGGTTTATTCGCCGTTAGGGTATATATATGGGATTTTACATCTTATGGCCGACTTTTGGCCTGGAAAACACGGTTTGATTAGAGCAAACACTGAGAATTTATTTTTCCTTGGTATTTTTCACTTAGATCTAGAGAGGGAGATTCTCACGAGCGATCATTCACGCAGCAACACAAATTCTTCTGAACATTCACTCACACGCAGCATATTGAAGAGCTCCTTGAGGGGTCCAATTGCTACTGCATCCAGCCTCCTCCACCGCTTCAATTCTTCATCTCAATTCAATTGGCTTGATCTTTTCATTCCCTACTTGTTATTTAATTTCAGTTTTAAGTTTTTTGGAATATTTTTGAGATTTTTGGTTTAAAAGTTTGAGTAATTTATTTGTTAATTATTTATTTCATGTTATTTATTTTTCTAGCTTCGTTAAGCTTTTATTTTAATAGTGATTACAATTTTATGGATTAATTTTGAGAATTTGTAATTTGAATACAATGATGAACCCTAGAACCTTGACTTTGGGGCTTTTCAATTTTCAGTTCGTATTTTGTCAATTATTTTCTAATCTAGTTTAATTCTTAATTTAGTTTTATTAATTTCTTAGTTTAATCTCTTAGTCTTTTACATTTCAATTCGACACTAAAAAATCTAAAGATATGAATCTAGTCCATGATTAGTACCCTTTTTCATTCCTTTTGCACTCTTCCATCCATTGTATATACCATCATCTTTATTTTCTCTTTGTGAAGATTTTCACCTTTTTCAACGAGTTTGAGTTTTAAGTAGCTTTCCCTGAGGAGACGATTTAAGAATTTGTTCCTAATTGTTACACGACATCCTCCTGCACTTGGAATAGCCTTTGTGCTACTCAATTTTGAGTGAGTCAACAATTATCCACGGTCTTTCAAGTTTGCAACCTTCCATGGGGAATCGGGTAGAATATAGGTCCCTAGAAATTAAGGAGGTTCTTGTTGGCTAACTCAGGGGTCGACTTGAAAACTTTGGACCTACGCAGTGTCCTTTCTGATGTAGACACATTCTTCACCCAGTCGATTCCTCCTCTTGATTGTGGCTTATAGCCTTAAATGCTATTTTTATGTTTTATTTTTTGTACTGGCCGAAGGTTACAAATACTCTTTGTATTAACTCATTTTTATCGGTTTATTTGTCCAATTTCATAGTTCCTTTTGCTATTATGCCTTTATTTCTATCATTATGTCTTAGCTAATACCTGGAAGTTAATGCTGCTTTCTGGCGTCTTTTAGGATCTTAGCTTTCAAGGGGTTTACCCCACCTGAGTTGCTTTTGACCATCGTTGTTTAGGCAAGCGCTAACCTTGGTCACCAACCCTTGGTGCGAGTGTTAACCCTGATTGCATGCATGTTATTAACACTCTATTGCTTAACCGAGCATCGTGCAAAAGGAGTGGGAGATTTTCTCAACCACTATTTAGGCGAGTACTAACCCCAGTCGCATATGCGTGCACTAACCTTAGTTACCAACCATTGGCACTAGTGTTAAACCTAGTCGCATGCACATTGTGAACACTTGGTTGCTCACTCAAGGGGCGTGCTAAGGGAGTGGGAGAATTTCTCGATTGTTGTTTAGGCGAAGGCTAACTCGGCTTGTATGTGCATGCATTAGCCTTGGTAGCCAGAATTGGCATGATTTTTAACCTCGATTGTATGTGTTTTTAACACCTGGTTTCTCGGCCTAGAGGTGGGCTGAGGGAGCATGAGATTTTCTCGTTTGCTATTAGGTGAAGGTAACCCTAGCTGCATGTGCGTAGGTTTGCCTTGGTTGCCAACCACTAGTGAGAGTGTTAACCCTAGTCTCATGGGCATTGTTAACACTAGGTTGCTCCCTGAGGAGTGTGGTAGGCTTATTCCCATTCATGTTCTCCAACTAGGCTCGAGCTTTCCATGCTCTTGTCTTTTGGTGGCTGTCCCAACTTCCCTTAGCACGAGATCTCTGACTTTGAATGCCCAGTGCTTAACTTTCTTGTTGAAGTATTCTGTTGTTCTCCTCCTGTAGGTTGCTGCTCTCACTTCTGCCGCTTTTCTCTTTTCTTGTAGTAGGTCAAGATTCACTTCCAAGCCTTTGTCATTTACTTCCTCGTAGTAGTGATGGACTTGATAACTTGGCAAACTGATCTCTACCGATTTTACCACTTACTATTATAGGTCATTGCAAATGGAATTTGTCCTATTTGGGTCCTCATGGTGGTCTTGTATGCCCATAGTACTCCCCTGAGTTCTTCAGCCCATGCTCCATTCTGATCACTGAGCCTAGTTTTTACCATGAGGAACATAGTTTTGTTTATCATTTCAACTTTTTTGTTAGCTTGTGGATGGCTAGGGAGGAATATCTAACCTTAATTCCCAACTTTGAGCAACATTCCCTATATTGGTTGCAGTCAAACTGCCTGTTATCTGAGATTAGGACCACGATATGCTGAATTGACACACTACGAATTTCCTTTGAAACTTTATGATGTTGCCTGCTGTAATTGTAGCTAATGTCTTTGCTTCTACACACTTCGTGAAGTAGTTATTGGCGACCACGATGAACTTGACACCTCCCTTTCTTGGCAGCATCGGTCCTACAATGTCTATTCCCCATTAGGAGAAAGGCCATGGTGCTGAGATCATGGTAAACACATTTGGTAGGTTGTGAGGCACGGTTGCTTCCACTATGGTTGGTTGCCCTAGGTCTAATCTTTCTCACCTTCATTTGTTCTCTTGGAAGTTCCCCTATGGTTAGGTATTTTTTCACATCTTGTGCCCATTTTGGTATAACGCTCCTATTATTGATACTTTGCTTCCTATAGACGAGTTCTCCAATACTAAGAATTTGTGTACTTCAACTTCACTTGTGCCTTACCCATTGGTCATGACAAAACCTATCAACAGTGCTCCATACTCTGCATCATTTTTTGTCCCCTTGAATGCCACTTTTATGGCATAGTGAATTTCTTCACCCTATTCTGTCATGAGGTAGACACCTACTCCTCCACCATTGTGGTAGGAGGAGTCATTGATGTATACATGCTAGCATGTTCCCTTTGATGCCATCAACGGTGGCTTTGGGAAGTGGGCAAATTCTGCAACAATCCATTTGGATTTGTCCTTTTATGGCTCTTCTTGAGAGGTAATCAAGATTGGACTCACTAAGCTTGACTGACTAGTTCACAATTTTGCCCAACGTGTCTGTCATGTGTAGGACTTTCTTTAGATGGCATGTGCCTGGAAGTAGGGCTTTAGTTTGCATGCTGCTATCACCATCACAAATGCCAAAAACTCCATTCTTGGGTAGCGCATCTCTACTCTCCTTAAAGCTCAGTGGGTGTAGTATACGAGCTTTTGCATTTTTCCTTCCTCTGTTACCAAAATAACACATACCACTTCTAACTTAACTGACATATATAGATATAGTGCTTCCCCCTATTTGGTTTAGCTGAGGTATAGAGGCCTAGATAGGTAGGATGTCAGTTGCTCAAAAGGCTTGCCACATTCGTTATCCCAATCCTAGGTCTTCTACAACACCTGAAATAATGGGAGACATTTGTTTGTTGACCTTAATTCAAACTTGTTTAGTGCTACTATCCTGCTGGTTAAGTTTTGCACTATGTTTAGATGTTGGGATGACTTCATCTTCATTGTCGCCTTTATTTTTTCCTGGATGGCCCTGATCCCTTTTTATGACATCATGAAGCCCATGAATTTCCTTGAGACCATGCCAAACGTGCACTTGGCTGGATTGAGCTTCATGTTGTACTTCTATAACATGACAAAGATCTCATTTAAGTCCACCAAGTGGTGGTTGTCCTCCTTTCTTCTGACTAGGAGGTCTTTTATGTATACCTCCATGTTGTGTCCAACTTATTTTTCGAACATGCAATTTAATAGTTGTTGATGTGTTGCTCCAACATTTTTCAGCTTGAATGGCATTACCAGATAAGAGTAGAGCCACTTATATGTTATAAAGGATGTCTTTTCTATGTTGCTCTCACAGAATTTTTTCTGGTTGTACCCTGAGTAGGCATCCACAAAGCTCAACATTTGGTGTCCAGCTGTCGAATCAAGTACTAATTCATTTTGTCGCAAAGGGAAGTTATCTTTGGGACATGCTTTGTTCAATCAGTGAAGTCTATGCATATTCGCCACTTCCCATTTTCCTTCTTCACCAATACTATGTTGAAAGACCCCTTTGGGTAAGATTCCTTGATGAAACATGCTTCCTGTAGGTGACCCACTTCCTGAAGCTCCTCCACTTCTATCTTATTTGTTTGGCCTTTAGATCGACACATAGTCTATTCTCACCATGTCCTCGTGGCTCCAAGCTAACACATCTCTATGCTCGATGAGGAGCTACTTCATTCGCTCTGGTGCCATTTGTGTCCCTATCCTAGCCAGGGAATTTGGTCAGTTTGGAAAAAGGTGACCTATGGCACCCTGACCCCCGGTAAATGACTAGGCGAGGATCCATGGTGTCAAGGGAATCAACCATACAACAACACCTGTGATTTAAGTTGAGATAGGCATGTAATGTTCATTAGGAAAGAGTAATGGTTCGTAGTGGAAAGATAGGTTTAGTTTGAAGACTAAACGATATAGTACCAAAAATATAAAAGAAACCATGATTTTATTTTCACGATATCTGCAATGTCACAACATATGGTTGCTTACCCTAACAGTTAAAAGTATAGCTTCTACAACCAACCAATCCTACAAAAGGAAACAGGCCTAGTCACCTATTGCTTGGGTTGGGTTGGCTCTCCCTCCTCAGGTACTCCTGGATCTACCTCTGCATCAAAGTTTTATGGTTATGATATCTGTGATGCCCCCAGATTCCGCTTGGGATCAAACGGACATCTGAAACGTCGAGACATGCAACACATGGTTACCTACCCCCGTTCATGACATATAAGATGCAATATTCCTAACATCCATCTAGCATTATGCAATATTCGCAGCGGATAATATTTTTTTTTCTTGAGCAATACTATGCACCAAACTTATAATATCCCAAATAGTTAAATCGTAATCCAAGCATACTTAAAAAATTAACGTCCACGATTTCAGTAAAAGCCTTAGAAAATTGTGACCTCAAAAACATGGGAGACCAGACTCCATATTTACATTATCAAAATATACTACTGAGGAAGTTTGTCGAGTAACTCGTGTAATTTGACTAACGAGACCAGAAAACTATCCAAAAACTAACTATGGAAGTTGTAAGCTCATTGTCGTGTCTGCGGCCTCTAGTCAACCTCCTTCAATCTACCAATGTCCACTCCCTGCTCTAATCCTGACACATCGCCTACCATTCGGGGGCAATGGTAGTTGGGACTACCATGGTGAGATTTGATTACAAATCTCAGTAAGTTAACAGGAAACTCCCACACAGGTTAAAGATGCATGCATGACAGTAAAAGCATAAATGCATAATTAAAGTCGTAAGTAAGCATAGCATAACTTGACATATAGCATGGCGTAACTGACATAACCTGAACTGAAAGTGAACTGAACTTCACTTGACGTGACATGAACTTGAACTCAAAATATAACATGGGCTAGCAACATAACATGAATTTGAACTTGAAACATAACATGGACTTGAATCATAGCATGAACGTGAACATACATAACATAAACATGAACTTGAATTTAACATAAACCTAAGCATAACGTGACATAAACGTGAACTTGAGGCATAATGTGAATGTGAACCTAACATAACATATACATGAACTTGAAAATAACATGTACGTGAACATAACATGACAGAAACGTGAACTTGAAACATAACGTGAACATGAATATAACATAACATGAATGTGAGCTTGAAGATAATATGATATGAACATGAACTTGAAACTTAATGTGAACATGAACATAACTTGTACGTGAGCATAACATAACATAACATGAACTTGATCTGAAACTTGACTTAACGTGGACTTGATCTGAAACTTATTCTTATCTCATGGGGTCACCATGATTGCTTATTCTTAACTTCTTGACATGAACTCAGAATCTTATTCAATAGATTTAATTAATAACGTGACCATATGGGTGCTACACGGGTCCCCTAGAGCCGCGTGTCCCTGCCAATTACCACATCACAACACAGGTATCTATAGCAGCTGTGAATGCGTTAATACGTACTCCACAGTTGTTATGGCCCACGTATTCTACGTGTCACAATTGATGTGTCTCACGTAGTGTATGCTCCACAGTTGTTGTGGCCCCATACTTTATGCTCCACAGTTGTTGTGGCCCTATGAATATACGTAAAATAAAATATGGCATCATCAGCGTTAGTACCTGGCTCGCTCCGGTGACCAGCTAATTAGGCCCCATTCGCAACCTGTTGACTGTACTTCGTCAACCCAGGGAATTTCACACCTATTTAGACACTCCAGCATGAACAAAGGAGTTCCACTAGGATATTACCCCATCCTAGCACTTAGGGTCGTGATTGACATGAATAACTTAACTTGAACGTGATCTGAAACTTGACTTAACATAAACTTGATCTAACTTCTTTACTTAACATGACATACTTGTAATGGTGAATATTACATGATATGACATACATGTAACATATGGCATACTTAACATGGCATACTTGTAACATATAGCAATATATGACAGAATAGATTGTGTGACAGATAAATATTCGTGACAGAATAAGTCATGTATAACAGATAAACATGTAATGACGTGGCATGACATGACATATATGATAACATACATATATAAATTGTAGTTCCCTTACCCATTATACATACACAGAAAACTGATAGTAGGTTAGAAGCTAACTTACCTCGATTGTCGCATTCTACGAGAATAAGGCGCGAAACACGAGGAACTATAAGAGGTCATTCTAAAAGTTAGAAATTTAATTACTAACAATCAGAAACATGAAAACAAGCTAACTTAGAGTAAAATTATCATTTTACCCTCTACATGTGAGAAAATGACCTTACCCCTAACTTAAAGATTTCACATCCTAACTCCAAAAATTTTTAAAATTTACATTCCTCATGTAAATTTTGTCATAAACTCAAATATTAACTCAGAAAGATTTAAAACAAATCACAACTATGAAAAACACACTATGGCCGAAACATCCATAGGCTATTTCTCTTGATTTTTGTTGCAATTCCTTCCAAGTTCAAAACTCATGCTTAAACCAAAATTTTGCAACAAAGATCTTCCTATTCTAAGTTTACAACCATACTTAAAACATTCATTTAGGAAAAGCTAATAATCAGCACCAAACTTTTTGTAAAAAGATCCAAACACTTGAATCACAAGTTTTGACC
This sequence comes from Carya cathayensis, assembly GCA_011037825.1. NCBI lineage: Eukaryota > Viridiplantae > Streptophyta > Magnoliopsida > Fagales > Juglandaceae > Carya > Carya cathayensis. The sequence goes on along the minus strand of QGSO01000139.1, from coordinate 439,847 downwards.
CTAAATCAAAACATCTCCAAGAATTCCAAAAAATCAAATCTTTCTTCCAACATATTCATAACATCATCCTAAGATCAACCATGTTTTAAATCATCAAACTAAAGTCACCAAAATCACAAAATAACACTTGGAGTTTTTGGTTTTACACTTAGTCCAAAGATAGAATCTTTTTCCTCAACTAGCTTTGATAAATCTCTTGATCAATGACTTAAAATAGCATCCAACCATCAAACTTAAAATCACATGGCTAAAAATCAATAAAACATGGATCTAATCCAAAAACATCAAATTTTAGGCCTAACCGAAGTCCTCTTGCATAGAAAAATCATATATTTGAAACTAATACTAAATATCTTCAAAATAACATCCTAAAATGAAAATAAGAGACTTAGGATCATCATATAAAAATATCAAAGCCTTTATAGTAAGATCAAATCTCCAAATATTCAAACTTTCTCCAAATAAAAACTGTTTTGCCACTTCTAGTTTCCAAGTTTCTAGATCTAAGAAACTCTATCATCAAAAGCTTTATTCATGCAACAAAACCTCAATGAAGACTCTTAAAAACATTCTAAAAACACTCCATAAAATTTTTGGACCAAGATATGTCCATTAGCTTGGTCAAAAATTCCAAAACATAACATACTCTCCAGATTCATGCCCAGAATGACCAAATGACCATGGAATGATATGAATAATATATCTATGGAAGCTATACTCAAAGAGGAACAACTTTCATGAAGGAGTCATCATGTGAAAATACCTACAAAGGGTCAAAAATCTCCACGCAAAAACATACAGAAATCTGCCTGAGAGAGCTCTTTTGGGTTTCTCTCTAAGAACGGGGTGAAGAAGTGATGAAAGGGAAGTAAGTGTGACTTGCATGACTCAAGACTTCTGTAGGGGGAAGATATGGACCTGAATGACCATTGATTGGAGGTAGATATGTGACATAAAGTGGAGAATAGTGAAGGAAGAGGATAGCCTGCAGAAGTTGTGAGGTATGGAGGTTGATGGGGTGGGTTTTTCCATCTCATCAAGGCACTATTGGGTGCAGCCAAGGGCAGTGAATGGTCTGCCATGTGGGGGAGGAAACTTCTCCAAGAAACCTTACCAAGGTGGCCAAATTCGTGGGTCTTGGTGGGCCTCAACCAAGTGGGCTTCCATTTGGGGTTTAAAGGGGGTTTGGTTAGGGTTTGAGATACTATCAAGCTCAAATCTAATTTTTCTTGGTCCAATCAAATTTCCAAGATTTAAAAGGTTGGATAATGATGTCATAAAAGGAATTTGAGAAATTAATAGCATATGGAAGTGATTTAATCAAGTGATTAAACACAATGCTAGAAATTGGATCAAAAAGGGTTTCAAGGCCAACTTTAGGGTTTGGGGAAACTATTTAGGTTTTCGGTTTCAACCAAGTTTTTGGGGTTTCAAATAGATTTCAACCATTTAGGGTTTCACTAGGGTTGAAACCCTCTTTGATCTGGCTCAAAATGTTGATCAGAGGAAAAGGGTTTTGCTGAGGTGGCATGATCTCACACCTTGATTTACTTCACAAATCCATCTAATGGTTCCTCTTTGTGCCAAGTGTCTAATACTATTCACTATATGTGGCTAAGATCTTGCCAAGTGTCCAAATAAAACTTCTCTAACCTAATTTGGACATTCCACACTGTGATTTTGAAAACACTGCACTTAGTACGCTTATCGAGGTTACTATTCACTCAAAAAAAAGCGTAATAAACTTAGTACTGAAAAATCTAAATATTCATATTAACCTACAGTAAAAACCGTTTACCAAAACTCAACCCCGAAGTGCCCCTATAAATAAATTCACAGTTTCGAACAGTCGTTTCGTCCGAAATTATGAAAATGGGTTATTGCGTATAAAATCCTAAATATTCAACTGAGTCAGTGGTGTAGACTATAACGTATTCTGACACTTCTAAGTACCTCAAACAATTAAAATCGCATTTCTGGCACCATAGTGAGTGATAACACTGATTATGTTGACAGACTAAAACCTGTGCGATTGATCGATTCGTGAAAACTTATGGGGTTTTCACGAGTTTCTAAAGTCTATAGAAATTCCACCATTGAATTTCTAGGGGCTGTTACTATATCAAAACCATAGGTAGGTTAGGCTGAAATGACAAGACTGTTAATGAGAAACAATGCTAATGAATATGTAACAAACAATTTTATGCAGTGAATGCATGAATTGGTGTATGATGATGAATTAACCTCTAATGCAATAGTGCATGTATTAGAAAAAATGGCGAGGAATCATTCTCTCGGTAAAATACATTTATATAAGTATGATGAAGAATCACCTTCTAAGGAATTACTATCTGTCACAAAATTCAAGACATATCTTGGTAGTTATGCATGTCACCAAGGCTAGGAATCACCCTCCTGTCAAGCACGTAAAATCTATAACACTAGTCACACAACAGTTCACCATCATCATATAGATATTCATCACATAGACATACCTCGCCTGGTGGGCCAATAAGGGAGAAGCTGCTCCACAGTTCGAAATCCTGGAATCTCTTCCACCCAACCAACATGGTGCAACTCAGATTGCATGTATCCTAACACAGGTTGACTCTCACATAGAGATATACATGTTGCACCAGGGAAACATCTACCAAGCCAACCAACTCAAAGACACCATCACGGGATACGCTCAAGGGATTCTACATCCCGTCTATCAGGTGAGGCCAACATGATACCGCCCAACCCCAATCATCCACGGGGACTCTCTCTACTTGCATGAATCTCGTGGTGATGTCTTATAGGAATGGTTCAGGGAGTTTTCCATCTCGTCCCATGATAATTGATACACGGTACGTTTACTCACACAAAGATTCCACAAAAAACAAGTGCATTCAAATCTTAGGAAACACGAAGTGAAAATATTCATAAACATAATGGCAAAACATTTAATTTTTCATGATTAGAAAGGGGGAGATTATAGTACGCATGAACCAAAATTCCATAACCTTCTCAAATAACATTTACCCCCATTCCTTGATACTATCTTAGAAGCTAACCTACCTCACTGACTCACAGCGGAGCTATATTGCTCATTTCTTTGTCTACTTGCAAGTCCTTGGCTCCTTCCAAAGAATCTGAATCCAAGGGCTCTCAGATGTTTATGAACTCAAAAGCGAGATTTTGGCTCTCGGCTTAAGCCTTTTATAGCAAAGGTTTGTTAGGTATCCTTTTGACTCTTGATGTGACTGAATTGGAGCCCTTTAGTCTTGTTCATCCTACTATAGGATGACAAAGACAGACTAGTAGGGCATGATCTGCACATCCTTATGGCCTGCCATATTCCCAATCCTTAGTCTCTCTTAGCCAAAGCATTTCTCATGTGGCGTTAGACTGTACTTCTGGGTTCAGACGATATGATTTGCCAAGTCGCAATCCTTTCAGATGGAGTGTGGGAGATTGTGCATGACATTGCCACTGCTTAAATGTTTCCGTGTAGTCCTGCAAAGCTCATACGAGTCAACAAGGGTCTTGTCCCTTCTGCTCATTCTTTGCCTTTGTACATTAGGTGGCTTTTCTGAACTAGGAGCCTCTTCAGTCCCTCGTTCTCACTCCAATGCTTGCCCGTACTTCTGTTAGACTAGCTGCACTCTACAGACCAGTGCTGCCTCACTTTCCACCTACATCATGGAAGGATCACCTTTGCCTTCCACTAGGCAAGGATAAACTTTTTCCTTTGCCTTCCTTTGCTCCTAGATGGTGGTTTGGTCTGTTTCGTTAACATGGTCTTCAAAATGATCAATTTTAGAGGGTTAGCGGCTTCACCTTGTTTAAGATTCTCTTCATCCCAAGTCTCTATTGCCTGGTCAATGAGCTCTAGATTTGGGGGAATCTTATCTTCGTCCATCGCATCCTTGACAACCTAAATTTTTGATGCTCCATTCTTTAGCTCCTGCACATAGCATTCGTGTGCTAGTACTTGCTTACCACGTACTTCCCCAATACCTGTATCTATCAAGAAATTCATCTTTAAGTGGTACATTGAGCTGATCACTCTCATCTTGTTCAGGGTTAGGCAACCAAACATCGTGTTCTATGACGAATGAGCTTTTACCACCAAAAATTTCATGATTGTTGTTGTTGTGCGGGATGTAGCTCGTCTCATGATGGGTAACTCCATGGAACCGATTGACTGCATTATTTCTCGTGAAGACCCCTTTCATGGTGTAGGGGATGGCCACATATTGTATTGCTTAATGGCCATCTTCAAGAACATGTTCCAAAATAGTACGTCTGCTATAACTCTTGTTGTCAATCAAAGTCCCGTAGGTAGTGTAGTATGCGACAAGTAGAGTTACTACCAAAGCATCATCTTGCAAGTACAACGCACCTTGCACTTTTCGTTGCCAAAGTATATAGGAGTACTCTTCCCGGTTTTAGTTTACTTTAAGGACCTGTCATTAGCAAAAACTCCCTCATATCTTGCCCTTCTAACATTGGCCAAGTGGCTGATGTGGTTTGGTAGAGCCATGACAATGGGTGAGCTTCCTTACAGTATTCTTTTCCTTCCTTGGACTCTCGCTCTTGAGCCTTCCTACAAATCTTTCTCTTCACTTCCTGGTGGGTTGCCTTGGTGGAGGCTCATGTTCAACAATGAGGCACTCCAATTCCCTATTCTCTTGCATAATCTCTATCATGTGCTTGAGGTTGTGACAATCTTCAGTCGCATGGCCCCTTGCTATGTGATAAGCGCAGTAATGGTCAGATCCCCTATTAGAGTTTTGTCATCAGTCTTACGTGCCAGTGCATCCTCACAACCTTGCACGTTCATACTTAAATGTGCCACCTAGGAACCTTAGTGGCAGGAGTGGGAGCTGCTTTCCTTCCTTTGGTCATAATGGTCACTGCTCACTTTTTCCTCATTTTCTTGCCCTTTATAGCTTTTGGTCACCTCCTTCACATTCCTATTTACGTTGTCCATTTATGCGCTTTAAGCATGTATTTTGCATTGACAAAGTTGTTAGTTCTATTTATGAACCATAGTAGAGTCATTGGCATCTTTTTTGCCAACTTTGCCATGAAGGGACTTCTAGGCCAAATCCCTCCCAGAAGAGCCCTTAGCATTATCTTTTCATCTTGGTTGTTTGCCGTCAGACACTCTTTGTCAAATCGGGTAAGATATGCCTTTAGGCTCTCATCCTCCAACTATTTCATGGTGATGAAGTATGCGGCTGGCTGTCTTCTCCTCTTGCTTGCCATTAATTGATTCAAAAATTATCTATAAAGCTCCTTGAAATGATTATAAAGCTTGGCTATTGATTCCCAAACCACCCTCTTGCCATGCCTTTAAGGGTTAATGGGAAAGCTCAGCACAGAACCTCTCCCCGGAATCCGTGTAAGGTCATGTGGGCCTTAAACGCCTCTAGATGCTCCAATCTTTGGACCGATCATAAAGGACTATTTGTGGCACTTTAAAATTTTAAGAGGGGGACCATCATTTTCTCCCTACTACAGGGTAGATCCATGCTATTGAGTAGGTCGTCGACCGACATAGATGCTCCTACTTATCTTTCCATTTCTTCATATTTTTCCGTGAGATCCTGTAGATTTTCATGCATCTTCTTCTTTTTATTTGATTGCTATGGGATTTCTTATCATGCTTCCTGTCATATCCTCAACCTTCACCTCCTTTAGATTTGGCTTCCCTTCGCTTCCGGATGTTGTTCTCTCTTTGCAAGATTTAAAAAGGAATTTAATTAATGTTACTTTCCTGCCATTGTGAAGTAGTAGAAGTCAAAGGAATTTGCTAACTTGGTTCAGGGGAGCATGCTTGTTGAGCAGTATGCTGCTAAGTTTATGGAATTGGGGAGATTCGCCCCACACCTCATTTCAACTGAGAGCATGAGAGTGGAGTGCTTTCAGGAAAGACTGCAGATGCGAATTAGGGCTCAAGTAGCTTGGCTAGAGATTAAGGGTTTATAGAGATTGGTACATGTGGCCTCCATAGCTGAGTGAGAACAATGCAATTCATTGGTTGTGCTCACGAGCTTTAAGAGGAGAATGTTTATTGGCGAGGGAAGCAGTTCCGGTGCCCCTAAGAAGTTCCTACGTAGGATGGGAGGATGACTGCCAACTACCCCCAAAGCGCATTTGGGAGGAAGGACGTTAGAGTGCGGTAGTAATCATAGGGCCCATGAGGGAGAGTGTAGCTAGGCCCTAATCTTGTGCTATCATTGTAAGTGGATGGGACACTATGCCAAAGATTGTCCCTAGGCAATACCAGTGCAATGAACAAATCATGACGTTGGACATAGAGATCAAAGATAGGCCGTACAAGCATGAGTGTACTCCTTAACAAGACAAAGACGCCCAGACACCTAGGAAGCAGGTGTCATCACAGTACATGACCTTAACTCATGATCGTTGTGTTTGTAGGAATGTAGTGTAAGTAGTAAGTCGGTTGGTGGTTACAGGGCAAGTTAGAATATCTCATTTCTACCCGAGTACGCTATTTGACTTGGGTGTTTCCCAGTCATTTGTGTCCACTGCATTCACCAAGATGATTGGTCTTTGAGTGTAATCGATGCGGAAAGGAGTCTCAGTAAAGTTATCCAAAGGAGGAACGATGTTTTACGTTAAAGTCATTGTTGAATGCCCCTTAGAGATAGGTGGAGTCATTTTGGAGCAAACCTAATAATGTCATTTTAGGTGTGGACTGGTTGTTTAGGCACTTTGTGAGTATAGATTGCTGGCAAAGGATTGTAACATTCTGTGTACCTGGAATGGAAGGTTGGATTTTTTGAGGAAGTAAGTTAAGATCAATGCCGGAAATAATAACCTCGTTGCATGCCAAGAAGGAGTTGGCGAGCAGGGTCGAAGCCTACTTAGTACATTTAGTACTTAAGGAGAATAAAACTAAGGAGATTGAGGATATACCCATAGTAAATGAATTCTTGGAGGTATTCAGACAACTACTAGGATTGCCCCCTTCTAGAGAAGTCGAGTTCTCAATTGAGTTGGAACTGAAAATTCCAGTACATAATTTGTCCTATAGGATGGCCCCAATCGAGTTGAAAGAACGGAAAAGCCAACGGTTGGAGTTGTTGAAGAAGGGATCTATCAAGTCTAGTATCTCACCTTGAGGAGCATCGATGCTATTTGTTAAAAAGAAGGATGTAACCATTAGGATGTGTATCAATTATTAAGAAATGAATAAGTTGACCATAAAGAATGGATACTTGCTACCGAGGATAGATGATTTTTTTTATCAGTTGCAAGGAGCTACAATGTTTTCTAAGATTGACGTTAGGTCAGGTTATCACCAATTGAGGATTTGGGGAGTTGACATACCAAAGAAAACTTTTTGGACAAGATATGGTGTTTTGAGTTTACGGTGATGCCTGTCATGTTAGCTAATGTCCCAGGAACTTTCATGGACATTATGAATAATGTATTTTGGCCGTCTTGGACTTATTTGTAGTAGTGTTCATAGACAATATACTAGTGTATTCTAGGAGTGTCGAAGATCACGAGGATTGTCTGAGATTAGTATTGGGAAAGCTCAAGGACCATCAATTGTTTTCCAAACTCAACATGTGAGTTTTGGTTGAAGGAAGTGAGATTTTTCGATCATGTGATATTCAAGGAAGGAGTCATGGTTGACCTAAGCAAGATTGAGGCAGTAGTGGAATGACAACGTCCTACATCGGTTCATGAAGTTAGGAGTTTCTTTGGTTTAGCTGGTTATTACCATAAGTTTGGGGAAGGATTGGCTAGGTTATCAAGTCCTCTCACAATGTTAACTAGGAATCATTTTAAATTCATTTGGACCAATAAATGTGAGTAGAGTTTCAAGGAATTGAAGAGGAGATTAACCAAAACCCTTGTCTTAGCCTTACCCAAGCCTCCCAAACCATTTGTGGTGTTTAGCAATGAGTCAAGGTACAAATTAGGTTGAGTCCTAATGCAAGAAGAAATGGTAGTGACTTATGCATCTAGGCAATTGAAGGACTACGAGAAGAACTATCCTACTCATGACTTGGAATTAGTAGTTGTAGTATTTGCCTGGAAGGCACTACCTATATGGTGAAGAGTGAGAGGTGTACACGGACCATAGGAGTTTAAAACACCTCTTTACCCAAAAGAATCTTAATATGAGGCAATAGAGATGTTTGGAAACCATCGTTGACTACTGGTGTGAAATCAAGTATCACCCGAAAAAGAGAATTTAGTTGCTGACATGCTAAGTCACAAGTTAAGCTCAAAAGGCATGGAAGATTCCACAAAGGTGGACTCACTTTTGGAAGGGATGAGACACATTCTTTTGAAGGATTTTTTTCACCAGAGGATAATCTTAGCGGCATGCAACAGTTAAGAGTGAGTGAGTTCGATGAACTTATGTGCCAGCAGAGGAATGACCCAAATTTGGGATTTTGACAAAGAGTCTGCAAAGGTAGGGGACCTATACATTTCAACTTAGGCGAGGATGGAACCTTATTTTTAGAGAAAAGAAAGTAGTTCAGCCTAATTCAGAAATGTTACGACGAATAGTAGTAGAAGCTCATTCCTTACCATACTCATTCCTTACCATACTTGATACATATAGGAGGTACAAAGATGTACCGAGATCTTAGGAAGGATTTAGGTGGGAAGGAATGAAGTGAGACATCACCCACGTCATCAAGAGATAAGCTTCATATCGAGGGGTGAAAGCTGAGCATCAGAGACCGGTTGAGGATTTAAAGCCCTTGCCTATTCCGTAATGGAAGTGGGAAGACTTTGCCATGGACTTTATGGTTGGGTTACCCCTAACCCTTAATGGTAAAGACAACATATGGTTAATCGTAGATAGGTTGACCAAGAGTGCCCACTTTTTACGAGTCGCTATTACAAACACACTAAGTAAGTTCACTCGGATGGACATAAGAGAGATAGTTAGGTTAGATAGAGTGCATTCAGATGTTGGACCGAGACCCAAGATTTACGTCTCATTTTTTGAAGTGTTTACAAGCAGCGATGGGCACTAAGCTGAAATTCAAGAGTGCTTACCATCCCTAAATTAACGGACAATTGGAGAGAACTATGTCTAAAGGACATGCAGAGAGCATATGTATTGTATTTTAAGGGGCCCTGGGAAAGCCATGTCCCACTCATTGAATTTGTATACAATAACAATTACCAAACGACCATCCAAATGGCCCCTTACGAGGCATTGTATAGGAGAAAATGTGGGTCATCGATATGTTGGGTTGAAGTAGCTATTAATTATCAATTTATATATACATATATAATTATCAATTTATATGTGCACTTCAATTTATCAATTGAAGTGTCGGGACATGCAACAAAAGGTCATATACTCCTATTCATGACAGTTAAGAATGCAATGCGCCTAACATACTTATAACAATATGTAGTAATCGTAGCAGATAGTTTTCTATTAGCAATACATAATGTACCAAAATGTTAATCCCTAATCACAAACACTTATCCATTAATATTCACAAATCAAAAGTCATTTCATCCATCTAAAAAGTTTGTAATCAAACCATAATACTAGAGACAGATCTCCATAGTTATAGACATAATATAAACTAAAATCAAACACCAATGCACTCACTCAGCTTGAATATAAGCTCCAAAATAGAATCCAGGAACTGGAGGATTGACTCCAAAAGATCCCCAAGGCTCTTTCCAAGCCAACACGACCTATTCTAGATAGTCGTGCGCTGATCCTCTACTCCAAATACATCGTATACCACTCTGGGGGGGAATGACAGTTAGGATTACCATAATGAGTTTTTATAAAAATCTCAGCTAGTAAAGCTCCTAAGCTAATAACAGTAGGAATAAGCATGCATGTTAGGAACATGACATGTATGCTTGATTAACATGAACATGCTTATGCATGACATGACTTGGAAACATCATAACTTGACATGAACACGATATACTTGCGTGCATGAACATGAGATATCCATACATATACATGTTTGATTATTTGAAAATGGACACATCACAGCTCCCCACATACTATGCACTCTTGCCATACCACATCAAAGCACAGGTCCTTGCACCAGCTGTGAATACATCATTCATGAAGGTTTTACCTGTAGGTAAATCCATAACTTGTACTTGTAGCATGTTTCGGCACCCACTGACATTTGGTGCCTGACTTCGCTCTAGGAACCAATTACTTAGGTCCCATTCGAAGTCAATTGACGGTACTTTATCAACCCAGGGGATTCCACACCATTTTAGTCACTTCAGAGTGGACTGTAGAGTTCCACTAGGATAATCTCTCATCCTAGCATTTGGGGTTATAATAAAAGAAAATGACTCATGCATGATTTTAAAATATTTTTGTGACATACTTGTATGCTTATGATATGACATTCATGATATGTAATATATATTCTTGTAACATATTTAAAATGACATGGAATGGCATGCTATAAAACAATTAAATAAGCATAAAGTAAAATATGAATATAAATAAAGCATAATACCACCTTACATATATAAAAATACAACAAGTTGGTTAGAAGCTAACTCACAGAATGTCGTGTGTAAGGTAAGCGTAGTGTAACTTGAAATGGGATACGTTCTAGAGTAAGAAATTCTCACTTAATCTACATAAAAACGAACTTAAAAGCTTTGGGCTAAATTTTTAAATTTACCCCTAAACTTTTGGAAAATTCCAAATTGGCCCCTAAACTTAAGCAAATTCCAACCAGACCTAAAAACTAACCAAAATTTAAAGACCTCATGTAAATTTCACACTACTTGCTAGTTGGCCATTTAACCACTAGCATGCTTAACAAAAAATAACAACTCTCAAATATCACATTTTTAGTTCTAAGATCATTCAAAGACACTAAATCACACATTTTACAAGAACTTAAACTCGCCACTGCAAAGAAAAACACAAAACATCAAGATTACGTCAAACTAAATCTGGTCTTGGTGTTCTTGGTCTAATACTTTCATTTCAACTCCAAGGACTCCAAAAGTCCACAAATTTCACTTCTAACATGTTCATAATTCATACCTAGTTGATAGCATGCTTGACTAACAACAAAAAACACAAAACTCAACAAATGAAACTCGGTTTGGGAATCATAGAAACTAAAACTTGCATGCTTTTGACTTGAATCATAGAGACTAAATTCTTGATTTACATGCAACAAATCATGAAACAATACATCCATGTACCTCACATTCCATTTCTAACTTGATCCAAGTATTAAATTTAACATACCATAACAAATAACGCATCAAAACAAACACCAAACCTGAGAGCCTATAATGATGCTTAAAAACAAAGTGTTGCATATTTATTACAAATCCAACAAATACACAATTCAAAAAGCTTTAAAAAAGTCCAATTAATCCATAGATCAAAGCTTTAAGCACAAGATTTACGAAAATCAAAAGTATAGAATCAAGATCCTAAGGCTAAAATGATAAACTACAATGAAACAAAAAGTCATTTTGGGGAATCAATTTCTAGCACTTAAGAGATCATTTAAAACCATTTTATAAAAACCTAAGATGCTATATATCAAACCATAACTTACACAAAAATCATGTGAACACTGTATAGAACTGAAATTCATGAATCTTTTCATCAAAACAACACAAAACTTCGAAGGTTCAACAAAAACACCAAACCAAGCCCTTTGATCATCAACACCATCATTCATCCATCAACCTTGCAAGAAAATTCAACCAATAATCTCCCAAGTAATCAAGACTCACAACTTAACAAAATAGAAGAGGATTAAGCTAAGGCAAGGAACATACAAAGGCTAGAACAAGGTTCCAAGGAAGAAATGTTTTCCTCCTCTAGTTCTCTCAGTTTCTCTCTAGGAAAGCAAGGAAAATTATGCAAGTGTGTGAGGAAGTGAGAGGTGCGTGGGGGCTGTATAGGGGCTGACTTGATGGTTGAAATTATGACACATGAAGTGAGGTTAAATTGTGAAAAGGAGAAGGAAAAACTAGCTAGAATGTGGGCTACACCCTTGCTGCCTAGATGGTGACTTTGAACTTTGAGGTGGCTTGGGTTGCTTGTTCGACCTTCCATAATTGAAACTTTTGGACTGAAAATGGGGTGGGAAGTCACCCATGGTATGGTCTTGTAAGTAGAGGAAAGCTTGTGGGAGCAGCTTGGGGGAACTAGGGGCTCTGGTGGGACTCCATTTTGGGTATAAAGAGGGTTTCAGTTAGGGTTTTAGTCCATAGCCAATTTTCTTGATCAAATGCAAGTACCAAGGAGTAAGGGAGACATAACAACTTGACATGAACATTGCGTACTTGCTCGCATGAACATGAAACATCCATACATATATGTGTTGATTACTTGAAAATGAATGCTCCATGGCTCCCCATAGATCGTGTGTTTCTCCGGTACTACATCACATCACAATTCCTCACACCAGTTATGAGTACGCCATTCATGAAGGCTTTACCCATAGGTAAATCCATAACTTGTACATGTAGCATATTTTAGCACCCACCGGCATTTGGTGTCTGACTTTACTCTAGAACCAGTTACTTAGGTCTCATTCGAAGTCTATTGATGCTACTTTCTTAACCAAGGGGATTCCATTCCATTTTAAACACTCTTGAGTGGCAAGGGAGTTCCATTAGGGTAATCCCTCATCCTAAGACTTAGGGTCATGGTAAAATAAAATGACTCATGCATGACTTACAAATATTTTTGTGAGACACTTGTATGCTTATGACAAACATTCATGGTATGTAACAAATATTCATGTAATAGATTTCAAATGACCTGGCATGGCATGTTATAAAAAAATTAAATAAGCATAAAGTAAAACATAAATACAAATAAAGCACCTTATCACCTTACGTACATAAAAATACAATAAGTTAGAAGTTAACTTATTGAATGTCGTGTGCAATGTAAGCGTAACCTAAGCTAAAATGAGATATGTTCTAGAGTTAGAGATTCTCACTTAATCCTCATAAAAAAGGAATTTACTGACTTTGGGCTAAATTTGCAAATTTTCCCCTTAAATCTTGGAAAATTGTAAATTAGCCCATAAACTTAAGGAAATTGCAAACGAAACCCAAAAGTCACTAAAATTTACATAATTCATGTAAATTTCATACTAAATCCAAATATTGGCTTAGAATTTACAAAAACTAAAATATACTATTAGAACTCCTCTAGGCCGATTCATACATAGGCCAAAAACCATGTTTTTGTTAGCTACTTGGCAATTTAACACATTAACATGCTTAACCGAGAATAACAACCCTCAAATATCTCATCCTTAGTTCTATATGCATGCCAAGACACTAAATTACACATTTTACAAATACTTAAACTCACTACTTCAAAGAACAAGACTAGGTCAAGCCAAACCTAATCTTGGTTTTTTTGGTCTAATACTTTCATTTCAACTCCAAGGACTCTAAAAGTCTACACATTTAACTTCTAACATATTCATCATTCATTCCTAGTTGATAGCATGCTTGACTGACAATAAAGATCAAAGAACTCAACAAATGAAACTTGGTTTACTAGCAAATCAAAGAAATCAAAACTTGCATGCTTTTGACATGAATCATAGAGACTAAATACTTGCATTAAATCTTGAAACAATGCATCCATGTACCTCACATTCAAGTTCTAACTTGATTCAAGTATTAAATACAACATACCAAAGCAAACAATCCATCAAAACAAACACACCGGAGAGCCTCTAATCATGCTTTAAAACATAGTGTCGAATATTTATTACAAATCCAACAAAGACCTAAGTCATAAAGCTTTAAAAAAATAAAACTTAATCCATACATAGATTCAAGAACAAGATTGACAAAAACCAAAGGTATAGAATCAATATCTTAAGGCAAAAATGACAAAATACACTAAACAAAAACTCATTTGGAGGATTTAGGTTCTAGCACTCAATAGATCATGCAAAACCATTTTATAAAATCCTAACATGTTATAGATCAAACCATAACTTGCCCAAAACAGAGATTCACAAATCTTTTCATCAGAAAAGCACAAAACTTCCACGGTTCAACAACATAACAAACATAAAAAAATTGAACCATTTCATCATCAACACCAACATTTATCCATCAAACTTCCACCAAAATTCAACCAATACTCTCCCAAGTAATCAATACTCACAACTTAACAAAATAGAATAGATTTAAGCCAAGGGAAGGAACTTGCAAAGGGTTGAACAAGGAAGCTAGAGCTACAAACAATGTTTTCTCTCCTCTAGCTCTCTTGGTTTCTCTCTAGGAAAGTAAGGAAAAATTATGCAAGTGTGGGAGGAAATGAGAGGTGGTGTAGGGGGTGTATAAGGGTTGACTTGAAGTTATGATACAAGAAGTGAGGTTAATTTGTGAAAAGGAGAAGGAAAAAGCTATTGGCATGTGGGATGCATCCTTGCTACTGAGTCCAAGGGTGCAATTCGTTCCATAAAAATATACTCCTAAGTGTCTTGAATAAATAAAAGAAGCAATCCATCTCCATAGTGGATCAAGATCCGAACACGCTAATAGACTAAAGCCTAATTAATCACTCGATTTATGAAGTTTCTAAGCTCTAAAGAAATTTTTCTATGAAATTTCTTTGAGACGTTACACAAAGTGTGACGAGTCAGGCAAAGTACTCTCTATATCAAAAATATTTTTTATAGACGTCATCTTTCCGAATGAAATGGCACATCCTTAGACAAAAAATCTCGTAATAAAAATAGTTATGTTGTAATTACTTGATGATGGTCTAACAAGCAATCATAAGCAAGTGAATGATGTTTGCATAGTAACCAGTTGATAAACAGTCATGTGAAGTTCCCAGCTTCCACATGACTTATGCTTGATACTATTTGTCTCTCTTTCACCAAACGCACATTGAGTAGTGTCTAGGTAGTTATTAGTTGAATGATCAATGTCTTTGCATCTTTTCTTTAAAATCCAACTTGCTTTGATTGAGTAATATTGCATTAAAAAGTCGAAGTCAATAGAAGTTTGTGTTCAAGTAAAATGTGGTTTGGTATATACTTTTATTCATGAATTCTATCTCTGGCAATCTTACTTGAATTAAAAGAGAATTATACACATAGTAAGACTTATTGTACGGGTTTAAAGTGATTTTTCCCCCCAGTATATTTGACTGTAAATAGATATTTAAATTGCTATTTCACCCTTTTAATTGTATTGATGGTAAAAGATATATATATATATATATTTCTCATATCTGGAAACCTTACATCACACATCTCCACGTAACTAACATGTGATTTATCATTTTTGTCCTTCTATTTAAACACAAATATTTAAGAATTAAGATAAAATGACAAAAAGGACAAAAATATACATATATATACACATATATATATATATATTTCTAATAAAGAATATAAAACTGTGAATAGTAACACCACATCAAACTTAATATTTAACTCACACGAGTCTCCTCTCTAGTTTCTCTCAAGGTTTCTGTCTTGTGAGAGTTTAGAGGTGGTGTACAGTCCCTGCGGTGTTTTTCTGTTTTCAATCTCGGTGGATTTCATCTATGATGGAAGGGTTGCAACATTTGTGGAGTAATCTGCAGT
Source organism: Carya cathayensis (assembly GCA_011037825.1). NCBI lineage: Eukaryota > Viridiplantae > Streptophyta > Magnoliopsida > Fagales > Juglandaceae > Carya > Carya cathayensis. Next base: position 424,242 of record QGSO01000139.1, on the reverse strand, counting down.
CGAGTGAAGAAAAAGATGCTTCTATTGTGCTGGAGGAGGTGGATGTTTTTGTGGTGAAGAGAAAGGGTGATCTGAGTTTGATTGGCAAAATTTGGTGTGATCGACAATTGGGAAAGTAGGTTGTTGAATCGACTATGGCAAGAATTTGGCGCCTTTGTAAACCTGTTGTGTTGAAGGAGGTTGGAAGTAATGTGTTTGTGATGAGTTTTGCAACTCATGCCGATAAGGAAAGAATAGAAGTAGGAAGGCAATGGTTTTTTTATGGTCAATTATTTGTGATTATTCTGTTTGATGGCATTACTCCAGTTCATGCATTGAAGTTTGATGTGGCAACTTTTTGGTTGCAATTCCATAATCTTCCTTTGTTTGGTATGAATAAGGATTATGGTATCAAGTTGGGTGGTTCCATTGGTGTGGTACTGGATGTGGATTTTGATACTGATGATGTTGGTTGGGGTAGCTATCTCAGAGTGAAAAATATGATTGACTTGAAGAAACCACTTGCTTGAGGAAGGACATGCACTGTGTAGGGTGCTAAAGTTTGGTGTCCTATACAGTTTGAGAAGCTCCCTCGATTCTATTTTACATGTGGTAGAATTATTCACGAAAGTGCTAGTTGCCAAATGGAACCTCAATCTTCACCTCAATTTGGTGCTTGGTTGCGAGTAGAGTCAAATTTTAAAAGGAGGTGGGAGCTACCATAGGATCAAAATTCAAAAGTTGGTGCTAAGAAAACTAGGTGGTGCAGGAGCAGAACATGGCGGCAGTTGGTGGTGCTAAGCTTGTTGAGGCCAGAAATGGTAATGTATGTCCCTCTTCAATGCTCAATTACGAGGATGGCATATCTTTAGGCACATCTGCAACTACAACTCACGACAGTTTTCAGAAAGTATCAGTTATTGACTGTTATGGGCAATAGGGAGTTTCTGAGGCTGTAACGGCTGTAATTGATAATATTGATGTTGAAGTAGTGGTGGATGTACATGTGCAAAAAGGAGGTGATCTTGGGCTTGAAGGACCATCTCATATTGGGCCTGTTGTTGGGCCTGCTATTGGGCTTTTTGAGGTTATCAAAGGGGCTATTGCTAAGCCTGTCCATGGAAATGAAGCTCATCTAGATGATGTTGTACCTGTTCAAACTAAGTCTTTGTAGAGAAGGTGCACTAGAAGTATTTGGAAGAAAAGAGCTCGAGCATTCTCCTATGATATACCAGTACAGTCTTCAGTGCAAGTTGATGAGGATGTTAATAGGAAGAGATCAGTGGAGGAGAGTGCTGGGGATACCTTACTTGTTGGTGAGCATAAAAAGTGTAAGCTTTCAATTTTATCTAATGATGCTGGTGTGCATGTTGAAAAAGAACCTCACAATAGGAGGGGTAATAAGCAATTGGGATTGGCAGTGGTTGTGCAACAGCCCTGTCGAGGTCAATGAGTTTTATAAGCTGGAATTCCCGTGGGCTTGGGAACCCACTGGGAATTCAGATCCTAGCTAACTTGGTTAGAAAAGAAGCCCCTGAGATTTTATTTATACTAGAAACAATGTTACATTCTCGAGCAATGGAAAGATTGAAGTATAAGCTTGGTTTTTTTGGCTGTTTAACTGTTAGTTGTGAAGGGAGGAGTGGGGGGATAACATTGTATTGGAAGAAGCAATTTAGAGTAGAAGTTCAAAGTTTCTCTAAGTCTCATGTTCATGATAAAGTGACTGAGGAAGGTGTAATTGGTGACTCATGGTGGCTGACTGACTGGGTTTTATGGTCAACCAGAGGTGAGTAGAAGAAGTGAATCATGGTCTTTGTTGAGGTCTCTAAAGATTCCTCCTGATATAGGATGGGCTCTTTTGGGAGATTTCAATGAGATTATGACTAACGATGAAGAGAGTGGTGGAAGAACTAAACCAGACAGGCAACTGAAAGCCTTTTGAGATGTCATTGAAGAATGTCAAGTGCATGATTTGGGGTTTAGAGGTAATTCATTTACTTGGTGTAATGGAAGGGAAGATGGCCATACGATTAGTGAAAGGCTAGATAGGTGCTTTTCTAATTTGAAGTGGCATTCTTTTTATCCAATGGTTATGGTTATCCATGGGGTAGTTGCTTATTCTGACCATATGCCTATAATTTTAAAACTGTCTGAAGAGGTGCAAAAGGGACCAAGAAGAAAACTGTTTCGTTTTGAGGCAATGTGGGTGGAAGCTTCTAGCTGTAAACAAGTTGTGGATGAAGCCTGGAAGGCTATTGAAGGAAGAAGGGAATTGAATACAGTAATGGGGAAGATTGAGCACTGTAGTGAAAAATTGTCAGTGCGGAATAGATCCAGCTTTGGTAATGTGCACAAGAATATGCATATGGCCAAGGAAAAGCTCAGATTAGCTCATCAGGTTGATCCTCTTTCTCTTAATAGGCAGCAAATTCAAATGGCACAACTGTGATACTCCGTATTTTAGTGTATTTTTATTGAATGATTATTTTAATTGGTTTAAAAATATTAATTTGTTTGTTTTAAATTATCATATTTATCACTGGCCGGCGAGCTTCCCCACCCTTTTTCAACTCCTCCCTTGTCGTCGTTAGCCCGCACGCCTCTCTCCAAGCCACACAGTTATGTTGCTCCTACGGGGCCGTGCCTCCACCGTTGGCCACCACTTCTTCACCACTTCATTACTGGCCTCTTGCTGACCTAACCCACCTAACCCCAGCTCCGATCCATCACCGGTGAAGCTCAACCAACCCACTTTCCGTTTTTGGCCTTCAACCATCGTTTGTGCCACTACCCACGGCCAACCACCACTTCCATTAGCTTCACCAACACCCTTAAGCCCTACCCTAGCCTTCCTTAGTCTTCGTTTGATCCCATTCAGATTTGGGTATTTTTGTGACCCATGACCACAGTGCATTTTGCACTGTTACGTTGTTTTTCTGCCACCTTTTGCAACTCATTGATCCTCTAGAAATTATTTTACAGTGCTGTAAGTATTTTTCAAACTTTCTTTAAGATTTAAATATATTTTTACTTTAATAATAATTTTTGATCGGCTGTTTGTGTCGGACTAAGTCTAAGGAGTCGGAGGTCGGTTGGATTGGAATATGGAGTTGTGTATATAATTGTTTGATGTTGGAAATTGTTGTTGTTGGTTATTTTTGGTACCTTCTCGTAAGCATTGCATATTGCATGCATGTTCATGTTTGAGAAGGAAAACTGGGTTTTCGTATTATTGCATGCATATACATGTGTTTGTAAACTTGAAAACTGGGTTTTCAAGTGAGAAATGATTTTGGGTATATTTGAAAGTTTGGATTGACTGGTTTGATTCAGAAGTACTGTAAGGATGGTGGTAAGCAGTGACAGTGGTAGAGACCCAACTATGATTCCTGCCTACAGTGCACTCGTAGGGATGGTGGTAGAGTCCCGCCTGCGATTCCCGCCTACAGATGGACTTGTAGGGATGGCGGTAAGTAGGGATGGTGGTAGAGTCTCGCCTGTGATTCCTACCTACGGTGCACGCGTAAGGATGATGGTAAGTAGGGATGGTGGTAGAGTCCCGCCTTTGATTCCCGCCTACAGTGCTCTGATGGTTTGATTAATGGGTCATTTTCTGGAAAAAGGACGAGATTGGATTTTTGGGCCAAAATGGGGTTTTGGCATGCATGGAAAATTTGGATTTTTGGACCTCATGCATATGGCATCATGTTCATGCATATTGTTGTTGCTTAATGTATTTTTATCTTGAGGTTTGTTTGGTTTATTACTTACATGCGGTACCGTCTTTGGTATCGTAGATTTTGGTGCAGGAGAGGAAGTTGAGCCTGAGGATGCGGCTTCGCCGGAGGAGTGATCGGGAATCACTCTCTTGTAGGTTGTGACTTATTTCTCGATTTTAGTTATTACTTTTGGTTTGTATTATATTTTTACTGGCTATTTGTAATATTTTTAGTATGCTTGTTTTTAAACGAGTTTGTATTTAAACAAATTCTGGTACTTAGTCAACTGACTTTATTATTCCGCTGCATTATTTTTTGTTCTACAGTTTCGCTTGCGCACACACTTGGCACTTAGCGATGGGATGTGTAACCTGTGTTGTCATCATCCCAACGCCTCTATTTCCACATGTCTGTACGTGGGAATTGCGTGCGTCACAACGATAGGAGGTTCAACAATGGTTACACAGAAGTGAGACTATGTGGAAACAAAGATCAAAGGTTCTGTGGTTAGTTGAGGGAGATAAGAATTCACGTTTCTTCCATCATAAAGCATCTCAAAGGAAGAAGAAGAATTGAATAAAAGGGATCAAAGACTCAACTGGAAGATGGCAAACTGATGAGGCAAGAGATAGGGTCATCACTGAGTACTTTCAGACTCCTTATACTGCTGCTGAGAAGTTAGGCAGTATGGATTTTCTGCAAGATCTAAATGGCAGAGTAGATGCCCAAATGTTGGAACAGCTTGATGCAACTTTTACAGTTGAGGAGGTGAAGAGAGCACTACATGAAATGCATTCTATGAAAGCACCTAGACCAGATGGTATGGCCTATATATATATATATATATTTTTTTTTTAATCAAAAATTTTGGTTTATTGTTGGAATTGATGTCATTGATGTAGTGTTGAATGCCGTTAATAGTGGTTATTTTCCTATGGAGATTAATCATACCTTTGTTACTTTGATTTTTAAAAAGAAAATGCCTGAGTTTGTTTCTGATTATAGGCCTATTAGCTTGTGTAATGTCATTTATAAGTTGATCTCCAAGGTCTTAGCTAATAGACTTAAGCTAGTTTTACTTGCTGTTATTTCACCATCACAAACCACTTTTGTTCCAGGTAGATTAATTACAGATAATGTACTAGTGGCCTATGAAATGGTGCATTTCTTAAGAAGGAAGAGAAGGGGAAAAGATGGTTTTATGTCTTTGAAGTTGGACATGAGCAAGGCTTATGATAGAATTGAGTGGAAGTTTCTTGAAAAGGTGATGTTGTAGATGGGTTTCATTTCAAGATGGATTTAGTTGGTGTTGCTTTGTGTCACAACTATCTCTTTTCCAATTCTTGTGAATGGTGAGCCTAAGGGACCAATTTTTCCAACTTGTGGATTGAGACAAGAAGATCCCATTTCTCCCTATCTCTTCTTACTGTGTACTGAGGGCCTTATAACATTGCTGGACAAGGCAGATGTGCATCAATAGATTTAAGGGGTTCGAGTATGGAGAAGGGCTCCTAAGCTTAATAATCTCCTGTTTGCAGATGATAGTGTTCTGTTCTGTAGAGCTACTATGCAATCTTGTTTAACCTTGCAACATAGTCTTGATTTCTATGAGAAAGCCTCTGGACAGAAGATTAATAGAGAGAAGGCTTCTATGGTATTTAGTCATAATGTGCCCTCAGCTCAAAGAATGGAGATCATGCAGTTTTGGGGTGTCACTCATTTCCAGCAATATGATAAATACTTAGGGTTGCCACCTATGGTTGGAAGAGGTAAATATCGAGTGTTCTCTGTTCTAGAACATAGAGTTTGGTCTAAATTACAAGGCTGGAAAGAAAAACTCTTATCACAAGTAGGGAAATAAGTTTTGTTGAAAGTTGTGTTCCTTTCCATCCCTACTTATACTATGAGTTGCTTTAAATTGCCTAAGTCACTATGTTCAGATCTCGAAGGATTAATGGCTAGTTTCTGGTGGGGTCAAAGAAAAGAAGAGAGAAAATTAAGTTGGGTTAGCTAGAGGAAGATGTGTGAGTCAAAACTGGATGGAGGAATGGGATTCAAATGTATTCAAACTTTTAGTAAGGCTCTTCTAGCTAAGCAGGGATGGAGGATAATGAATGAGGATTCCACCCTACTGCATAAGGTTTTTAAAGCTAGATATTTTCCAACATCTAGCTTTATAGAATCTAGTTTGGGTGCTAATCCTTCTAATGTGTGGAGCGGCATATGGGAAACCAAGCATAGTTCACTAAAAGGCTGTAGGTGGAGGGTTGGCAATAGTCTGTCTATAAACATCTGGTCTGATTATTGGCTTCCAAACCATAAGTTGCTTGCTAATCTGGTCGACATACCTGCTACAACTGATTTACAGATGGTGGCATCTTTTATCAAGGCAGAACAAAGCAGCTGGGACATGGAGAAGGTAAGAAGTGTGCTGCCAGCAAGAGAGGCCAATGAAGTGCTAAGTATACGATTGCCACCAAATAATGTACCTGATATACTTATATGGGAGCATGAGAAGAGTGGGGTTTTCAGTGTAAAAAGTGCTTACATTTTTTTCAATTCTCTGGAGCAAACTAGAGAGGAGGCCGAAAGTTCAAGTGCTGCAGATGACAAATTATTATGGAAGCACCTTTGGAAATGCATGTTCCTCAAAGAGTTAAGGTATTTGCATGGAGAGTGTGTAAAAATATCTTTCCAACTTTTCAGAATCTGAAGACTAGAAGAGTGATAGAAGAGGCTAGTTGTCATTGGTGTCAAGTAGAAGATGAAGATCTAAACCATGGACTGGTTTATTGTCCTTATACCATGATTGTTGGTTGTAGTTTTTTCCTTCAATAAAACAAGCAACAACCAGGATCCAATTTACACAAATGGCTATATTTTTTATCAAAAGAAGAACAACAGGAGAATTGGAGAGGTTGTTCCTTCTATCTTGGGGGCTTTGGTATAGAAGGAACCAATGAATATATGAAGGAAATATTCCATCAACTCAGCAAGTCATGAAGCATGCTTTTACTCTCTACCAGGAACATAATGCAGCAACAGAGGCTATAAAGACTAAACAGAAATATAAGTGCAATTGGCAGCCTCCCCCTGCAGGTGTGTTGAAACTCAATGTTGATGGCGCTCTATTTAGTGATCAATGTAAGTCTGGTGTTGGTGCTGTGCTACGTGATCATGAAGGGAAGGTGCTATTTGCTATTAGTAAATTAGAACCTGTTGTGGCCGATCCACTGGAGATTGAATTTCTAGCTATCTTAAGGGGCTTGCAATTGTGTGTATCTCTTGGAATTACAAAACTAAGAGTCAAGTCTGATGCATTGTTAGTAGTCCAAGAATTGGAAAAGGAAGGATATTCTACAACATTGTGGGGTGGCTTAGTTCAAGAAATCAAAAACATGTTTCAAAGGTATCTAACTTGGTCTCTTCATCATATGGGACAAGAAGCTAATGGAGTTGCTCATGCATTGGCTCGTTTTGCATGGAATCTTGAGGATCTTATTATTTGGTGGGACTCAATTCTAGATTGTATTTCCCAAGCTATTTGGGTTGTCTCAAATTTGTAATGTTTGAGTTTGATGAATAAAATGTCCTTGTTATAAAATAAAAATAAAAAATAATAAAGAACATATATCCAATTTCACTAACCAAAGGTGTGCCAACTGAGTTAGCATACAGTGTCACAACCAGTACCTGAGGGTGCTGAATCATTTTAACCAAAATCAATAACTATAAGAAATACTTAATTAAAAATCATGAATAAAAATGTTTCCAAAACTCCTCCACTAGGTAATTATCTCGTTACTATCTTTTAATTGAAGTACGAAGGGTTTTATTGGACTGATCAACCTCGAACTTAAACCCCCAGCTAAGGCCGGGCAACTAGTTTCTGCAAGATTGGATCACCGTCGAACTGAAAACCCTAGCTAGAGATGGAATTACCTCTTCCTGAGCGTACGAAAAAATTAATTAGCTCTTGGGATGAAAGGTTCTCACCTTGTCCCCGACATTCTTCTTCGATGATGCCCCCTAGGCGGAAAGGGGCCACCATTCTTTTTTTTTTCCTTCAATCATTCCGATCAGGACAAGTGGGTTGGTTCGTTTCGTCCTATCTACTCTCTAAGATGGATTTTTTAAAGGATCTTTCGTGATCACTATGTCTCTGTATTATTTTTAGGTTACAAGGGTGAGCCTTTCTGCTGAGTGATCAATCGATCAGTTCTAAGTTGACCAAACAATCTATTGATCAATCTTTCGCCTCACAAAGGTTCAACCTAGGATTTAAGGGACAAAAATCCACGACCCGCGCAGCCACATCCATTCTTGGGCCTTTGAACCACCACATTCATCAAGTTTCAAGATCATTGTCACCTCCTTGGAAGAAAAGGCCAAAAAGCAAACCCTAACTAGGGTCCGGCCTAATATATATATATATTAATATAAAACCAAAGATTCACAAGAGTGCCAGAAAAAGCCAAGATGGTAGAGCACTTAGACAATTCACTTTGAGTACAGGGAACTCTGCTGGCAGGAATTCCTCAGGGCACCGCTCCACTAGAAATTCCCTTTGCCCCTACCGTACTCCAGCTTGAGATTACTTATAATTTCAAAAGATGGTCAAGGTAGCTTTCTTCCAAGTCACTGCTATGGAAAGGGTTACCAGCTCTGTTAGTGGAGGGCCGAACAGGGGTGTCAATCTTGCCCCTGCTTTCTAGCTTAGGGGCGTGTTTTTGATTCCTAATACAAAGCGGATGAAATCCCCCAAAAAAGGTTAGAATGGCAGTTCCTGCACCTTGGGAAGTACAATATCGGCATTTTTGGAGGTTACTCGTGCTCTTCTAACCAAAGTGAATTGAAGTTGGCTTTAAGTGTAATAGGACTTCAAGTTACCATGCGCGATCATATATTGAGGAGCTCCCTCTTGGACAAACAACTTTGGGTGACCCTCACAAGGGCAATAGGGGTCCAATTAAAAATAGGGATATTAATTAATCAAAGGTCCAACTGATCACCACATATGAATTCAAAATATACAAGTGATGTTCTCCCTGGAACTAATGGAGCAAGGGCCAGGGAAGTTCTCTTTTGTAGTAGATACTGAACCTGCTGCCCCATTGACGAAGAAGGGGGTGGCCGTCGCTTTAGGAAGAAATTCATTAGATACACTTCTCAAAGATGGAAGTGCCTCCAAATTGATCAAGAAATCCTTGACCACTTGCACTAGTAGAGAAAGCCTAAATTCCATGATCCCGCAAGCTCAATTCCTTTGCTTACGAGGAACATCTTTGAACCCAAACAAAAGAAAATGAGAAGTACAGGGAAAAGATGCAAAGAATTTTTCGTTCTTCGAGGCCTTGCTACTTCATTATTGTTAGTCCTTTTGACATAAGATTCTCAGCCGCTTGGGAGTTGTGATAACAGGTAAGATCGGTTCATGATCATTGGATCCTTTTCTATCAAATAGGAAGCTCCAAGAATTCTCAACCATAAGTTCGGATTCAACAAAACTCCTACTCAGTCTAGTGCTGCTCCACGTCTTCACTTTTTAGAAAGAAGCTAGAAGATCGGTAATCTTCTTTCAGAACTCCCTAGTGTCCCAGTTGTCATCCGTAAAAACATCACAGAACATCGGACGTCCTTGCCATCTCTTTTATTTTTTTAAAAAAAGCGTTTAGTTAAATTTTTCTAAAAAAATTGACAAGTGGCAATTCTTAATTAGGTTAAAAATAATCGAAAGTAGTAAATAAGGAATTGCTTAAAAATCCAAACCACATTAATAGGTTAAAAAACAAAACAAATGTTCTTAAATCCAAATAATACATAGCACAGGAGTGTTGATCAAAATTTCTATTTAACATTTTTTCTTAATTATAGTGCTGCGGATGTATAAAACTTTAAATAGATGAAAGTCCATTGGTTTTTCTTAATGGAATATATGACGTCATCAGTTGACAAGTTGCACTTGTATATTTGCAGTTGTGATCCTCCGGCACGAGCAGAATAATTTCATAACTGTACCAAACATTTTACGCGTGGCTTTGTCAGATACGGCATTTGTTTATCTGATTTATCGGCAGCTATATATGTTGACATTTCCAAAGCCCAGGGCCTCGTTGCCGTCCACTCATTAGCCTCAAATTCTCCACTCGTGCATGACTTTTCATTGCTTTAAAAGACTTATAAATCCACTCAAAATTCCTCAACCTCTTAGTCTCCTCCGACCCTCTCTCTCTCTCTAGACTCTCTCTCTCTCTCTCTCGCATTTTGTAAGCTAGCATCTGGTTTTATCAGTCATGAGCCACCATGATAAGCAGCAAGCTCCTGGTAAGTAAAGTGCCTCAAGTATAATCTTAACGATTATGTTGAGAGGATCATATCTGTAATTGAATTCTAGAGTCTTCGTTACAACAAGTTTTGACAGAAAAGGTTTTACGGTACTACTTCTACTTTATTCCTAGCCTCCTCTTTTGCCTCCTTCGGAAAGCTTTAAAGATATTTCAGACTATATCTGTACTCAATCGACTTTATCTGGGGAGGAAGACAATTTCTAGTATCGATGAATTATCCGAATTCAACTCTTTGTGATAATTCTTTGTTTGATATTTCATTAGTCAACGTTGGATGGAGTAGCTAAAGGAAAACCATTAATTCTTTTTGTCAAGAAGCTTTTGGATCGATGGATCTTTGATATTGGTTCATGTATATTGAAATTGCAGGGGCATATCCCCCACCTGTGACGGCATATCCGCTGACCTATGGATATCCACAGGCAGTAGTAGATCAGGGCAATGTTCAAGTTCCTAATTATTATGTTGCAGCACCTCCACCAATTGGTTACCCAACCAGGGGTACTGACCCCGCAGCAGGGTATCCCCAACACATGCCTCCCGTTGAAACTACAACTAGGGGTGAAGGGTTTTGGAAAGGATGGTACGTTTGTTTTGCATCCTTTATTTCTTTCTGTTTTTCTTTTGTTTGTATGATCTTCGTTCTATGTTTTGATAATTGTCATCTCCTTTTGCTTTGTTTGCTTTATTTCTCGTTTGCAGTGTTGCTGCCTTGTGCTGTTGCTGGGTCCTGGATTTTTGCTGTTGCTGATACTATTGTGCTCCCATCAATTTACATTCAGTAAATCTAAGCCTAATTATCCTCCATCCAATGGGCTGTAACCCGTCCTGTGTAATCTAAAATCTTCGAACGGTCTACAGAATTTGATAGAGTATTCGTAGTTTATTACCTCGCTTGTGTTATGTGGTAATAATCACTATATATATTGTATTGCCAACGAGCCTACAAAATTAATCGTTTTATATCAAACATCATCTTAAACGAACTCAATCAGACCAGCCTAGCCCTAGAGCTACGAATCACTCATATTCTATTAAATCTACACGCACTATCAATATATCAAACTCAGTTATATAATCATATATCCATGCATAGATCTGTTACCAACTGATCCTCATATTCTCACTCATCCCAGATTTAAAAGAATATTGTTGGTATGAGCCAACAATTTTGGGATTCTTTGCATCTTTTTTATCTTGTTAAACTGGAACCATTGGGTGTGTGTTTGCACACGAACTGCAAATACAGAAGACTTTTGAGGTGCTATTGTCAATCATGCCTCCAATTGTATCCTTGACAAACATGTCAAGCTTTAACCGTAAGATATTGGCTTGTGGCGTAGCTGCGGCCATTTCGAAGTCTAAACTGGGCAGGTGAGGAGGCATTGTTACCAGGCTGGCGCTCAATCAGGGCTGAATAGACCGGGCGGTGGCAGGTTATATTAAAATAGGGTGGTTGCATGGACGGTTTGAGTAGTACCGCCCTGCAGGGGGTTCCCTAAAGGTTGATTCATCTGTCCGAAATTGACAAATGACCAAAATAGCACTCTATACTTTTGATTTAAATTGCACATCAATTCAGATCAGCAAGGCAAAGACAGCTGAGAAGAGCACAAAAAGAAACAAGAGATCCATCATAGCATGATCACAGTGCTGCAAAATGTAGAGATACATTAAGAAAGCAACATGGATTGATACTACTAAAAAGATCTATTAAACCTTTCAGTAAAAAGCAAAAGGCTGTCACTAAAACAAGGCACATTAACCATCAGGAAAAACTAGTAATTGCACTGAGTAGAGACTCTCGGGAAGCTGAACAACTTTCGAGAAAATTCAAGCAATTTCTCCGAAATGAAACGAGTCTTCTCACGAGCAATTGCAGCAGTACCAGCACCGATAACAACTTCATCCAAAGCATATCCCTACTCATTAAATACAAGTAGAGTCAAACTAGAGATCTAAACCAACTAAAATTCTTAAATCCAAAAAAATAAAAAAGAAACAAGGACGTTTGCCCATTCGATATGTTTCTAACAAAATCTAGCGAATTGAAGTCTCGCTCGACCAAACCGTGAGCGAACACTCTTGCCTAATTCTCATATCACACAATGAAAATACTCTAGCTACAGGTCGTTTATCTCTTATAGTAGGCATATGCCGTTTAGCATCGAATCATAAGTCTGGGAAGGGTTAATGTTGTACATTTTTATTTCTTGACTATTATTTCATTAATTCTCAGTAGATATTTTCTATTACTAGAAGATTACCATTTGTGGAAGAAGGCAGTTAGTTTATTACAAACAAGTGTAAATATTTAGCCATCATTGTACAGTGCTACGCACTGCTTTTATCAAAAAGAACATTTCATATTCTCTCCAACTCCTCTATGTGAAATCTCTCTGTTTTCTTTCATTCTAAACCTAGCATGGTATCCAGAGCCTCTAGAGTACCATCCATGGCGGATCCCCTTGACAGTTCAGACGATTCTTCTTCTCCCACCCATCCCTTAGTTCATTTTGGCAATCCCTCAAACACCAACCGTGTTGTGAACCTAACCCATTACCTTAACCTTACGGACCCTAACAACCCATTTCGCCTAGACACCGGTGACAACCCTGCTATGATTTTGGTCACGGATTTACTCACCAGTGACAATTATTCTACTTGGTCGTGTGCGATGTGCAGAGCACTTAGCGCGAAGAACAAATTAGGCTTCATCTCTGGCTCGATTCCTAAACCAACTAACCTAGATGATCTCCTTTTCGATCTATGGGAATGCTGCAACGATATGGTGGTTTCCGGGCTACAAAACTCTATCAGCCCATCCATCAAATCGAGTGTGGCCTGTGTTGATGATGCCCCTGAGCTCTGGCTCAACCTTGAGGATCGTTTTTCTCATCAGAACAGACCTCGAATTTACCAGCTCAAGAAGACCTTAGCTAGCCTCCTCCAAGAATCAGACACTATAAGTGTTTATTACGACAAGCTAAAAACCCTATGGGATGAGTTGTTGATTTGTGATTCTATTCCTGTTTGCAACTGCGGTTCCATGAAAATTTTATCAGGTGAGATAGTGTTTTCCAATTTTTGATGGGGTCAAATGACACTTACTCCCCTGTAAGGGATCAAATTATGCGTCTCGATCCATTACCTCCTCTCACCAAAGTATTTTCCCTCATCCAACAACAAGAACGTCACTACCAAATGGTTTCTGCCTCTCCTTCCCCTGACTCTATGGCCTTTGCCATCAAACAACCCTACCCCAACTCCAACAAATTCCCTCCCCAATCCAAACCCAAGAAAGATAGTGCTTATTGTTCCCATTGCAAAATCATTGGCCACACTTTTGAAACCTGTTTCAAAGCTTGTAATGTTGAGGCACCTGTCTATTCTCATTGTAACATGACTGGACACACAATGGAAAAATGCTATAAGCTTCATGGCTATCCACCTGGCCATAAACTGTTTACTAAATCTCAAGGTTCCTCTACTCTTGCTACTCAATCTATTTTTGACCTAGAGGATGTCGTGATGCTTGAGTAGGCCTCACTAAGACTCAATACCAGCAACTCATGGCTTTACTTCAACCTCGGGAGCTTTCCTCTACTGTTCAACCCTCTGCCAATCAGATTTAGTCCAACTTTCCTACCACTTCAACCCCCCACATTTCTGGTATATCTTTTTGCTTATCCACCAGCACACACAACATTTTATCTTCTAAACATCCTATTTGGATCATTGATACAGGCGCAACAGACCATATGGTCTGTTGCCCCTCTTTGTTTACTACTATCATAACTACCATTTCTCACTCAGTCAGATTACCAAATGGGACAAATGTCCCTGTCACACACACTGGAACAGTCCAGTTAACCTCCTTCATCCTTCTCACTGAAGTTTTATGTGTCCCCTCTGTTGAACCCAAGGTTTCAAGTTTCGTGTGATTATAAATCTACACATGAATTTTGATGATAACAAATGAATTCAAAGAATAAAGGAGTCTCAAGCTCAAGTTGTCCACACAATGGAGTCAAGCACATCAAGGAACCAAGCATGAGCAAGAAGGAAACAAGTTCACATTAAAATCATAGAGTAATGTTGTAAATCTCTTAAAAATTTGAAATTAGGATTAAGGCTCAAAATTAATATTTTATCATAAAGCATTAAAATACATTTTCCACATGTGCATGAATATTTTGAAAATTAAATTTGAAAATTTTGAAAGATAATTGATTGTCATCTTTCACATGTGCATGACATGATTAAAGGTTTGAACTTTGAAAATATTAAAGATGATTGATTGTCATCTTTCACATGTGCATGTTTTATTTGAATATTTTCAAAAGTGATTGATGCTTTTCTTGACTTATGCAAAAGGAAGATGTCTTTGTTTGAAAATTTTGAAAAGTAAAGTGTGCTCCTTTTGTCATATGCAAAAAGTAAAAGATTAGGTTTGAAATTTTTGAAAAGTCAAAGTGTGCTCCTTTTGTCATATGCAAAAAGTAAAAGATTAGGTTTTGAATTTTTGAAAAATGAATGATGATGTTTTTGACATGTGAATCTTTTTAAATTTGAATATGAAGTCTCATATGCCTATAAATAGATCATTTGAGAGCTTCACATTCACAACACCAAGAGCATACAACTCTCATTCAAAGCTTTCATTCTCTCTTCTCTAAGCATTGAGCCTTAACCCTTGTTCATTTTGAGAGATATAGTTTGCGCTATATTGTTCTTATTTCACTCATTGAGGAGTGTTTTCTGATAACCTACCCATTATCAATTCTTGTATCAGTAAAAGGGTGTGTATAACCCTTGCATGTGTAGAAAGTGTTCTACACAGGAAATAGTTGAATCACCATGTGTAAGGTGATTACAAGTGTAGAGGGTGTTCTACATGGATCCTTTGTAGCGGTGTTGTTCAAAGGTGTAATAGGTTTCTATCTCCACCTGAAGGAGGTTGAATAGTGAATTCGGAGATCCTCAAGGGGTAGCTTGAGGCGATGACGTAGGCAGTGGGGCCAAACCTCGTTAACATACTAAGTTTGCTTCTCTCTTACCTTTACTCTTTATATTTATTGTTATTTCATATTTTGTTTATATTTTATATTGTATATTTGATTTATAATTGTTATTTTTTTTAAATACAACTCAATTCACCCCCCCTCTTGTGTTAGTCATCTGGGCAACACTCTCTTTTAAATTTAATTTGATTTCCACCAAGAAATTGGCAACCACACTCACTTGTTGTCTAGTGTTTTTCTCTGATTTTTGTCTGATACTGGACCTTCTCTCTTGGACAACGATTGAGAAGGGTGAAGTGAGGAATGATCTTTATTACTTGCTCAATACTATTGTTTCTCCATCTACTCTAGTCACCACACTTCAACCACCCACAAAGTACTCCATCACAACCTCTCTTACTATGTCTATTAATGCTACTGACCTATGGCATTGTTGTCTAGGCCATCTTTCATTTCTAGTTTTACAAATGATTACACATCCTATTGTAGGAGACCATGTTTCTACTATTAATACAAAACCATGTTATATTTGCCCATTAGCAAAATTTCATAGACTTTCATTCCCTCATAGCACACATAAAACGACCAAACCTTTTGAGATAATGCACTGTGACCTTTGGGGACCAAGTTCCTTCCTTACCTATGATGGTTCTCCTTATTTTCTCACCATAGTCGATGACTTCACTCGAAGTACATGGCTCTATCTCCTTCACAATAAAGCAGAAACTAGAAAAAGCATCAAATCATTTGCCAACCTGATTGAAACTCAATTTGACCTAAAAATTAAAATCCTAAGAAGTGATAATGGCAAAGAATTCCAAATGCAAGAATTTTTCAACAAAATAGGCATCATACATCATACTAGTTGTGTTGTCACACCCCAACAAAATGGGTTTGTGGAAAGAAAGCATCAACACATACTCAATGTAGTTCGAGCCTCAAAATTTCAAGCCAACATCCCACTTGAATTTTGGAATGATTGTGTCTTAACAACCACATATCTCATCAATAGGACCCCTAGTCCATTACTTAACAACAAAACTCCATTTGAACTTTTATTTAATTCTCCACCCTCTTACTCTCACTTGAGAGTTTTTGGTTCTCTTTGTTTTGCTTCCACACTACATCAAGGTAGGAAGAAATTTGATCCTAGAGGTCGCATGTGCATCTTTCTTGGGTATTCTTTGAGCACTAAAGGCTACAAACTTCTTGACCTTGAGTCAAGAACAACCTTCATCTCTCAGGATGTGCTATTCCATGAGTCCACTTATCCTTTTCGCACCATAAATAATCACTCATCTACTTCTTCTTCTTCTAATCCCACCCTCGTTTTCACGCAGCCATTACCTGATACACTTCACTTTCCCCTTTCTTCCCCACATTTACAATCCCCCTTATCACTCCATATAGTCACTCCTTCACCATCCTTTGTTCCCTCCACCTCACAAATACCTCAACCTTCTTCCCCCACATCTTCACCTCTCACTTCCACCCCTAATACCCCATCTAACCCTCCTCCATGCAGGTCCACCAGAGTAAAAAGAGCTCCACAGTATTTGCAAGACTTTCACTACAGCCAGACCTCACTTTCAGCTCCTTCTCAGTTGCTGTCCACTTCTATTCCTAGTAATCCTTGCTCTCTTGCTAATCTTTTATCTTACCAGAAAATTTCCCCTTCTTTTACTGCTTTTTCAACTTCCATTTCAACCATTTTTTATCCCATTACTTATAAACAAGCTGTGAAACATCCTGGTTGGTGTCAAGCCATGGAAGCTGAATTGTTAGCTTTAATAACAAAACCATACTTGGGTCATCACTGACTTACCTCTTGGAAAAGAGGCTATTGACTACAAATATGTCTACAAAACCAAGTTCAATGCTGATGGGTCTATAGAAAGGCTAAAAGCAAGGCTTGTAGCCAAGGTTACCTAACAAGAAGGAACAGATTATACCTAGACTTTTTCCCACGTAGCCAAGCTTGTCACTGTGAGGGTTTTACTGTCCATTAGTACTATGCATGGCTGTTCCCTCCTACAGTTTGATGTTAATAACACATTTCTCCATAAAGAATTGGATGAGGAGATTTACATGTGTAAACCACCCAATCACAACAAAGGGGGACCCAAACGAAGTATGTGAACTTCTCAGGATTCTCTATGGCCTTAAACAAGCCTCACGTCAATGGTATTCTAAATCCTAACTCATTGCTTTTGGTTTTCACCAATCTAGAGCTGATTATAGTTTATTTACTGTTGTGCCTAAACTTTATCTCAAATTAATGAACCAAAATTTAGTGCAGTTTTACCTACAAGTATACAGGTGTTGTAGTACCTTACAGGGTCGAATCCACAGGGATTGACTTATGTGAAAAATTCTCTCAAACAAATGAAAATAAAATACTGAAAGAGATGCATGATTGAAAATAAAATGAGGTTATTGAAATGATGATTTTTGACGTAATAAAATAAAACTAAAATGATAAAATGTCTTGATATCGGAAAAGACTAAGGTTTCGAGGATCCGTTTAATAATTTAAAATATTGTTTCCGATCGAATTACTTCAATTAAACTAGAATAATGATTCCGTTTAATTGGAAGATTTAGCATTTAAGATCAAGAAAATAATTACTAATGATTGAACGTGAGCGATCGATGATTAAAACACTTACAAATCTATTTGATTATCACAGGGATTTCTCAAGCATTCACTGTATTCGGAAATCACAATGAATCAAGATAAATATATAGATAATCAAATTATCCAATAATAAAATCATTCAATCGATCAAACTCACAAAATAAATTTGTCGTCGATCCGAAAGCAATTTTCAAATCATTAAACTTCACCTCTAACCTTAGTATGAAAATTTAGCCAAACATATTCATTACAAATGCTATAGAAATTAAATAAACAATATCCATGATAAAACTAAAATAAAACACAAGCTAACAATGAAAACAACTTAGATTATAAAATAAAAATGAAAATAAACTTGAGCCGAAAAGAACTCCCCTCCGTTTCAGTCCTCTGTTTTTTTTCCAGCTTTCAGAAAACATAACCAGCCTCCGTAAACTCTCCTCAACCCAGCTTTCTCAGTCCCTTCTCACCCAAAAATCACTCCGTTTCTCTCCGTCCAAGGCTAGAGGACCCAGACGAACTCCCCTCACCAAACGAAGTCCGTCCTCCTTTTATAGACTTTCGTCCAGCTATACCTCCAGCCAATTCATGCACCAATTCCCCCACGTTCTCCCTGCACTTTCAGCCCCCCCACGTCTCCTCTATTTTTTTTCTTTTCTGTTTTTATTTCTTCCGTAAGTTCCGTAAACTTCTTCTTCTGCTTTCGGCTCCGTATATCTCTTCTTCTGCTTTCGGCTTACTTTCCGTTAATATTGGCAACTTTTGGCTTCATTGCAAGAAGCCTCCACGTCCAGCCCTCCTTCCTCTTTTCTTTATTTATTTTTTTTTTCTTTCCGTAAACTCCTCCATAAAACACTCCTCACCTCTCTTCTATTTTTTTTTTCTTTTCTTTCTTCCGTAAATCTTGCCTCTGAACGCGTCCAACAACCTCTTTTGTTTCTGCTTCGTTTTCTGTCCATCTCAGCCCTGAAAGATGACAAGAAATAGCATACAATACATCCAACAGAAGGTTCCGTAATTGCCGAAAAACTGCCAGACAAAGTCCCTGCGGTGAAGCTCTTTCTCCTCTTGTTTTTTTTTTTTTTATTTTGCTTTCGGTTCCTTTTTATTTTGGTTATTTGAAACGTAAAACCAACCTCCTAAGTCAAAGCAAACCTCTCTACGTAATTCACTCTCACGTCCATCTCTTCAGGAAAGTTTCTCATCACCGAAAACATTGACCCAAATATACATGTATTGTCTTTCTTTTCACGTTTTCATTTTCTTTTCTTTACGGTGGTGTGACTTGTTGACTACATCACATGCAGCTCTTCGTCTTCCTTCATTTAAGCTTTCTTTCATTTTTTTGGTCTGCTTTGCCGACAATTCTTTTACGTTCACCTCAACATTTTATCTTTTTCAGAAACTCGTAAAGCATGCGCTTTTGGTCAGATCTGGATCTCGTGAATTTTATTTGAACTGAAAAAAATAAAATAACACTCGAAATAAATTAAAGGGAAAAATAGATTATTAAAAATATATTATATATGTGAGGAAATATTTTTCAATTAAATCATAGTTATAAAATTAAGCATAAACATGATATTAATCAATGAAAAATCACAACTCGAATTTATGCTTATTAACTATTTTTCCATCTAAAACCAATAATAATATCACGACGCAGTTGAAATGCATTGGTTTTAAATAGCTAAAATATGCAATTTTTCAGCTCAAACACCCTCTTTTAAATTTAATTTGGTTTCCGTCAAGAAATTGGCTACCACACTCACCTATTGTCTAGTGTTTTTCTTTGACTTTTGTCTCATACAGGACCTTCTCTCTTGGACAATGATTGGGAAGGGTGAAGTGAGGAATGGTCTTTATTACTTGCTGAATACTACTGTTTCTCCATCTACTCTAGTCACCACACTTCAGCCACCCACCAAGAACTCCATCACAGCTTCTGTTACTAATTCTAATACTGCTACTGACCTATGGCATTGTCGCCTAAGTCACCTTTCATTTCCAGTTTTACATATGATTACGAATGCTATTGTAAGAGATCATATTTCTACCATTAATACAAAACCATGTTATGTTTGTCCATTAGCAAAATTTCATAGACTTTCATTCCCTCATAACACATATAAAACAACAAAACCTTTTGAGATAATGCACTGTGACCTTTGGGGATGAAGTTTTGTCCCTACTTATGATGGTTCTCCTTTTTTCTCACCATATTCGATGACTTCACTCAAAGACATGAGTTCTATCTCCTTCAAATAAACAGAAACCAGAAAAACATCAAATCATTTGCCAACCTTATTGAATACTCAATTTGATAAAAAATTAAAATTTAGAAGTGATAATGGCAAAGAATTCCAAATGCAAGAATTTTTCAACAAAAAAGGCATCATACATCATACTAGTTGTGTTGCCACACCCCAACAAAATGGGGTCGTGGAAAAAAAGCATCAACACATACTCAATGTAGCTCGGGCCTTAATTTCAAGCCAACATTCCCTCTGAATTTCTGAAATGATTGTGTCTTAACAGACCACATTCTCATCAATAGGACCCCTAGTCCATTCTTAACAACAAAACTCCATTTGAACTTTTATTTAATTCTCCACCCTCTTACTCTCACTTGAGAGTTTTCAGTTCTCTTTAGTTTTGCTTCCGCGACTACATTCAAGGTAGGAAGAAATTTGATCTCTAGAGGTCGCATGTGCATCTTTCTTAGGGTATCCTTTTGGCACTAAAGGCTATAAACTTCTTGACCTTGATTGAGTCAAGAACAACCTTCATCTCCGGGATGTGCTATTCCATGAGTCCACTTTTCCTTTTCACACCATAAATAATCACTCATCCTCTTCTTCTAATCCCACCCTCATTTTCACGACATAGCCTTACTCTGATACACTTGACTTTCCCATTTACTTCCCCATATTTACAATCCCCACACCACTCCATACAGTCACTCCTTCACCATCCCTTGTTCCCTCCACCTCAAACTACCTCACCCCTACTTCCCCCACATCTTCACCTCTCACTTCCACCTAAATACCCTATCTAACCCTCCTCCACGCAGAGTCCACCTAGAGTAAGAAGAGCCCATAGTTTGAAGTTCACACGCCGACCTCCTTTCAGCTCTTCTTGCTCATCTATCTGTATCTTGCTTTTGTTTTATCTTACCAGAAATTTTTCCCTGCTTTTACTATCTTTTTCAACTTCCATTTCAACTCATTTTTGATCCCACTACTTATAAACAAGCTTGAAACATTCTGGTTGGTGTCAAGCCATGGAAGCTGAATTGTTAGTTTTAGAATCAAAACCATAACTTGGGTCATCACTACTTACCTCTTGGAAAAGAGGCTATTGATTGCCAATATGCTAATAGGTTTCTATCTCCACCTGAAGGAGATTGAATAGTGAATTCGGGGATCCTCAAGGGGTAGCTTGAGGCGAGGACGTAGGCAGTGGGGCCGAACCTCGTTAACATACTGAGTTTGCTTCTCTCTTACCCTTACTCTTTATATTTATTGCTGTTTCATATTTTGTTTATATTTTATATTGTATATTTGATTTATAATTGTTATTTTTTTAAATACAACTCAATTCACCCCCCCTCTTGTGTTAGTCATCTGGGCAACAGAGTTGTTGATTATTTCTCTAGTTTTCTCCAAGCGGCGGAACCCCCTCTAGATCTTCCAGATGTTTCTTATTTAATCTCATTGGTTATTTCTGGTGAGGAAAAACACAAAATGTTGTCCATACAAAAAACAATAAATAACCAAATAAAAGATGAAAGGAAGAAATTAAGACCCCAAGTCTTTGCACACTTCCTCGACTGTAGCTATACGTTCCTCTATTTGTGTCAGTCAAGTACTGATGGTGACCTGAGTCGTAGACATGGCAGCAAACTCTGTACGAAGCTCAAACACAGCAGAATGGATCTCCATATGCACTGCATCGGTTATTGCTAATGTCTGTTTGCTGATCGCTGCACGCAAAATCTCAGCCATCTCCTCACAAGTAATATTGTTTACTGATGCCTCGACCCGTGTAGATGTCTCAGCAGCTGATACTCCATGATCTCTCGGCTGTGCATCTCTTTGAGGATCAACCAGTTTTGGAACATGTCCACGAAGACATAGTCTCGAGTGTCCCGTGCTGCGTGAGAGGGTGGTCCTGTTTATCGATCCCATCGGCTCCCGTTTACGCTCGGCAACATTAGGCACAACACCAACAACTAGCAGATATAGGGTGATCAAGATTCCAAATGGCAGTATATCCATCGAAATGTACCGAAACTCTGATTGAATCCTATCGAATATATACCCCACCAAGTCGATAGGAATGCCACAAGCGACCTGTATTATAAATTTCGTCCGATCAATGCCAACCTCTGTCTTGTGTTGCCGAGGGTCAATGTTATTGGCAATTATCAAATTTAAGATTTTAAATAAAGAAGATAAATCTGCCTGTTTGATGCTCTTCGTCCCGTCATACGGTGGAGCATCTGGACCGACAACCAAATCCCTCACCTCGTGATCAGCAAGGGTATTGACCTCATCATTATAAACTGATGCCTCCTCCTCAACTGTCTCTGCCTCAGCTGAAGGATCAAACTCTCTAGGCACCACATTCGGATATGCATCTGGCAGCCTAGGAATACCGAGATGCTCAACAAGTCCATCCCGTGAAAATACAACGGGTACTCCTCGGACAGTGATCCTATAGGCCCCAGTATCATCTGCGCTGGCACTCCCGAGTTCTCTATAGAACTCAGTAACAATGTCAATGTCGGAGACTGGCTCCCATGCTTCCTCCCGCTCATCCAGGATAGGTCCCCAACCACGATCACTGAAGACTGATGGCAATGAATGACTCTCCTAGAATCTGGAAATCAAAAATCTTCATCGGTCGCTCCAGTGAAACTGTCCTCTCCCGAACTAGACCACTACTACTCTCACCAAGATTGCATCACTTACGTCCCGGCCTAGAAGTAGACATTATAATCAACCTGAAATTTATAATTAAAAATTAGATATATAACATTAACAATAAAAATACAATAAATAACTATTTACAGTACTTTCAAACGAATAGCAATTTAATAACACTTGATATTGTGAACAACATAATTTTTAATAAATAATATCTCTCAATATCAATTTTAATTAGATAAATATTAATATAAATATAATATTAAAAAAAGACTTGTGGTAATGGAACTATAATATTGATGTATTAAATGTATAAAGGTCTATTATATTAAATTTAAATTTACCGTTCGAACGTCTAAACTATGGATCGAACGGTAAGCTAAACGTTCGAACTGTTAAAGTAACGGTCGAATGGTAAGTTAAGCCTACCATTTGAACGTCTGAAACAACGTTCGACCAGTTAATGAATACCGTTCGAATGCTGTTCATAGCATTTGAACGTTATGCGAATTGATCGGGATTCCAAGCCAAGTCGACTTAGTCATTGAAATCCATGGAATTCTTCGATTCCATAGATTTTACACCAAAATAAATGCAATAGAAACCTAAATAAACGTTCCTACCATGGATTAAAGCAAATCTACCGTTTATTTTGATGTATAAATCGGTTTATCCTAATTCAAACAAATAATCTATCAAAAACCCTAAACGGTAAAAAGCTTTAAAAAAGAATACTACCGGTAGTTATAAGAAGTGGCTTAGAGTGGGTACTGTTGATGGCGGTGAAGATGGCGTTGAACGGCGGAGATAGATGGTTAACGGTTTGGAACGGAGGAAATGCACACGTAAACTTTCGTGAAAATGACGTCGGTGGCATCTTATATATGCACTTACGGGAGGAAATTATGTTTCATAGGTCATCGTCGATTTTTACCTCCTGACCATAGATGGCGGGGAAATTCACAAATGTTTGATGGTACTCTTGAATGGGGCCAACCTCCACCATATTTGTCTGGTGAAGATGTACTTGCATAATTTGTAGATGTTGGTTATAATGAATTTGGTAAAAAACAACGAAAGAGAAAATGAGCTACATCTGAGTTGAATTGGACTAAGAAGAGTATATTCTTCGATCTCCCATACTGGTCAAAGTTAAAGTTATAGCATAGTCTTGATGTTATGCATATTGAAAAAAATATATGTGAATCCATATTCGGAACATTGATGTCAATTGAAGGAAAAACGAATGATACATTAAACTCAAGGAAGGATTTGAAGGGGTTGGGAATAAGACTGAAAATGCAATTGCAAGAAAATGGTTCGTCCGTTTACATGCCGATTGGATGGTATACATTGTCAATGAATGAAAAGGCTACATTTTGTGAGTGGATAATAAAAATTAAATTACCGGACAATTATGCATCGAATTTGAAAAGGTGTGTGCGAACAAATGACTGGAAAATAACTGGATTAAAAAGTCATGATTGTCATGTCCTTTTACAACGTATCTTGCCTATTGGTATCCGTGGGTACTTGACAAGAGACGTGAGTGTGGCTTTGACTAAGTTGGGTTTATTTTTCAAGGATTTATGTGCTAGGACATTAAGTGTAGAAGCTTTGGATTGAATGGAACGGGAAATTGCCATAATCTTGTGTAAGATAGAAAATATTTAACCACCGTCATTCTTCGACGTCATGGTTCACCTAGCCATCCATTTGCTACGTGAGGCTCGACTTGCAGGACTAGTTCAGTATAGATGGATGTATCCCATTGAACGATTCCTTGGGAAGTTGAAACGTACAGTTGGTAACAAGGCTCGCCCAGAAGGATCAATTGCAGAAGTCTATATTGATGATGAGTGGCATACCTTCTGTTCCAAGTATTTCCACGGAGTTGACACTAGGTTTGATCAGCCGGAAAGAAACTTTGACGTTGACCGAGTAAGACAACGAAATGGGTTTTCTGTGTTTTCCCAACAAGTACGTCCACTTGGTGCAATGAGTGGTTATGACTTATGTGGAAGAGAGTTTGAGAAAGCTCAGTGGTACGTGCTGAACAATTGCCCTGAGATAGAGAACCACTTGAAGTAAGTTATAATGTTTTCTTAATCTAATATTCACACATTTACTTTCACGAAAGTTTATGGATTTAAAAGAATTGTGGTAATTATCAATTTCAGTGATCATATTAACATGTTCAAGGAACTAAGAGTAAATAATATAAATCAAAAACATGAAGAGGAGTTCCCGAGATGGTTTGAACAACGGGTAATGACATTACATATGCTTTACACATCCAATAGTTCATTAAATATTGATTATTTATTATTGATATAATAGAAGTTTTACTCAATATTTAGGTTGTACAAATGCATGCAAATAATCCAAACGATATATTAGATGAACTGTATGCATTAGGGCGTGGCCCATCGAGGCGCGCTACAAGATATTCTGCATGTATTTCTTAGGGAAGTAGGTATCACACAGTAGATCAAGATTGTTATAGGAAAACACAAAATAGTGGTGTCTTAGTCGAGGGAAGTCATGATGGAGAAAATATTGATTTCTATAGAGTTAGTGTTGATATAATTGGAATGAAATATTTGGGAGAGCTTGCAGTGTATCTGTTTAAGTGTGATTGATGGAATTTAAGCAATCCACGAACTGGAGTCCGTGATGAAGAATATTTTTTGAGTATTAATACATCAAAAAATGGTATGAAGATGATCCTTTTATTTTAACTTCTCAAGCATCTCAAGTATTCTACTTAGATGACCCGAAGTTAGGAAATCAATGGCGAGTAGTACAAAAATATTCTCCAAGAAATATATATGATGTTATCCCTCAGGCGAAAGGGCAAGATGAAGAAGCAGATGATCCCTCTACTCAAGAAGCATACCAAGAGAGTCAGCCCGTGTTTAATTTGTTTGTGGATTTGAGTCAGTATGAGATTATTCCATTAAATAGAGAAGATATTGAGGCTGAAATTGTTGATGCGACAATTGAGCAAAATGTTGATTCCACTGAAGTATCTACAAATGATGAGACTGAATTGTCAAATGATACTGATACAGATAGTGATTGACCAATTATGTTTGCACAGATAGTTTTCTGAAATTATGCCTCCGAAGAGAAAGGAAGTTCGCATCCCATCTTCACATGTTCCTAGCTCTCCTTCAGACTCACCATTAGAGATTGACTCTACAGAACAAGGTAAAATTCTAATACTCATAAAATTTATTAATTAAAGTTATAATAGAAAATTGATTACAATGTCATATATCATGATGACTTCATAGTACAATCTCGTCAAGGTCGAGGCACTACTAGAGGCGTGACGTTGGAAAAATATCGTAAGGTGGGTTAACATTCTTGATGAACATACCAGAGGCGAAGGACAACCAGCAGCTTGGCTTGCATCGCATGTGGGTGCTCTTACACGAACTTATGCACATTTGGCAACAAGTTCATGGAAGAAAGTTCCCCAAGATGTTAAGGACATTATCAAGAAGCGTTGTTTGGTAATGTTTAAAATACGAAATTTAATTGATAAATTTTTTTATTTTACTTAAAGTTAGAATATTATAAATGATAATATCTTTGTCTAAATTGTTTTCTGTAAGGATGATTTCGAATTAAAATTTGGTCGGAGAGAGGAGCGTAAAATTATGGAAGAGCTTATGAGTAATGCATTCCACAAATATAAGGCGAGGTCTCATGAGCATTATAATAAGTTTGAGAATAGTGAAAATGCACGCCAACATCCTTTTCAAGATGTGCAACCTTTTGATTGGGAAAAACTTTGTGACATGTTTGAGGATCCATCATATAAGGTATAATTAATTTAATTATTTTAGTCGTCCTATTTTTAATTTCGCTTTCTAATATTTTCAATTCGTATGTAAGAGTGAAGTTCTATAAACAAAACAAATAGATCAAAATTGAAGATTACTCATCATGCAAGCTCAAGATCTTTCCACCGCCTCTCTAAGAAGTTGGTATTGCTATTTTTTATTTGTATATAGTTAACTGAATATATGAATCATAATGACTTTATATCTTAACAAATCTTTATTAGAGTAAGATTCAGATGCCAATTATGATCTGACAAAATTATATGCTGCATCACATACTGATCGTAATGGAGAGTGGAGTCATCCCGATACCCGTGAAAATTATGTAAGTATTATAATTTGTTTTAAATAAATATATTCGAATATTTATGATGATATTAACTATTTATCTTATGTGTAGGATAAAATGGTTACCCTGCGTGCTAAATCTGCATCAGATCAAAATTCCTCAATTAATGATGTTGAGATTTTTACACAAGTTCTGGGTCAACGTTCAGGATATTTGAGGGGTTTGGGTCGCTGTGTAAAACCTTCTCCCTCTTCCTCTTCTTCTGAGTCTGCCTCTATAGTGCAAGAGAATGCGAATCGTAGAATTGAAAAATTGGTTGCAAAACAGCATGAGTTAGAGGCTCAATTGGCGAGACAATGAGACATGGAGATGCGCTAGTGATGGTGAGACAATGCAGCAGCTTATGCAACAGTACAGGCCTCCAAGCAACTGATGGTTTTTTACATCCAACTTATGACATTATCTAATTATGTATGAACAATGTCAGTCTCATGATTATTTATTAGTTCGCACTTATTATAAAACTTTTGTGAGTATTAAACAGTTTCTAATTTATGTTTTCAAATATTATGAATGTCTATTTAGTTTTTTTATTATTATGGGGTTTTAATAAAAATAGTAGCCGTTCGAACGACCATGTCACGTTCGAACATTAATGAGTAAGCCGTTCAAACGATACTGTAACGTTCAAACATTAATGACCAAGACATTCGAACGATATCAGATAATCAAAAAAAACGTTCAAACGTAATTTATTACCGTAGCGTTTGAACATTACTCAGCACCGTTCGATCTCTTCTACCGTTCGATTTGTTCCTTTAACGTATGAATGGAATTCTATTTTGTAGCGTTCGAACGTTATCATAATATGTGATCGTTTGAACGTATTTTGATAACCGTTCAAAAGATGTACTTCAGTTCGAACATTAAATACGAACCATTCGAACGTCATTCTGGAACGAATTTTAACCGTGACAAAAAACGTCATAGTTCAAAAGGTATCGAACGGTCAATTTCAAAATCGTTCCAAAAGATATATTTTGGGATGAAATGGTGATTTTCATCCCAAGATATTTTCTGAGACAGTGATGTTGGGACGACCTTCAAAAAATTTTCTAGGACGAAATCACTACATTTTGGGACTAAAATTTTCATCCCAAAAAATCTTTTTTGTTGTAGTGCTACCACATCTTTCTCATCAAAAATTCTTGCACCGCATCCTTAAAGAATTCACAAAGATTCTTTTGGCTCACAATGAACTATTTGCATGCAGAAAATATTAATGAAAAAAGAGAATTCATTAACCATTAGTGTGATGGCAGCGGCTTCATGACGAAAATAAAAATAATCGAGAGGCGAGAGAGAGAGAGAGAGAGTCGTTGGGAGCGTCGTCGAGGGTAGGTGAGAGATTGGTGCGGACAATTGATATGCTGTCGGCCGAGGAAATGGAGAAGAAACTTCTTGATGCTTTAGCGGAAATAAAGGATTCAAAGAAATAAAAGAATACGTGTGGGTCGGCGGTCATTGACTCATTGAGGGAAAACATGTGGTTTACGGGCCAAGGAAGACCGAAAATGTTTTTCATAGAAGACACGGCGTAAAGAAAAATGATCCAAAGGAAAATAGGTCACGGGTGTTACAACAATATTTATGGAGAATTTAATATTATAAAAAATATTTAAATGGGAATCAATAAATATTATAAATTTGGATCATTTATGAAAATATGACTACCGAGCTCGCTAATACGATCATACAAGTCAGTTAAGGAATTATGAAAAAGATGAGAGGAAGTCTCCCGAGTCAAGAGAGACGGCCATTTTGTTAAAAAACGATTTCTGTTACAAACTTTTGATGATGTTTTGGTATTTGGATGTATTTGGAAAAACGATTTCGATCGATCAATGAATTATGTCAGTTAATGCCCGCCAATGGTACTGACCTTGCTTTAGTAATTTTACTTAACCAAAATCTTTTAAATAAAAAATATACATCTCAATTAAGAAGAGATGAAGTTATGAATTACCATAAACAAGACGGATCGACGGAGGATCATTGGAACTAATTACCATAAACAAGCTGGTTAATGATTTTCGATTGTGATGAACTACTTCCTAATGAACTAACATTGTTTTGTTGATCAATCAACGAAATATATAGATTTTCTTAGTTTTAAAGTTTCATGGGAACGGTTAATTATTATGTTGTTTTAAAGTTTTTGAGAAATGTTAATCATTCAATAAATTGTAATTTATATATTTAATATTTGGTTTATTATTTTGTTTAATATTTAAAATTTATGTGGCAAGCTAATTAATTCCCTTAATTTCCTTTCTTCAATTTGCTACTACCTACTTGTAATATCAGAGCTTTCTGATCAATGTCCTAGCATCATGCGCTTTTGCACATCCAAAAAATAATAAAGAAGCGTTATTAATTTGAAGAATGGGAAGAGACGTAGATAGTACTGTTGTGGTATAAGTTTGGTCTCTAACTGCAATTGCAATGAAATGCCAGCCAAATTAATACCAAGTGATGTGCAAATTAGAAGAAAAAGTTACTTAGTTTTGACAGTGAGTTGATATGAAAATTGAATAAAAATATTATAAAGTTAAAATATTGTTAGAATATAAGTTTTTAATATTATTTTTATTTTGAGATTTGAGAAAGTTGAATTATTTATTGTGTTTTATTTATAAGTTTGAAAAAGTTATAATGATTAGATACGATCAAGAAAATAAGATGGTTGAAATAATTTCTCAAAATAAACATGGCCTTAGAATTTGAATACTATCACTTCTTGTGTAATTTGGAGGGAGCTTTCAGTTGTTCAAACTATTTTTTTTCTTTTCTTGTTTTAATTTGTTTTGCAAGCCTTGACTGTGAGGGCCCAAATTTGCTCTCATGTGTGTTTTTCTTTAGTGAATTTAGAGCCCAATATGTGGTGAGAGGATTTAATTGTGTGAAGTAAGGCCTTTGTGTGATTTGGGCTATATTTGTTGTAGTGTGAAAAGAGGGGATTTCGGGCCCAGCACCTGTGCATGAAGCCCAGCCCAGCCCCTTCCCCCAACCGAAACAACGTCTTTTTGAGCCAAATGGGGTAAAAAAACCTAATTTCCCATCTCATTCTTTCCCCCATTTGATCTACGCTACACGAGCACTCTCCCTCCCCTTTGTTTTTTTTCTTCTTTCATTTAATCCCCCGTAGCCTGCGGCCTACATTGCCGCCCACCTCCACCATCAAGCCACCTCTACGTGTGGGCCAGACAGTGCCTTTTCCCCGCTGCCTACCACCATTGTGAGCCAGCCAAAACCAAGCCCTCCACGTCTACAATCTATAAGCCCTTCGGCCATAGCTGTTATGCATCGCCGCTACCCACCAATCGATGTTGGCCACCCCTACAAAGCCCAGCCTACTCCCACCGTCTCGTACCCTCAACTGCAGCTGTAGCTGCTACCTCCACCCTCCAACTCTCAAGCCGAGACTCTCTACCCCAAAACCACACCTCAAACAGCTTCTCATGGTCCCAATGAGTTCCTCTCCCTTAGATCTCCATTCTCGTCGCCTTAGGAAGCTTTTCAACCCAGCGCCATTGTCAACAAAAATTCAGTGATTGCACAACCACCCCCTGGCCTTCCCCTTCCCATTCCCGACATCCTTTTCCATTGAAACAGCCTAACTCGTGAGCTAAGGCCCACTTTTGGCCATTGTCGCATTGTGTCCCGCCACCCTCCACCGTGAGAATCTCTTCCTCCATGCTTGTCACGACCGAATTTGCCCTCCGGTGATTTTTTCCTATTGTAGATCTCTCTATCTTGAGCAACATCCACCCCTGCCTCAGCCGCTCTGCCACCGTTTTCGCCACCTTTGTAAGCCTTGTGACCTTGCGTGTTATTATTTCTCATTCATTGGTCATATTACTTATCCGTAGATTAATTTCACTCACACCGACGTATTCGCATGATCGATCTCTTAGATGACACGCGTTTAATCATTCAGAAACTGGCTTTCCTTTGTAGTAGGTTAAACTCTAGACCAAACTCAAATTTCTAACATTGTGAAACCTGTGTTTCAATGCAGTCTGATTGTATTGGATTGGTGGCCGAGGGCTCTATGAAGTTTTGGGAATTATTATTGTAATTGGTGATGGATTTGTTGGTCGAGGGCCTGATGAAGCGTTGGGAATCCGGTGTAGTTGAAAACGATGTAATTGTTGTGATTATGACACTATGGTGTTTGTGTGATGAGTTGTATGCTATTTTTTGTAAATATACCATGCCATCCAATATCTTCTTGTCATGCATCTGCATTTTTGTAATGATATTTGTTTGGCACAATATTAATAATATGCTCTATTCTTTGGTTGTGCTGTAAAATTAGTAACAGTGTTTTTTGGTGTAAAAAAAATTAAGAGTTTATTTTGTGGATGGGTGTGTGCGTATCGCGACTCCAAGTCAAGATAGGGTATTATCTTGGTAGAGCTCCTCTAGTCACTCAGAAGCACATAAAATTGAGTGACTTCCCCTGGACTGTCATCGGGTGGTACAGGCTCGTCCAAGATGATAACGCTCATGGTACAACCTATGGCCCCTCTGCTGGTGAGGGCTAGAGAATGTCTGGTTATGTACATGCTGAACGTAGGGCTGGACATTGCTCGTTATGAAGTCACACGCACTGCTGCTACGCATGGTGTGACGAAGGGAGTTAAAGTGTGTGGATGGTCCTTAAAGGAGACCATGGTGCACACCGTAATCAAACGATTGAGTTAGACCCGCTCAGAGCTAGGGGAT
Source organism: Carya cathayensis (assembly GCA_011037825.1). Taxonomy (NCBI): domain Eukaryota; kingdom Viridiplantae; phylum Streptophyta; class Magnoliopsida; order Fagales; family Juglandaceae; genus Carya; species Carya cathayensis. Next base: position 392,667 of record QGSO01000139.1, on the reverse strand, counting down.
GGATCAAAGATATAGAACACACGTTTGAGATTTGCGGGTGCCCCGAGTCTTAGAAGGTGCTTTATGCAAGTTACATGGTGCAAGGAGAGGTTGCAACCTGGTGGGAGACTAAGCGGGAACTCCTTGAGTTAGAACTGGTACCTCTTGCAGCCGTGACCTAGCAACAATTTAAGCAAGAGTTGGATGATTGCCTTTTCCCTAGCACTCAGGCATTAGAAGGCCAGAGAGTTCAACAACCTTGTGCATGGAGATATGACGGTGGAGCAGTATGCTCGGTAATTCATGGAGCTCGATAGCTTTCCACTCATCTCATTGCCACTAAATAGATACAAGATGGGTGATTTCAAGAGGGCTTGTGTCAACAGATCCTCATAGAGGTTGCTTCTCTACAAATTTAGAATTTCCAGAGATTGGTTGAGATGGCCTCTATAGCTAAGCAGGAGTATGGTGGTGTGGTAGGCTCCCCACCAAGCCAGAAGAGGTGGAGCTTTGCAAGAGAGGGAAGCAATTCTGGGTCGCCCCATAAATTTGTGTCAAGGACCGGGGCGAGACCACAAGCATCTACTGGTGTGCGTATGGAGGGCCGAGTCCTAGTATATGGCAGATGCAATAGGTCTCATGAAGGTGACTGTCATCAGGGTGGAACTGAGTGCTTCAAGTGTGGTCAATCAGGGTACTTGCTCGATAGTGCCTCAATGTTGTGCAAGGAGGTCAAATAGGACAGTCCATAGGAAGGCCGAATTAGAGACAGACAATGCAGGCAAGGGTGTATGCTTTGACATCTGGTGACGTTGATGACGAGGCCTTGGAGACTCAGGATGCAGGGGTCATCACAGGTATGAGCTTGATACGACCTGTTTGAATTGATGTGTTGTGTGTTTCTTTTTCTTTTTTTTTGTAAATTACATTGAAGTGTTTGATCTCTTCAAGGAGAGTTCACTTGTATGAATTTTATGGTTGCACCTTGTTTGATTCAAGCGCATCCCAATCTTCTGTGTCCGCTACTTTTTGTGCGTATGTGAAACTTAATCACAAAGCCCTTATAACAGTCCATGGCCGTAGCGTTTCCAGACGAAGAGAGAGTATTATGTTCGAAATTCACCCTAAGTTGCCTGTTTGATTTTGGAGAAAGAGTACTTGATGTTGATTTGAGTGTATTCAAAATGCTCAAATTTGACATCATTCTAGGCATGGATTGGCTATTTCGGCATTTTGAGAATATCAATTGTTGGAGCTAGGAGGTCAGTTTTCATCTTCCTGGGAAGACTATATAGAATTCGTGGGTAGCAAGATGAAGTCGAGACCCACTGTCATATCTGCGATCCAGGCAAAGTGGGATTTAGCAAGTGGGGCAGATACCTATTTGGTTCAAGTGGTGTCTAAACCATTGGAGAGAAAGTCAGTAGTGGGGCTTCTAGTTGTTGAAGAGTTTCCATTTTTTTCTTTTTTTTTTTCCTTCTCTTTCCTCTCCTTCTCTCCATGGTCGACTTACACCCTTCCACCATAGCTGATCGGTTCTAGCTTCCTACCGGCGCCACCTCCGGCCGCCGTGCCTCACCTCCACCTCCGGCATGTCCCTCCCTCACCGGCGAACACATCTGCACCGGAGGTGTGCAACGCCGGCCACCAATTCTCTCTCTCTTCCCGTGCTCTTCCTTCTTGTCTCATTACCGTCGCCGCCCCTTTGACCGCCCGTTTCTCCGCCGTCCGGTGGAGGTGTCGTACACCACCCCCGCCATTCTCTTCCCCTTTCACCATAGTTCATACACACCAATTTTCAGAGCCATCGGACCAGCCGTTAGTCGCCGAGAGCCCCCGGAAGTTGCTGCCCCTGCCCTGTTTTCTCCCCTGTTGCCGATTTCTTTCTCCGCCCAGAACCGCCGCTCGCCGGCGGCGTGGACTACACCACCCACCCAGATTTCTTCCCCTCTCACCGGTGAACATCCCAACCAAGTTTCACCTCCATCCGAGCCACCGTTAGCCACCACTCTCGCCTCCAACAAATGGGTCTCTAAGGGTTTTTCACATTTTTGGACCACCATACGTGGCCAAATCAGCCACCAAGCACCACCAATGGACTCACCTCATCAAGGGCTTCCTCCCCATGTCTTTCTTTTTCCCAAACTCTCATTTTTTTCATATGGGTTTCTCAAAACACCCGTTCGGTTGCACCACCGTGCGCCGCCGTACACGGCCACCCGTGGTGTTTCACCACCACCATCTTTTCCTCTCATCCTCATGAACCTTCCCAAGAAATTTCATGACCAACGGAGCTTCGTAGAGCCTCTACTCTCCTACACTCTCCAAGGCCAAAAATGGTTTCAAACGGCCGATCCCCGCCGTTAGCCACCGTCCGACCACCACTCGCTACCACAGCTCCACCACATGTTCATCTACCTATCCCTAGCTTGCCATGAAGTTCTATGAATTTTCGCTACCTCGCGTTTCCGCTCACTGTTCGGATTTACTGTTCACGGTGTACGCCGCCACCTTTGACCATCACAAGGCGACCATGAACCTTCCAAGGCCACGCCTAGCCTTTCTCAAGCCCAAACTACCACTTTATGTGGTGGACAGCCACCGTACGCCGCCACGTACGTTCCTCCGACGCATGTTCGTGACGAACAACGAGCGACGCACGGGTTATCCCGTCGATGGTATAACCTTCTATCTCTAGTTATTTTACGTTTAAAATAGTTAGTTGGTTGGTTTGTGGATTGTGTAGTTGTATTTGTGGAAGTTCGTTGCGTAGTTGTGAAGCGAAGTGTGGTTGTGAAGTGTTGAGTTTGATTGTGTATTTTGTGGACTGTGCTGTGAAGTATAGGCGTGAGATGGATGCCGTAGATGTGATACGGCGGGTTGTGTGAAGAGAATACGCGTGTAGCGTATTCTGTGTAATGCAGCGACGCGCCGCGCGACGTGCGCTGTAGTGATGTGTGTCGTAGAAGGAAGGGAGTACGCATGTAGTGTACTCCGTGTTGTATGGCGATGCATCGTGTGATGTGCATCGTGTTGATGAGTGTTGTAGCGAAGGAAGTACGCGTAGCGCGTACTCCGTGTCGCGTAGCGATGCACCGTGAGACGTGTATCGCAGTGATGGGTTTTGCAGTGTGGATGGAAGAGAGTTCACGTGAGTGTACTCTGTATTAAGTCGTGAAACACCGGATGGCGTGTCACGAAGGGTTGGATGGCGTAACAGAGAAGTGTAGAGCGTATGGTGTAGTGTTGGGAAACTGTATGACAGTGTCCCGAAGCAGTGGTGTTATGGATTATAGTCCGGGGTGACTGGTGTCATCTTGTGGTTGACTATGGCTAAGAGTATATGGATTGAGAAAGGAATTGTTTGTTTGGTTATTATTGATAATTTTAATGAACTTGTTTTAGTGCAAAGGCTTTCTGAAGTCAAATTATCTCTTCTGGGTATAGTGAAACCTCAAGTTGCCGTGGTGTTGCAAGTGCTCATAATATGACAATTGAGTTCAGAAGTGAAAATCTTAAGGACTTGAGTGTTCCTCTTCCAGCTGTTGTGCAGTTCCTCGTGTTTCGCGCTCTATTCTCATAGAACGCGACGATCGAGGTAAGTTAGCCTCTAACTTACTATCAGTTTATTGTGTATGTGTGATGGGTAAGAGAACTACAATTTATGTATGTATGTTATCGTTTATGCCATGTTAAGTATGTCATCTGATACATGTATGCCTTGAAATGTTTATGATTAAATCATATTGTGCCATTTACAAGTATACGCCATGTTAGAAAAGTATATGATATTAAATAATATCTCATGCATTAAGAAAGATAAGACATGTTATGTTACGTATAATACGTGGGGCCACAACAACTGTGGAGTACGTATTATATTTTATGTTACTTATAATGCGTGGGGCCACAACAACTGTGGAGTACGTATTATATTTTATGTTACTTATAATGCGTGGGGCCACAACAACTGTGGAGTACGTATTATATTTTATGTTACGTATAATGCGTGGGGCCACAACAACTGTGGAGTACGTATTATATTTTATGTTACTTATAATGCGTGGGGCCACAACAACTGTGGAGTACGTATTATATTTTATGTTACTTATAATGCGTGGGGCCACAACAACTGTGGAGTACGTATTATATTTTATGTTACTATAATGCGTGGGGCCACAACAACTGTGGAGTACGTATTATATTTTATGTTACTTATAATGCGTGGGGCCACAACAACTGTGGAGTACGTATTATATTTTATGTTACTTATAATGCGTGGGGCCACAACAACTGTGGAGTACGTATTATATTTTATGTTACTTATAATGCGTGGGGCCACAACAACTGTGGAGTACGTATTATATTTATGTTACTTATAATGCGTGGGGCCACAACAACTGTGGAGTACGTATTATATTTTATGTTACATGAAGTATGGGGCCACAACAACTGTGGAGCATACACTACATGAGACACAGCAATTGTGACATGTAGAATACGTGGGGCCACAACAACTGTGGAGTACGTATTATATTTTATGTTACATGAAGTATGGGGCCACAACAACTGTGGAGCATACACTACATGAGACACAGCAATTGTGACATGTAGAATACGTGGGGCCACAACAACTGTGGAGTACGTATTATATTTTATGTTATGTGTATTCATGGGGCCACAACAACTGTGGAGCATGAAGTATGGGGCCACAACAACTGTGGAGCATACACTACATGAGACACAGCAATTGTGACATGTAGAATACGTGGGGCCACAACAACTGTGGAGTACGTATTAACGCACGTTATTAATCAAGACAATTGAATAAGATTCCAAGTTTATGTTAAGTCCAGTTTCAGATCAAATACATGATAAGTCAAGTTTTAGATCAAGTCCATGTTATGTTATACTCACGTACATGTTATGTTCAAGTTTATGTTATTTTCAAGTTCTTATTTATGTTATGCAGGTTTACGTTCATGCTATATTTCAAGTCCATGTTATGTTTCACGTTCATGTTATGTTGTTTGTTCATGTTATGTTTTAAGCTTAAGTTCATGCCATGTTAAGTCAAGTTCAGTTCACGCTTAAGTTCTGGTTAAGTCATGCTATATGTCAAGTTATACTATGTTTATGTATGACTATAATTATGCATTTATGCTTTTACTGCCATGCATGCATTTTTAACCTGTGTGTGAGTTTTATGTTAACTTACTGAGATTTGTAATCAAATCTCACTGTGGTAGTCCCAACTACCATTCCCCCGAATGGTAGATCTTGTTACAGGACCCAAAGGAGAATTGGAATCTGACCAACTGAATACGGTCGACTAGGCCACGGTGCGATGTTGATGATGGTATAGTATTTAACTTAGGTTAATACTTGTACTTTTGGATTGTATCTCAAGTATTCTTTTGATCACAACCATTTTAGACTAGTGTGGTGATCACGGCTTTTTAGTATGCCTTTATGTATGAATATGTTTCAAGTATTTGGGATATTTTTAGTTTGGTGCATAGTATTGCTAAAGAAAAAAATTATCCGCTGCGAATATTGCATAATGTAGATGCATGTTAGGAACATTGCATCTTATATGTCATGAACGGGGGCAGGTAACCTTGTGTTGCATGTCTCGACGCTTCAAATGTCCGTTCAATCCCAAGCGGAATTTGGGGGCGTCACAGAAGTTACTCAATTTTATGTGCTCCTGAGTGACTAGAGGAGCTCTACCAAGATAATACCCTATCTTGACTTGGAGTCGTGATATGCACACACCCATCCACAAAATAAACTCTTAATTTTTTCTACACCAAAAAACACTGTTACCAATTTTACAGCACAACCAAAGAATAGAGCATATTATTAATATTGTGCCAAACAAATATCATTACAAAAATGCAGATGCATGACAAGAAGATATTGGATGGCATGGTATATTTACAAAAAATAGCATACAACTCATCACACAAACACCATAGTGTCATAATCCCAACAATTACATCGTTTTCAACTACACCGGATTCCCAACGCTTCATTGGCCCTCGACCAACAAATCCATCACAATTACAATAATAATTCCCAAAACTTCATAGAGCCCTCGGCCACCAATCCANGAAAAAATGAAGGAAAAAGGGTAGGAGCCTAGGTAATAAACTTCAATCCTACGTTTTGGGATCCTCAAATAATTCAACGGTGAATTAAAACACTGATTAAAAACGCGTAAATGTTTTATTTTAAATAAAACACTTTAAATAAAACACCACGATGAATTAAGGTAGAATATTATTTTATAAACTAAAATTTATAAAATAATATTTCCTCATCATTATATAAAATGATAAAGTACCATTAATTATCTAAGTAATTATCCACAATTATAATATTTTCAGAGCTCATTAAATTATTATAATTGTGCTACTTTAAAAACAAGCTTATCTAATACTTTGAAATTCGATGGATAAGATCCGGGAAAACGCCATCGAGGTACAATGCTTAGGATAAAATTGTTCATGATTTTATAGCTGTCGGTAAATAACAAATTACGTGATTTACGGAAAAGATAATCTATACGCGTGATTCCAGATGAGGGTAAAGACGAGAGAGATGTGATTACTGTCGGGAAAGAATCCAAAACTGATTATTTTAGCGGGCTGTTACAACTTCCCCTGGACTGTCATCGGGTGGTACAGGCTCGTCCAAGATGATAACGCTCATGGTACAACCTGTGGCCCCTCTGCTGGTGAGGGCTAAAGAATGTCTAGTTACGTACATGCTGAACGTAGGGCTGGACATTGCTCGTTATGAAGTCACACGCATTGCTGCTACGCATGGTGTGACGAAGGGAGTTAAAGTGTGTAGATGGTCCTTAAAGGAGACCATGGTGCACACCGTAATCAAACAATTGAGTTAGACCCGCTCAGAGCTAGGGGATGGATCAAAGATATAGAACACAAGTTTGAGATTTGCGGGTGCCCCGAGTCTTAGAAGGTGCTTTATGCAAGTTACATGGTGCAAGGAGAGGTTGCAACCTGGTGGGAGACTAAGCGGGAACTCCTTGAGTTAGAACTGGTATCTCTTGCAGCCGTGACCTAGCAACAATTTAAGCAAGAGTTGGATGATTGCCTTTTCCCTAGCACTCAGGCATTAGAAGGCCAGAGAGTTCAACAACCTTGTGCATGGAGATATGACGGTGGAGCAGTATGCTCGGTAATTCATGGAGCTCGATAGCTTTCCACTCATCTCATTGCCACTAAATAGATACAAGATGGGTGATTTCAAGAGGGCTTGTGTCAACAGATCCTCATAGAGGTTGCTTCTCTACAAATTTAGAATTTCCAGAGATTGGTTGAGATGGCCTCTATAGCTAAGCAGGAGTATGGTGGTGTGGTAGGCTCCCCACCAAGCCAGAAGAGGTGGAGCTTTGCAAGAGAGGGAAGCAATTCTGGGTCGCCCCATAAATTTGTGTCAAGGACCGGGGCGAGACCACAAGCATCTACTGGTGTGCGTATGGAGGGCCGAGTCCTAGTATATGGCAGATGCAATAGGTCTCATGAAGGTGACTGTCATCAGGGTGGAACTGAGTGCTTCAAGTGTGGTCAATCAGGGTACTTGCTCGATAGTGCCTCAATGTTGTGCAAGGAGGTCAAATAGGACAGTCCATAGGAAGGCCGAATTAGAGACAGACAATGCAGGCAAGGGTGTATGCTTTGACATCTGGTGACGTTGATGACGAGGCCTTGGAGACTCAGGATGCAGGGGTCATCACAGGTATGAGCTTGATACGACCTGTTTGAATTGATGTGTTGTGTGTTTCTTTTTCTTTTTTTTTGTAAATTACATTGAAGTGTTTGATCTCTTCAAGGAGAGTTCACTTGTATGAATTTTATGGTTGCACCTTGTTTGATTCAAGCGCATCCCAATCTTCTGTGTCCGCTACTTTTTGTGCGTATGTGAAACTTAATCACAAAGCCCTTATAACAGTCCATGGCCGTAGCGTTTCCAGACGAAGAGAGAGTATTATGTTCGAAATTCACCCTAAGTTGCCTGTTTGATTTTGGAGAAAGAGTACTTGATGTTGATTTGAGTGTATTCAAAATGCTCAAATTTGACATCATTCTAGGCATGGATTGGCTATTTCGGCATTTTGAGAATATCAATTGTTGGAGCTAGGAGGTCAGTTTTCATCTTCCTGGGAAGACTATATAGAATTCGTGGGTAGCAAGATGAAGTCGAGACCCACTGTCATATCTGCGATCCAGGCAAAGTGGGATTTAGCAAGTGGGGCAGATACCTATTTGGTTCAAGTGGTGTCTAAACCATTGGAGAGAAAGTCAGTAGTGGGGCTTCTAGTTGTTGAAGAGTTTCCAAAAATTTTTGCAAATGACCTCCCTGAGTTACCTCCCGTTCGCAACATCGAGTTTACAATTGATCTAGAATCTGGAGTAGATCCGGTGCATAAGGCTCCCTACAGAATAGTGCCTTCTGAGTTGGAGGAATTGAAGGCTCAATTACAAGAACTGGTAGACATGGGGTTTATCTTGCCAAGTTCTTCACCTTGGGGAGTGCCAGTGTTGTTTGTCATGAAGAAAAATGGCACCCTTAGAATGTGTATTGATTATAGGGAACTTAACAAAGTGACCATAAAGAACAAATATCCTCTTCCTAGGATTGATGATTTATTTGATCAACTACAAGGCACAACTACATTTTCAAAGATTGAATTGAGATCATGTTACTATCAGTTGAGAATAAAGGACAAGGATGTATCGAAGACTACTTTTATATCGAGGTGCGGGCATTATGAGTTCAAAGTAATGCCTTTTGGACTAGCCAATGCACCAGTAGCTTTCATGGACATGATGAATCAGGTGTTTCAGTCTTATTTGGACCCCTTTGTAGTAGTCTTCATCAATGATATTCTGGTGTATTCTCGAGATTTGGAGGATCATGCTAATCACCTACAGTTGGTATTGGGTAAACTATGGGAACATTAGTTATATGCTAAGCTTAGCAAATGTGAGTTCTAGCTTGATGAAGTTTGGTTCCTTGGGCATGTCATTATCTGTATGGTGAGACCTGTGAAGTCTACATGGATCATAAGAGCCTAAAGCATCTTTTCACACAGAAAAATCTCAACATGAGGTAGGGGAGGTGGTTAGAGTTAATTAGTGATTATCAGTGCGACATAACGTACCATCCGAGGAAGGCAAACCAGGTTGTTGATCCACTAGGCAAGTTTGGAGGTGGAGATGAGAATTTTGAGTTTGAAATGAAAGTTTAAAATATTATTTTTTTTAGTATTATTATTGTTTTGAAATTTGAAAAAATAAAATTGGGATTTGAATTTTTTATTATATTTTGTGTAGAAATTTGAGAAAGTTATAATGATGAGATGAGAATTTTGAGTTTGAGATGAGAATTCTCATTTACCAAACCTGCCCTAAGTCAAAAATCTCACCCGGTGGATGTGGTGGAATCATTGGGTATAGATTCTCTACACTTCGGAATGAGGATGCTTTTAGTAGAAAGTGTGCAACAAGAGGAGATCTTAGCTTCCATGCATGAAGTCAAGGTTGTGGACTTTGAAGAATTAAAGGTTCTTCCAAGGTGGGACCTGAAGTTGTTAGTAATCTGGCTTAAGGTCAGGAAGTAAAGAGGACCTGTGCACTACAGTTTGAGTAGGGATGGGATTTTGTTATTCAAAAATCATAGGTGATTCCTACTAATTCAGAGGTTAAGGAGAAAGTTTTGACTAAGGTGCATGTGGCCCCTTACTCAGTTCACCCAGGAACTACGAAGATGTACCGGGACCTAAAGAGAAATTCTTGGTGGAAAGGGATGAAGAAGGAGATAACCATGGTCATTGAGAGGTGTGCCATCTGTTGTAAAGTTAAGGTAGAACATCAAAGACCTGCTGGTACCTTTCAACCTTGATCGATACCAGAGTGGAAATGAGATGATATTGCGAAGGACTCCTAGTGGGAAGAACTCTATTTGGGTAATTGTCTTTCGTTTGACCAAAAGTGCCCATTTTCTACCTGTCACAAACACGAACACCTTAGGGAAGTTAACACGGCTATATGTGAAAGAGATAGTCAGGTTGCGTGGGTTACCTATGACCATTGTATTGGATTGGGACTTGAGGTTCACATCCCATTACTGGAAGAGTTTGCAAGATGCAATGGGCACTAAGTTGAAGTTTAACAATGCATATCACCCTCAGTCAGATGGCCAATCTGAGCATACTATTTAGACTCCTGAAGAAATGCTAAGGGCATGTACCTTGGAATTCAAAGGTAGTTGGGAAAATTAATTGCCACTCATAGAGTTTGGGTACAACAATAGTTTTCAAGCTTCTATTCAAATGGAACCCTATGAGGCTCTGTACAGGAGGAAATGCAGATCGCTGTTGTACTGGGATGAGGTCAGTGAGAGCAAACTTATTGGGATAGAAATAATTCAAGAGATGAAGGATCAGGTCAGAATCATAAGAGACAGGATGGCAGCAGCTCAGAGTCGTCAGAAGAGTTATGTTGACACGAGAAGGGACTTGTATTTTGAAGAAGGTGAGTGGGTATATCTAAAAGTCTCACCCATGAAGGGCATTAAGAGGTTTGAAAAGAAAGGGAAGCTTAGCCCAAGATACGTTGGGCATTTCAGATAGCAGAGAAGGTTGACCCTGTTGCTTACCAAATTGCATTACCAAATTATTTTGGAGATGTGCATGACGTGTTTCATGTGCTATCACTGGAGCAAAGTTTCAGACAGTAGGAACCATGACTTTTTGACCCTAGTAGCATCTAACTGCAACCTAACCTTAAGTATAAGGAAGCACTGAAGGTTTCATGGGAAGATCTGATGGCTCAAGACTTCACTAAGGAGAAAGAAGAGGACATGAAAGAGTAGGACCCATATGTATTTTGGTATTATTGAGTGTATTTCATGTTTCAAGCAAGTGTTGAGTTGTACCTGGTAACTATTTTGAAGTTTAATGGATTAAGCTTGTCAATTTCAAGAACGAAATTCTTTTAAGGGAGGAAGGTTGTGAGGGCCCTAATTTGCTCTTGTGTGCGTGTGTGTGTGCTTTTCCTTGGTGAATTTAGAGCCCAATTTGTGGTGAGTGGGTTTAATTGTGTGAAATAGGGTCTTTGTGTAAGTTGGGCTATGTTTTTTGTAGTGTGAAAAGAGTGGATTTCGAGCCTAGCCTATGTGCTTGAAGCCCAACCCCTTCCCCCAACTAAAACAATTCCATTTTAAGCCAAAGCTGGTAAAACCCTAGTTTCCCATCTCATTTTTCCCCCCCACTGGTCTGTGATGCTCGAGATCTCTCCCTCCCCTCTGTTTTTCTTTCTTCTTTCATTTTCTCCCCTGTAGCCCATGGCCTGTGTCACCGCCCACCTCCACCATCGAGCCACCTCCACGCATACACCCGGCAGTGCCCTTCCCCCTCTGCCTGCCACCACTGTGAGACAAATAGTGTTATATTGTTAAATTAAATAAAGATATCGTAAATATGCTCACAAGCTTCTTGTCTTGGAGAGAACGATTAAGAATTATCTTGAAGAAATATCTGTCAAATTGCTTGACTATCAAAGTCTCTCCCGCCTTGAGAGTTGTTAAGTCTGGATAGTTTGTGACAATTAAGTAATTAGACATAAATTTAGATATTTCTTCAAGATCATTCTCAGTCGTTGTGTACAAGACAAGTAGCTTGTGAGTATATTCTTCCATCTAAGCTTTAATTTAACAATATAACATTATTATATTTGTTTGACATTGTTAATTCAAATAACATGAAAATATTGTTTGTAGTGTTTTTGTAAGATATTGTGTGACATTGCATAAATACCCATAGACCCATTTGGGAATTAGTGTACATTTAAGTGTATACTAATTCCTGAATTGTCCAGTGTGGACAGTTTAGGATTATATTATCTGTATTGCACATTCGTGCTACTCCTACTAAACACATTTAGTATGAAGTTTCGGTGTCTTCCTCTATTGTTCTTCAGGTATACTATTCGTAGGGTCACAATTCCTCTATGTGAACATGTATACTTGGAGAACTATGAGGACGTGCTGCCGAAATTTCTACTGACTTGGAAAGTAGTAGAGTGACAAAATATGTGCAATATAGATAATATAATCTCGAATGGGATAAGACCAACTACCTTATCGAAAAAACAGTTTGAATTGGAGTATGACATACATGTGAATTTTCTCTGCACATGTTACTAATAGATAGATTTTTTAGAAATGGACAAAAGTTGGATGCGTCTAGGTGATAGACTTGGAAATGATTGCATACCCTATGCGCATGGAGTAAAAACCTTCATTGATTTTGCAAGGACCTCTACTGATAGTCGTGGTTACATTAAGTGTCTATGTCGAGGGTGTAAAGATTTGTGTGCCATAGGGTTGGATGAAATTAAAAGTCGTATATTTGTGAACAGTATGGATCTGGAGTATACTCGAGGGGTACTGCATGGTGAGCCATATGCACAATCAGTAGATGCATTGTTTGTTCTTCTGAATTATTTGCGACATGTGGATGATGATTATGAGCGAGATGAAATGGAGGAGATGTTGGGTGACATTGGAGCTGGGATGTTTATGGATGAGGTTGACGACAACGCCTCAAGTGGTTGAGGGACTGATTCTGAAAATTTCACTGCAATGTTGGAAGATGCAAAGCGTGAGTTTTATTGAGGCTATACAAAACATTCCAAAATTTCATTTATTGTGCGGTTGCTTCACATTAAGTCATTGTGTGGGATGTCGACGAAATCAATAAACATGGTACTGGACTTATTTAATGAGGTGCTTCCCAAAGGGTCTACATTGCCAAAGAACTTTTATGAAGCGAAACAGTTGAGAAAGGGATTAGGGTTTCAGTACAACTCCATACATGCATGCTAGAATGAGTGTGTTTTGTTCTGGAAGGAGAACAAGGAGAAACAAGCGTGCCCTGTATGCTGAGAGTCTAGGTGGATGGGTAAGAAAACTGTGCCGGTTAAGGTGTTGTGATATTTTCCCTTGAGACCTAGGTTGCAAAGACTATATATGTGTAAGAAAATAGCTCACGATATTAGGTGGCACGAGAAGATAAGGATGACGCATATATAAGGCACCTAGCTGATGTATATATTCATCCTATATTGGTACAGTAGTCCGTGCTTATGCTCCATTTCTTGTACAATCATGGAGAGATGTTCCAAATGAAATTAACGAGCACATTCAGAGTGTTGTGGTGGTGAGTTTACTTTGAGAATACATTTTTTTCACCTAGATTAGTAGATCATATTTTTGACGTAATTCACTTATTAGGATGAATTCGATCTTGACTTTGGTCGTAGCGAGAATTTGAGAACCGTGAATGAATTAATGGCTACACTATTCCGACGTCACTTGGGACGATGTCATGACCACTGCAAGAAGTTTGAAACATTGGAAGAGGCTGTGCAGTCCCCTTTCCAGCAGATGAAGTTAGACGATTGAAGAAAGTGTTGTGATCTTTTCGCATCTTCAGATTATCAAGTATTCTAGATTTATTTTCTTTAATTATTTACATTTATATTCGTTCTATGTATTATATGTATATATATTACAATTAACATTCTTAATTATTGTTGTAGCACTTAAGTGCTACAAATGCACAGAATAGATCCACTCTGACTGTCCACCATCGTGCTGGTTCAAGGTCATTCCACCGTCTTGCTGAAAAAATGGTAATTAATAAATTTTAGAATTCATTTATTTTTTCGATATTCTTTTCTATAAGTACTAACAATATCTTTTTAAAATTACTAATGTTGCTTTGTTAGAAACATAATGATCCTAAAAAAATTTCCCTCGTTCATGTCTATGCTACTACTCATACTAATGGGCGTAGTGAGTGGATGGATCCTGCTGTTACAGATAATTATGTAAGAGGTGCTAATTTTGTTAAATATATTATGCAACATGTTATCTAAATTATTTTTTATTTGTATTTCTTTTAATACATTACTTATTGTATGTTTTCTTTCAAATTGTAAGAAAAAATTATGGAAATGCAATAAGCTTCTGGGGAATCATCTCCGAGTGACATAGACATATTCACATAAGTGCTCAGGTCCAAGTCTAGTATGGCAAAAGGTTTGGAATGATCTTTCAAGCATTCCTCCGGCTCATCTTCCTCAACCTCATCGACTTCACCAATTTATAATCTTACCAAAGATTTAGAAGCTGCATGGTGCGAGAATGAGTATATGAGATCGAGATAACAAGAGTTGGAGTCCCTCTTAGAGCGATAGTCTCATTTAGAGATGTGTTTGCAAGACCAACAAAGAGACCAAGAGGAAAAAATATGCAGTGAAGTCCAAGAGCAAGTGCAGTGGGAGATGATGGTGCAAATGGAGCGTGTTATGTCTTTGCAACAGAATCGCAGTGGGCGAGGAGGAAAGAAGAAGAAATAAATTTTATCAATTTTATCAGTGTATATAACTTTTAATATCTAATTTTGAAACATTATAAGACATTGTTAGTTGTTAAACAATGGTGTGTAAATATGATACAATTGATATGTTTTTTAATTTTTTTAATTTTATGAAATTAGTATTTATGATCTGTACATCCGAATGTAAATAAAAAACGTTCAAACGTTGGTTCACATTCAAACAAACATTTAAACGTAATTGAAAAAAATTAAAAAATAGCGTTCCAACGTACAACTCAACATTCTAATGTAAACACACTCAAACTAACAAAACGTTCGAATGTTTAAATGATTAATGTTCGAACAAACATCCGAACGTACTCACATTCGTTCGAATGCTTCTTCGTTAACATTCAAATTAGCCTCCAAACATTATACTAATTACATTCGAACGTTGGTCTGTTAATGACCGAATTAAAATTAGAACGTTTATTGTAGTTAACGTTCAGACGTATCAACGTGTGAACGTTTTACTAATACGTTCAAACAATAATCAACGAACATCAACTTCTGTCATTCGAATGCCATTTGGTCGAGTTGACGTGCGATCGTTATGTCATACATTCGAACGTTACTTTCTATGATAGTTTTCAACTGTCACAAAAAAATTTCACATTCGAACGTTATACCAAATGGAACACCTCCAACCTTCACTAAAAGTACTTTTAGTGACGGTTGCACAATAAACTGTCATCAATTATATTTTGTCATGCACATTAGGTGATGGTCATGGTGATGGTTTCAAACTGTCACCAAATGTATTTGGGGACTTTTTGCTCATTTTTTGTGACGTTTTCCTCTGTCACAAAATACAAATTGTCTTGTAGTGTGATTTTCCTGTTAAGGACTTGGGTGATTTATCTTATTTTCTTGGAATCAAAATATTGCATGATGAAGCTGATCTCATCCTCACATAGAGGAAATATATTGTAGATCTACTATGCAGAATCCAAATGGACAAGGTGAAACCATGTTCCACCCCTTTGTCCACTAGCTACCAGCTTTCAAAATTTCAAGAAGTGATTTTGAAGACTCACAACTCTATAGAAGCACTATAGGTGCTCTTCATTATCTAGGGTTTACATGGCCTGATATTTCCTTTTCTGTCCATTGGGTAAGTAAGTTTATGCATAACCCCAAGATGTCGCACTGGCAAGCTGTAAAGCGGATTCTACGTTATCTCAAAAACACAATATCCTTCGGCCTTAGATTTTCAAGCAACTCGAATCACTCGTTGCATGGTTTTAGTGATGCCGACTGGGTGGCGAATAACAATGATCAAAGAAGTGTTCGAACTTATTGCATTTTTCATGGAAAATTTCTAATTTCCTGGAGTTGTAAGCAGCAGAAAAGGGTTACAAGGAGCAGTACAGAATCTGAGTATAAATCTCTATACAACATTGCTACTAAAATTCAATGGTTGCAATCTATACTACATGATCTTGATCTAAAACTACCTAGCTATCTGCAGCTATGGTGTGATAATATTGGAGCAACATACCTGTCTTCAAATCCAATGTTCCATGCTAGAACCTAACATATTGAAATCGATTTTCATTACGTCTGAGATCAAGTTTTACAAAAGAAACTCTATGTGTCGTTTTTGTCCACAAAAGACCAACTCGCCAATCTTCTCATGAAACTGCTAGCTGCTGCTCGATTTAATTTATTACAAACCAACCTAGATGTGCAGGAGCTGCCTGTTTGGTTGAGGGGATGGTTTTGAAGCACTCACATCTGCTGCTTCTTCTGCTAAATCTTCTGCACCCGAATCTTCTTCTGCTGAACAAAACTCTCAACTGTCATGCAACATGAAAGGAACAGAACTCTCATGATTCCTGGGATTCTTATCTTGTTTAAATTTAAATACTTTCGCATCATATGTAATCGGTTACACTTGTGTATTATATATTGGTCATATCTGTACACTTTATGAGATAATTTCAAATATTCAATCTGGATTTCTCTAAGATCCTACACTTAGAATTAGTAATTTATTAATTTTCTAGGATGTCTATAACAAAGAACTATTTGTATTAAATATTTATGAAAAAGAAAATTCATTAACCATTAGTATTAGGCATGTGCAATGACCTGTCCAAGCACTATTTTGGCTCAACCCGAGGTGACTCGCAATCCAGAGGCATCAGGAAAAGTCCGACCCAACCTAAAATGGTATGGCCAGATAAAATTAGTTTTTTTTTCTCTGCTTCCTACCTTTCTCGCGTTTCTCATCCATCTACTGGACCACTACATGACATCCCGCCATGGGGTTTCCCTATTTTGCCATATCTTTGTTTTCATAAAGTAAAAAGAGCTTCAATCAAACGACCATAATCACTAGATGGTCATTGTGGTTTATTTCTACAGTATGCTCATCAAGTGTTTTCAACAAATGAGAAATCATGACCAAGTCCTTAAATTAGTTTAGAATGCAAACCTCTGCCATTCATACGATCTACTAGAGAAATATAACAAAATGAATAAAAACAAGGCTCAAAATTGTTTGAGTTCAACAAAGAAAGAATCAGACCCAGATTAACTAAGCAAACCCCAAATAAAACCAACGGTCCAACAAATCAAAACCCCAAATAAAACTAACACAACGGAAGACCAGCAACGACGAGATATTGGAAGGGCAAAGAAGGTGAAGATAGAGAAATTTGGAGCATGAGAAATGGAACATACCTCAGCAAATCAACTTGATCTTGGAGCTGCGGCCGAACGATGATGGCTAACAGCAACGGAGAATGCTGACGGAGACGGCGACAGAGAACGGCAACGGAGAACGCCATTGGCTAAGGTTTCTGCAGGCAGATGAAGTGTTTGTTTGGAGTACTCGGTTGCTTGGAGGCGTGATTGAGGAGAGAGAGAGACTCGGTTTCTGCAGGCGTGATCTAGGAGGGAGAGAGAAAGAGAGAGGTCTATGATTGGCTATTTGGAATGGACGATAGTCTCAGGCTACTGTTTTACCCGTTAACCAACGGGTTGGATGATTCCCAACCCGTTGTCCAGTTCAACCCGCATTTAACGGGTGGGGTCGGATGGATTTATTGGGCGGGTGCAGTTTGTTAATTTTTTTGAACAGGCCTAATTAGTATGATGTACAAATATGGAGTTTTTGTGTTCTATATAAATGTTTAAAATTCCAATAAATATTGAGTAGAACAATATATCATGAGTGCATTATTTTCATAGTTTTTGGAGTTATGATACACCCATCTAATTGCAGCATTTTGACCAGCAAATCCGACTGTAGCATTTCGACTAAAAACCATCTGCAAATATTTATCTCATCAAGAAATCTTGCCAAAACACATACTTTCAAGGGAGCTTAGTCACTCAATAAACCACATATAGACTCANCATGCCACGTCAGCAGATATTAAAAAATAAAAAAACAAACCGAAGAAACAAGTCCCTTCCAACTCTAAGGCTGGACCAAAACACCACAGTCAAATCTTTTCATCCACTTATCAGCTCGCGAGAAACTTCCTAGATATGGTCCTCTTCCTTGGAAACATCCCTTAAATTAAAAATAATAAATAATAAATAAAAAAAATTAAAAATAAAATTAAAAAATAAAAACCCACTCAATGATGAAGTTAGCAGATTCCAAGTGAAATGCAGATTTGAAATATATATATACAAAATCTCACCTAGGAATGTAGGATTCTTGTAAAACGGGATGCGCAATTGATTGTTGACTATAGCCTTTTATGACTGGAGCCGCATCTTTTATAAAAATTTAGAAAAACAAAATAAAAAATGAGACAATTTGGTAAAGAATAAAATTAAAATCATTCAATTGGCAGATCATAAATAAATGAAAATGCAGTCGATTCACGAGTTATTAGCATAATTGACACAAAGCTCTTTAAAAAAAAGTAGGAAAAGAAAATTTTTCAATAAAATATATAAGTCAAACCCAATACATGAGAGAATATGGTGGCCGCTGGCTCCGTCCCATACTCCTATTGTTCGACTTATACAGGACTGTGGGGTTCAGCCTCTGCACCCTTGGAGAAGGGAGGTAATTGGTTAGAGTTCACTTTGACTACGATGAAGAGGGAGAGAGAGGTTGAAGGAGGAGGAGGCGTATACGGAGATTGAAATATGCGCGAGATTCCATGGGTCTCCTTGGCTTAGAGGGCCAAGGCCCAACCATGATTCTCCATGGCAAGACATGATCACCATGCTCCTCATGGATCATGGTATCTTTTTATAGTCAGATATTGACTGATCACTTTGCAAAGTCCAATAATGTTATTTATAAGGACTTTGCAAAAATTCGTTCTGACACTGAAATTTGAGTTCCTCTAACCTGTTGTGTCTTGATCTCTCTAAGAGGTTTAAATTCATATAAAGTAGAACCATGATGTCGTCCACTTAATTAAATAATCATGGCTGCTCTAAACAGCAGGGATTGGTATATAAACAAACATAATAATACGTAAATGTTATATTTTCCTTCATCCTGTATTATGTCTCTGCTACTTCTTTAAAATTCATTAATATCGTGATTGATATACATTTGAAAAGAATGCACTCATGGTATTTGTTCTATAGAACATAACAACTCAATATTTGTACAGCACACTAATTATTAATTAATTTTATTTTTCATCAATATTTGCTGCAAATATTCTTCGTGACCCAAAAAATTCTCCGCGAGTTCTTTAAAGGATGGGGTACTGCACGAATTCTTTAAAAGCTAGAAAGATTTCGAGTGGATTCCCCGATTATATATACGAATTCTTTAATATCTTATATAGTTCTTGAAATAGGAGCTTTGTTTACGATGAATCGTACTATATATATATACCATTCAATCATGTATTAAAATGATCATGAGTTTCGTCATTTAATTTTAAAGTAATTTGAATGGACATGTTAGTAAATATTAGACAAGTTGATGTTTTATAAGTTTGAAACACTTTTGTATTCTTTATTTCTTCTATAATGTTTGGTCTTATCTTTTTTATATATTATAATTAAAAAGTCGAAGAACGTTGCCGTTTAGAACACTCCACATTTAAATTATAGACATCCCTAAAAATTAATAAATTAGTAATTCTAAGGACCGAAGGCCTCACAATTAATAACGAGTACTTACCACCATCGTTAGCTCTATGTAATTGGACAACAGTACTGTGAGGGGAGGTCCCTCCGGAGAGAAAGACCCAAGCCTAAAGAGATTAAGTCACGGTGGCTTTGGGCCCCTCAAACGGTAAGATTGGCCCTGGCTCCAGAAGATGGGAGTCGTGCGCAAAGCCAACAACACACCTTCCCGTCTGAAGAGATCTAGGCCTCAGGCCCGACCCTATCCCAACCCAGTCGAAGAGCCCACCACGGAGAAGCGGTCACATGGGACCTCAGTGATTGGTCGAGCCCTGCAAGTGGGCACTTAGTAGACAACTACTATCAAGCACATGTAGCTAGGTCTATCTGATCGTGGGCGCATCAATGCAGAGTCACGCAACATTAAATGAGCATTAGAGGGCTTGAACACACGACAACGTACAGGTGCCATAGAAGGGCATGACCTAGTCTTGACATAGTACTGCCTGGCACAAAGGGCTGGTGCCAGGCACCGCCCAAGTGACCTCACACCCCACGATCTCCATCAGTAACTCAACAAACACCTAAATTATCTCTCTCTTCAGTTGATTTCAGAGGAAAAATTCGCATCGATGGAAGGGTATTATTGTAATTGAAAATATTTTCAGGACAAAAATGTCTAGGCTTGTGTGGGCAATCCCTGAATGTGACTGTTTTGACCATACATAGAAAAGAGTGTGGGGAGTTTGGATCCCTCAACTCATCTAACTCATCTCATTTAATCATTACAATTTTCTCAAATTTTTATATAAAATTTAATAAATAATTCAACTTTTTCAAACTTAAAAATAATAATATTAAAAAATAATATTTTAACAATATTTTATTCAACTTTCATCTCAACTCAATATCAACCTCAACCTATATTGAAATTTCCTTTGGGGTTTACATCTTGCAATCAAATATAATAAAATCGGGGAATTGATGTATGCCCTCAAAATACCACATATTTCATGGAAGCATGAATTTTTGAAAATTTGATGGATTGAAAATAGACTTTGTGAGGATTCGGGAATTAGTGAATTGAGCTCACTTAGGACTTAACTTTGGAGCATTTTATCTTACTATTATTAGGAGGTTAAAATGTTACGTTGAGAGTTTTTTTTTTTTTAAATACTTATATGTGAGGTTTAGTTATAAAAAATTAAAAAATAGAGGATTATTAGGCTTGTAATTCCATTGTTGAGGTCCATAGTATTTTTAGGTTTAAACTCGAGATCTTGTATGGAAATCGACACTAGGGTTTTGGAAAGCTAATGGGGCGAAAGATATTGGGATGTTAGAAATTGGAATATTACGTTGATGTATTTAACTAGGATTAAATTAGGCATGGAATATGAGTGATAATTATTGTAAACTTCCCTTTAGATGCAATAAATTTCGAGGATGAAATTTTTTTTTAAGATAGGAAAATGTAACACTCAGAGCCAAACAAACTCTTTTTCTAAAATTTTTGATTTTATACGTATGAAAAGTCAACTTGAAATTAACAAGTAATTTTTAGAATAGAATATAGCGCGAATTTTATTTTTGGGCGGATATCAACTTTTTTTTTATCGGACTTACTAAGTAGGTTAAAATCATTAAATATTTTTTGGATTAGGTGAAATATTTTTATGGGCTGAGAAATTTGTGGGGCAAGTTAGATCGTTTTAGAGATTGAACAAGGCCCAAAACTCCGGAAAAGCCCAAGACCCAAGCTAGTTGAACCAACTATCGGAGTCCAATCTCCACACCATGAACGTTCCCACGCTCGTTTCCGCGCCATGCACGTCTGTACCCTATTAGGGTTCACGGCATCAGTGTTATTTAAATACCCAGATGATCTGCATATTCATGCAAGCATTATTTTTTCGATAGTTAATGGGGCGAAAGATATTGGGATGTTAGAAATTGGAATATTACGTTGATGTATTTAACTAGGATTAAATTAGGCATGGAATATGAGTGATAATTATTGTAAACTTCCCTTTAGATGCAATAAATATAAGTATGCCATGTTAAATATGCCATATGTTACATGTATGTCATGGAATTTTTATGTTTAAATCATATTGTACCATTTACAAGTATACGCCATGTTAGAAAAGTTCATGATATTAAATAATATCTCATGTATTAAGAAAGATAAGATATTTAAGAGTGACACGGACTTAAGCATGTTCACCACAAGTTATGTTAAGGATGGCACGGACCTAAGCGTGTTCATCACAAGTTATGTTAAGGGTGACACGGATCTAAGCATGTTCACCACAAGTTATGTTATGCGGTGCCACGGACTCAAGCGTGGTTCACCTTATGTAAAGTTCATATAAGTTTCAGATCATGTTCAAGTTAAGTTATTCATGTCAATCACGACCCTAAATGCTAGGATGGGGTAATATCCTAGTGGAACTCCTTTGTTCACGCTGGAGTGTCTAAATAGGTGTGAAATTTCCTGGGTTGACGAAGTACAGTCAACAGGTTGCGAATGGGGCCTAAGTAACTGGTCACCGGAGCGCGCCAGGCACTAACGCCGATAGTGCCATATTGTATGTTACGTGTATTCATGGGGCCACAACAACTGTGGAGCATAAAGTATGGGGCCACAACAATTGTGGAGCATACACTACGTGAGACACAGCAATTGTGACACGTAGAATACGTGGGGCCACAACAACTGTGGAGTACGTATTAACGCACTCACAGCTGGTCTAGATACCTGTGTTGTGATGCGGTAATCGGCAGGGACACACGGCTCTAGGGGACCCGTGTAGCACCCATATGGTCACGTTATTAATCAAGACAATTAAATAAGATNCTAAGTCAAAAATCTCACCCGGTGGATGTGGTGGAATCATTGGGTATAGATTCTCTACACTTCAGAATGAGGATGCTTTTAGTAGAAAGTGTGCAACAAGAGGAGATCTTAGCTTCCATGCATGAAGTCAAGGTTGTGGACTTTGAAGAATTAAAGGTTCTTCCAAGGTGGGACCTGAAGTTGTTAGTAATCTGGCTTAAGGTCAGGAAGTAAAGAGGACCTGTGCACTACAGTTTGAGTAGGGATGGGATTTTGTTATTCAAAAATCATAGGTGATTCCTACTAATTCAGAGGTTAAGGAGAAAGTTTTGACTAAGGTGCATGTGGCCCCTTACTCAGTTCACCCAGGAACTACGAAGATGTACCGGGACCTAAAGAGAAATTCTTGGTGGAAAGGGATGAAGAAGGAGATAACCATGGTCATTGAGAGGTGTGCCATCTGTTGTAAAGTTAAGGTAGAACATCAGAGACCTGCTGGTACCCTTTCAACCTTGATCGATACCAGAGTGGAAATGAGATGATATTGCGAAGGACTCCTAGTGGGAAGAACTCTATTTGGGTAATTGTCTTTCGTTTGACCAAAAGTGCCCATTTTCTACCTGTCACAAACACGAACACCTTAGGGAAGTTAACACGGCTATATGTGAAAGAGATAGTCAGGTTGCGTGGGTTACCTATGACCATTGTATTGGATTGGGACTTGAGGTTCACATCCCATTACTGGAAGAGTTTGCAAGATGCAATGGGCACTAAGTTGAAGTTTAACAATGCATATCACCCTCAGTCAGATGGCCAATCTGAGCATACTATTTAGACTCCTGAAGAAATGCTAAGGGCATGTACCTTGGAATTCAAAGGTAGTTGGGAAAATTAATTGCCACTCATAGAGTTTGGGTACAACAATAGTTTTCAAGCTTCTATTCAATGGAACCCTATGAGGCTCTGTACAGGAGGAAATGCAGATCGCTGTTGTACTGGGATGAGGTTAGTGAGAGCAAACTTATTGGGATAGAAATAATTCAAGAGATGAAGGATCAGGTCAGAATCATAAGAGACAGGATGGCAGCAGCTCAGAGTCGTCAGAAGAGTTATGTTGACACGAGAAGGGACTTGTATTTTGAAGAAGGTGAGTGGGTATATCTAAAAGTCTCACCCATGAAGGGCATTAAGAGGTTTGAAAAGAAAGGGAAGCTTAGCCCAAGATACGTTGGGCATTTCAGATAGCAGAGAAGGTTGACCCTGTTGCTTACCAAATTGCATTACCAAATTATTTTGGAGATGTGCATGACGTGTTTCATGTGCTATCACTGGAGCAAAGTTTCAGACAGTAGGAACCATGACTTTTTGACCCTGTAGCATCTAACTGCAACCTAACCTTAAGTATAAGGAAGCACTGAAGGTTTCATGGGAAGATCTGATGGCTCAAGACTTCACTAAGGAGAAAGAAGAGGACATGAAAGAGTAGGACCCATATGTATTTTGGTATTATTGAGTGTATTTCATGTTTCAAGCAAGTGTTGAGTTGTACCTGGTAACTATTTTGAAGTTTAATGGATTAAGCTTGTCAATTTCAAGAACGAAATTCTTTTAAGGGAGGAAGGTTGTGAGGGCCCTAATTTGCTCTTGTGTGCGTGTGTGTGTGCTTTTCCTTGGTGAATTTAGAGCCCAATTTGTGGTGAGTGGGTTTAATTGTGTGAAATAGGGTCTTTGTGTAAGTTGGGCTATGTTTTTTGTAGTGTGAAAAGAGTGGATTTCGAGCCTAGCCTATGTGCTTGAAGCCCAACCCCTTCCCCCAACTAAAACAATTCCATTTTAAGCCAAAGCTGGTAAAACCCTAGTTTCCCATCTCATTTTTCCCCCCCACTGGTCTGTGATGCTCGAGATCTCTCCCTCCCCTCTGTTTTTCTTTCTTCTTTCATTTTCTCCCCTGTAGCCCTGGCCTTGTCACCGCCCACCTCCACCATCGAGCCACCTCCACGCATACACCCGGCAGTGCCCTTCCCCCTCTGCCTGCCACCACTGTGAGACAAATAGTGTTATATTGTTAAATTAAATAAAGATATCGTAAATATGCTCACAAGCTTCTTGTCTTGGAGAGAACGATTAAGAATTATCTTGAAGAAATATCTGTCAAATTGCTTGACTATCAAAGTCTCTCCCGCCTTGAGAGTTGTTAAGTCTGGATAGTTTGTGACAATTAAGTAATTAGACATAAATTTAGATATTTCTTCAAGATCATTCTCAGTCGTTGTGTACAAGACAAGTAGCTTGTGAGTATATTCTTCCATCTAAGCTTTAATTTAACAATATAACATTATTATATTTGTTTGACATTGTTAATTCAAATAACATGAAAATATTGTTTGTAGTGTTTTTGTAAGATATTGTGTGACATTGCATAAATACCCATAGACCCATTTGGGAATTAGTGTACATTTAAGTGTATACTAATTCCTGAATTGTCCAGTGTGGACAGTTTAGGATTATATTATCTGTATTGCACATTCGTGCTACTCCTACTAAACACATTTAGTATGAAGTTTCGGTGTCTTCCTCTATTGTTCTTCAGGTATACTATTCGTAGGGTCACAATTCCTCTATGTGAACATGTATACTTGGAGAACTATGAGGACGTGCTGCCGAAATTTCTACTGACTTGGAAAGTAGTAGAGTGACAAAATATGTGCAATATAGATAATATAATCTCGAATGGGATAAGACCAACTACCTTATCGAAAGAACAGTTTGAATTGGAGTATGACATACATGTGAATTTTCTCTGCACATTTACAAATAGATAGATTTTTTAGAAATGGACAAAAGTTGGATGCGTCTAGGTGATAGACTTGGAAATGATGCATACCCTATGCGCATGGAGTAAAAACCTTCATTGATTTTGAAGGACCTCTACTGATAGTCGTGGTTACATTAAGTGTCTATGTCGAGGGTGTAAAGATTTGTGTGCCATAGGGTTGGATGAAATTAAAAGTCGTATATTTGTGAACAGTATGGATCTGGAGTATACTCGAGGGGTACTGCATGGTGAGCCATATGCACAATCAGTAGATGCATTGTTTGTTCTTCTGAATTATTTGCGACATGTGGATGATGATTATGAGCGAGATGAAATGGAGGAGATGTTGGGTGACATTGGAGCTGGGATGTTTATGGATGAGGTTGACGACAACGCCTCAAGTGGTTGAGGGACTGATTCTGAAAATTTCACTGCAATGTTGGAAGATGCAAAGCGTGAGTTTTATTGAGGCTATACAAAACATTCCAAAATTTCATTTATTGTGCGGTTGCTTCACATTAAGTCATTGTGTGGGATGTCGACGAAATCAATAAACATGGTACTGGACTTATTTAATGAGGTGCTTCCCAAAGGGTCTACATTGCCAAAGAACTTTTATGAAGCCAAACAGTTGAGAAGGGATTAGGGTTTCAGTACAATCCATCATGCATGCTAGAATGAGTGTGTTTTGTTCTGGAAGGAGAACAGGAGAAACAAGCGTGCCCTGTATGCTGAGAATCTAGGTGGATGGGTAAGAAAAATGTGCCGGTTAAGGTGTTGTGATATTTTCCCTTGAGACCTAGGTTGCAAAGACTATATATGTGTAAGAAAATAGCTCACGATATTAGGTGGCACGAGAAGATAAGGATGACGCATATATAAGGCACCTAGCTGATGTATATATTCATCCTATATTGGTACAGTAGTCCGTGCTTATGCTCCATTTCTTGTACAATCATGGAGAGATGTTCCAAATGAAATTAACGAGCACATTCAGAGTGTTGTGGTGGTGAGTTTACTTTGAGAATACATTTTTTTCACCTAGATTAGTAGATCATATTTTTGACGTAATTCACTTATTAGGATGAATTCGATCTTGACTTTGGTCGTAGCGAGAATTTGAGAACCGTGAATGAATTAATGGCTACACTATTCCGACGTCACTCGGGACGATTCATGACCACTGCAAGAAGTTTGAAACATTGGAAGAGGCTGTGCAGTCCCCTTTCCAGCAGATGAAGTTAGGCGATTGAAGAAAGTGTTGTGATCTTTTCGCATCTCAGATTATCAAGTATTCTAGATTTATTTTCTTTAATTATTTACATTTATATTCGTTCTATGTATTATATGTATATATATTACAATTAACATTCTTAATTATTGTTGTAGCACTTAAGTGCTACAAATGCACAGAATAGATCCACTCTGACTGTCCACCATCGTGCTAGTTCAAGGTCATTCCACCGTCTTGCTGAAAAAATGGTAATTAATAAATTATAGAATTCATTTATTTTTCGATATTCTTTTCTATAAGTACTAACAATATCTTTTTAAAATTACTAATGTTGCTTTGTTAGAAACATAATGATCCTAAAAAAATTTCCCTCGTTCATGTCTATGCTACTACTCATACTAATGGGCGTAGTGAGTGGATGGATCCTGCTGTTACAGATAATTATGTAAGAGGTGCTAATTTTGTTAAATATATTATGCAACATGTTATCTAAATTATTTTTTATTTGTATTTCTTTTAATACATTACTTATTGTATGTTTTCTTTCAAATTGTAAGAAAAAATTATGGAAATGCAATAAGCTTCTGGGGAATCATCTCCGAGTGACATAGACATATTCACATAAGTGCTCAGGTCCAAGTCTAGTATGGCAAAAGGTTTGGAATGATCTTTCAAGCATTCCTCCGGCTCATCTTCCTCAACCTCATCGACTTCACCAATTTATAATCTTACCAAAGATTTAGAAGCTGCATGGGCGAGAATGAGTATATGAGATCGAGATAACAAGAGTTGGAGTCCCTCTTAGAGCGATAGTCTCATTTAGAGATGTGTTTGCAAGACCAACAAAGAGACCAAGAGGAAAAAATGCAGTGGGAGATGATGGTGCAAATGGAGCGTGTTATGTCTTTGCAACAGAATCCAGTGGGCAGGAGGAAAGAAGAAGAAATAAATTTTATCAATTTTATCAGTGTATATAACTTTTAATATCTAATTTTGAAACATTATAAGACATTGTTAGTTGTTAAACAATGGTGTGTAAATATGATACAATTGATATGTTTTTTAATTTTTTTAATTTTATGAAATTAGTATTTATGATCTGTACATCCGAATGTAAATAAAAAACGTTCAAACGTTGGTTCACATTCAAACAAACATTTAAACGTAATTGAAAAAAATTAAAAAATAGCGTTCCAACGTACAACTCAACATTCTAATGTAAACACACTCAAACTAACAAAACGTTCGAATGTTTAAATGATTAATGTTCGAACAAACATCCGAACGTACTCACATTCGTTCGAATGCTTCTTCGTTAACATTCAAATTAGCCTCCAAACATTATACTAATTACATTCGAACGTTGGTCTGTTAATGACCGAATTAAAATTAGAACGTTTATTGTAGTTAACGTTCAGACGTATCAACGTGTGAACGTTTTACTAATACGTTCAAACAATAATCAACGAACATCAACTTCTGTCATTCGAATGCCATTGGTCGGTTGACGTGCGATCGTTATGTCATACATTCGAACGTTACTTTCTAATAGTTTTCAACTGTCACAAAAAAATTTCAATTCGAACGTTATACCAAATGGAACACCTCCAACCTTCACTAAAAGTACTTTTAGTGACGGTTGCACAATAAACTGTCATCAATTATATTTTGTCATGCACATTAGGTGATGGTCATGGTGATGGTTTCAAACTGTCACCAAATGTATTTGGGGACTTTTTGCTCATTTTTTGTGACGTTTTCCTCTGTCACAAAATACAAATTGTCTTGTAGTGTGATTTTCCTGTTAAGGACTTGGGTGATTTATCTTATTTTCTTGGAATCAAAATATTGCATGATGAAGCTGATCTCATCCTCACATAGAGGAAATATATTGTAGATCTACTATGCAGAATCCAAATGGACAAGGTGAAACCATGTTCCACCCCTTTGTCCACTAGCTACCAGCTTTCAAAATTTCAAGAAGTGATTTTGAAGACTCACAACTCTATAGAAGCACTATAGGTGCTCTTCATTATCTAGGGTTTACATGGCCTGATATTTCCTTTTCTGTCCATTGGGTAAGTAAGTTTATGCATAACCCCAAGATGTCGCACTGGCAAGCTGTAAAGCGGATTCTACGTTATCTCAAAAACACAATATCCTTCGGCCTTAGATTTTCAAGCAACTCGAATCACTCGTTGCATGGTTTTAGTGATGCCGACTGGGTGGCGAATAACAATGATCAAAGAAGTGTTCGAACTTATTGCATTTTTCATGGAAAATTTCTAATTTCCTGGAGTTGTAAGCAGCAGAAAAGGGTTACAAGGAGCAGTACAGAATCTGAGTATAAATCTCTATACAACATTGCTACTAAAATTCAATGGTTGCAATCTATACTACATGATCTTGATCTAAAACTACCTAGCTATCTGCAGCTATGGTGTGATAATATTGGAGCAACATACCTGTCTTCAAATCCAATGTTCCATGCTAGAACCAAACATATTGAAATCGATTTTCATTACGTCTGAGATCAAGTTTTACTAAAGAAACTCTATGTGTCGTTTTTGTCCACAAAAGACCAACTCGCCATCTTCTCATGAAACTGCTAGCTGCTGCTCGATTTAATTTATTACAAACCAACCTAGATGTGCAGGAGCTGCCTGTTTGGTTGAGGGGATGGTTTTGAAGCACTCACATCTGCTGCTTCTTCTGCTAAATCTTCTGCACCCGAATCTTCTTCTGCTGAACAAAACTCTCAACTGTCTGCAACATGAAAGGAACAGAACTCTCATGATTCCTGGGATTCTTATCTTGTTTAAATTTAAATACTTTCGCATCATATGTAATCGGTTACACTTGTGTATTATATATTGGTCATATCTGTACACTTTATGAGATAATTTCAAATATTCAATCTGGATTTCTCTAAGATCCTACACTTAGAATTAGTAATTTATTAATTTTCTAGGATGTCTATAACAAAGAACTATTTGTATTAAATATTTATGAAAAAGAAAATTCATTAACCATTAGTATTAGGCATGTGCAATGACCTGTCCAAGCACTATTTTGGCTCAACCCGAGGTGACTCGCAATCCAGAGGCATCAGGAAAAGTCCGACCCAACCTAAAATGGTATGGCCAGATAAAATTAGTTTTTTTTTCTCTGCTTCCTACCTTTCTCGCGTTTCTCATCCATCTACTGGACCACTACATGACATCCCGCCATGGGGTTTCCCTATTTTGCCATATCTTTGTTTTCATAAAGTAAAAAGAGCTTCAATCAAACGACCATAATCACTAGATGGTCATTGTGGTTTATTTCTACAGTATGCTCATCAAGTGTTTTCAACAAATGAGAAATCATGACCAAGTCCTTAAATTAGTTTAGAATGCAAACCTCTGCCATTCATACGATCTACTAGAGAAATATAACAAAATGAATAAAAACAAGGCTCAAAATTGTTTGAGTTCAACAAAGAAAGAATCAGACCCAGATTAACTAAGCAAACCCCAAATAAAACCAACGGTCCAACAAATCAAAACCCCAAATAAAACTAACACAACGGAAGACCAGCAACGACGAGATATTGGAAGGGCAAAGAAGGTGAAGATAGAGAAATTTGGAGCATGAGAAATGGAACATACCTCAGCAAATCAACTTGATCTTGGAGCTGCGGCCGAACGATGATGGCTAACAGCAACGGAGAATGCTGACGGAGACGGCGACAGAGAACGGCAACGGAGAACGCCATTGGCTAAGGTTTCTGCAGGCAGATGAAGTGTTTGTTTGGAGTACTCGGTTGCTTGGAGGCGTGATTGAGGAGAGAGAGAGACTCGGTTTCTGCAGGCGTGATCTAGGAGGGAGAGAGAAAGAGAGAGGTCTATGATTGGCTATTTGGAATGGACGATAGTCTCAGGCTACTGTTTTACCCGTTAACCAACGGGTTGGATGATTCCCAACCCGTTGTCCAGTTCAACCCGCATTTAACGGGTGGGGTCGGATGGATTTATTGGGCGGGTGCAGTTTGTTAATTTTTTTGAACAGGCCTAATTAGTATGATGTACAAATATGGAGTTTTTGTGTTCTATATAAATGTTTAAAATTCCAATAAATATTGAGTAGAACAATATGTCACGAGTGCATTATTTTCATAGTTTTTGGAGTTATGATACACCCATCTAATTGCAGCATTTTGACCAGCAAATCCGACTGTAGCATTTCGACTGAAAACCATCTGCAAATATTTATCTCATCAAGAAATCTTGCCAAAACACATACTTTCAAGGGAGCTTAGTCACTCAATAAACCACATATAGACTCAATAAAAAAACAAACCTGAAGAAACAAGTCCCTTCCAACTCTAAGGCTGGACCAATAACACCACAGTCAAATCTTTTCATCCACTTATCGAGCTCGCGAGAAACTTCCTAGATATGGTCCTCTTCCTTGGAAACATCCCTTAAATTAAAAATAATAAATAATAAATAAAAAAAATTAAAAATAAAATTAAAAAATAAAAACCCACTCAATGATGAAGTTAGCAGATTCCAAGTGAAATGCAGATTTGAAATATATATATACAAAATCTCACCTAGGAATGTAGGATTCTTGTAAAACGGGATGCGCAATTGATTGTTGACTATAGCCTTTTATGACTGGAGCCGCATCTTTTATAAAAATTTAGAAAAACAAAATAAAAAATGAGACAATTTGGTAAAGAATAAAATTAAAATCATTCAATTGGCAGATCATAAATAAATGAAAATGCAGTCGATTCACGAGTTATTAGCATAATTGACACAAAGCTCTTTAAAAAAAAGTAGGAAAAGAAAATTTTTCAATAAAATATATAAGTCAAACCCAATACATGAGAGAATATGGTGGCCGCTGGCTCCGTCCCATACTCCTATTGTTCGACTTATACAGGACTGTGGGGTTCAGCCTCTGCACCCTTGGAGAAGGGAGGTAATTGGTTAGAGTTCACTTTGACTACGATGAAGAGGGAGAGAGAGGTTGAAGGAGGAGGAGGCGTATACGGAGATTGAAATATGCGCGAGATTCCATGGGTCTCCTTGGCTTAGAGGGCCAAGGCCCAACCATGATTCTCCATGGCAAGACATGATCACCATGCTCCTCATGGATCATGGTATCTTTTTATAGTCAGATATTGACTGATCACTTTGCAAAGTCCAATAATGTTATTTATAAGGACTTTGCAAAAATTCGTTCTGACACTGAAATTTGAGTTCCTCTAACCTGTTGTGTCTTGATCTCTCTAAGAGGTTTAAATTCATATAAAGTAGAACCATGATGTCGTCCACTTAATTAAATAATCATGGCTGCTCTAAACAGCAGGGATTGGTATATAAACAAACATAATAATACGTAAATGTTATATTTTCCTTCATCCTGTATTATGTCTCTGCTACTTCTTTAAAATTCATTAATATCGTGATTGATATACATTTGAAAAGAATGCACTCATGGTATTTGTTCTATAGAACATAACAACTCAATATTTGTACAGCACACTAATTATTAATTAATTTTATTTTTCATCAATATTTGCTGCAAATATTCTTCGTGACCCAAAAAATTCTCCGCGAGTTCTTTAAAGGATGGGGTACTGCACGAATTCTTTAAAAGCTAGAAAGATTTCGAGTGGATTCCCCGATTATATATACGAATTCTTTAATATCTTATATAGTTCTTGAAATAGGAGCTTTGTTTACGATGAATCGTACTATATATATATACCATTCAATCATGTATTAAAATGATCATGAGTTTCGTCATTTAATTTTAAAGTAATTTGAATGGACATGTTAGTAAATATTAGACAAGTTGATGTTTTATAAGTTTGAAACACTTTTGTATTCTTTATTTCTTCTATAATGTTTGGTCTTATCTTTTTTATATATTATAATTAAAAAGTCGAAGAACGTTGCCGTTTAGAACACTCCACATTTAAATTATAGACATCCCTAAAAATTAATAAATTAGTAATTCTAAGGACCGAAGGCCTCACAATTAATAACGAGTACTTACCACCATCGTTAGCTCTATGTAATTGGACAACAGTACTGTGAGGGGAGGTCCCTCCGGAGAGAAAGACCCAAGCCTAAAGAGATTAAGTCACGGTGGCTTTGGGCCCCTCAAACGGTAAGATTGGCCCTGGCTCCAGAAGATGGGAGTCGTGCGCAAAGCCAACAACACACCTTCCCGTCTGAAGAGATCTAGGCCTCAGGCCCGACCCTATCCCAACCCAGTCGAAGAGCCCACCACGGAGAAGCGGTCACATGGGACCTCAGTGATTGGTCGAGCCCTGCAAGTGGGCACTTAGTAGACAACTACTATCAAGCACATGTAGCTAGGTCTATCTGATCGTGGGCGCATCAATGCAGAGTCACGCAACATTAAATGAGCATTAGAGGGCTTGAACACACGACAACGTACAGGTGCCATAGAAGGGCATGACCTAGTCTTGACATAGTACTGCCTGGCACAAAGGGCTGGTGCCAGGCACCGCCCAAGTGACCTCACACCCCACGATCTCCATCAGTAACTCAACAAACACCTAAATTATCTCTCTCTTCAGTTGATTTCAGAGGAAAAATTCGCATCGATGGAAGGGTATTATTGTAATTGAAAATATTTTCAGGACAAAAATGTCTAGGCTTGTGTGGGCAATCCCTGAATGTGACTGTTTTGACCATACATAGAAAAGAGTGTGGGGAGTTTGGATCCCTCAACTCATCTAACTCATCTCATTTAATCATTACAATTTTCTCAAATTTTTATATAAAATTTAATAAATAATTCAACTTTTTCAAACTTAAAAATAATAATATTAAAAAATAATATTTTAACAATATTTTATTCAACTTTCATCTCAACTCAATATCAACCTCAACCTATATTGAAATTTCCTTTGGGGTTTACATCTTGCAATCAAATATAATAAAATCGGGGAATTGATGTATGCCCTCAAAATACCACATATTTCATGGAAGCATGAATTTTTGAAAATTTGATGGATTGAAAATAGACTTTGTGAGGATTCGGGAATTAGTGAATTGAGCTCACTTAGGACTTAACTTTGGAGCATTTTATCTTACTATTATTAGGAGGTTAAAATGTTACGTTGAGAGTTTTTTTTTTTTAAAATACTTATATGTGAGGTTTAGTTATAAAAAATTAAAAAATAGAGGATTATTAGGCTTGTAATTCCATTGTTGAGGTCCATAGTATTTTTAGGTTTAAACTCGAGATCTTGTATGGAAATCGACACTAGGGTTTTGGAAAGCTAATGGGGCGAAAGATATTGGGATGTTAGAAATTGGAATATTACGTTGATGTATTTAACTAGGATTAAATTAGGCATGGAATATGAGTGATAATTATTGTAAACTTCCCTTTAGATGCAATAAATTTCGAGGATGAAATTTTTTTTTAAGATAGGAAAATGTAACACTCAAGCCCAACACCAAACTCTTTTTCTAAAATTTTTGATTTTATACGTATGAAAAGCCAACTTGAAATTAACAAGTAATTTTTAGAATAGAATATAGCGCGAATTTTATTTTTGGGCGGATATCAACTTTTTTTTTATCGGACTTACTAAGTAGGTTAAAATCATTAACTATTTTTTGGATTAGGTGAAATATTTTTATGGGCTGAGAAATTTGTGGGGCAAGTTAGATCGTTTTAGAGATTGAACAAGGCCCAAAACTCCAGAAAAGCCCAAGACCCAAGCTAGTTGAACCAACTATCGGAGTCCAATCTCCACACCATGAACGTTCCCACGCTCGTTTCCGCGCCATGCACGTCTGTACCCTATTAGGGTTCACGGCATCAGTGTTATTTAAATACCCAGATGATCTGCATATTCATGCAAGCATTATTTTTTCGATAGTTAATGGGGCGAAAGATATTGGGATGTTAGAAATTGGAATATTACGTTGATGTATTTAACTAGGATTAAATTAGGCATGGAATATGAGTGATAATTATTGTAAACTTCCCTTTAGATGCAATAAATTTTGAGGATGAAATTTTTTTTTAAGATAGGAAAATGTAACACTCAGGCCAATACTAAACTCTTTTTCTAAAATTTTTGATTTTATACGTATGAAAAGTCAACTTGAAATTAACAAGTAATTTTTAGAATAGAATATAGCGCGAATTTTATTTTTGGGCGGATATCAACTTTTTTTTTATCGGCCTTACTAAGTAGGTTAAAATCATTAAATATTTTTTGGATTAGGTGAAATATTTTTATGGGCTGAGAAATTTGTGGGGCAAGTTAGATCGTTTTAGAGATTGAACAAGGCCCAAAACTCCGGAAAAGCCCAAGACCCAAGCTAGTTGAACCAACTATCGGAGTCCAATCTCCACTCCATGAACGTTCCCACGCCCGTTTCCGCGCCATGCACGTCTGTACCCTATTAGGGTTCACGGCATCAGTGTTATTTAAATACCCAGATGATCTGCATATTCATGCAAGCATTATTTTTCGCAAGCTAGGGTTGCCGCAGCCACGTCTCCTATAGCCTACTGCACCTCCACGTCGTGTTAAGCCTCCATTGCACCAGAGCGCCGTTGCCGTTGGAAATTTGCACGTCCTCTTCATCACGGAGCCCAACCCGAGTTCGTCCACCGCACGAAACCTACCTATACAGAATAAAACCACCGTGTGATAGCCACTACCAAGCCTACGCGAAACTGCCGGCCACTGCCCAACAAGCCTCTGTTTTTAGTAACCAAAACAGAGCACTTTGGACACTACCGTAGACCCGCGTCCCTTCATTGTCAGGCATCGTTCCTCGCCGAAAACGGTCAAACCACAGGGCCTCATCTCAGTCATACTACCCCCTGGACCACCGTACGTATGTTCTCTCTCTCTCTCTCTCTCTCTCTCACAGTGCTCAGCTGCTCAGCTCGACGGCGTCTTCGCCGCACCACCCAGACCGCCACATCTCCCTGCTCTCTCTGTAAATTTCTGTCGTGCAGCCCCTGTTACATGCAAGATCCCTTCGTTGGTTTAAAAGAAAATAGAAAGTGATTGTTGAGCCCTCGTAAAGCTGGTTAAGGAGGAACTATATTACATTTATACCCTTTTGAGTTATAAGCCAAAGCAGGAGGTATTTGAAACTTATATTTCAGTTGGAGTTATATTAAGATGGGCCTAAGCTTTAAGAAACTATTGGGTTATTTTAAGTAGGTTCAGGCTTACTTTAAATTGGCTCAAAAAGTTGTTTAATAAAAAATATTTAAAGTTTTGAATTATATTAGTTGGAATTAAATTTTTAATGAATTTAGAGTTTATGCCTTAGTCAGAGAAATTAAGTGGATATCAATGAATTTGAAAAATGATAATATTTTAGGGTTACGAGAATTTTAGATTTATAGGAAAAAAAATAGGTTATTTTAACATGTCAAATTTAAGTATCGAAATATCTATTCATTTAAAATATCGAAATAAATAAATTTACTATTTATTTAGAATTTGGAGTATATAATTATGATATGGGAGATTATTTTAAGTTAAAAGAGCTAACTCTCCATACTTCTGTCATCAAGGCGTTACACTTGTTGCTAAAAGTCTCCATACGACTATGCTTCACAAAATAACACAAATCTTCCGTATAAAGAAAACACTATGAAATCATAGGTAATAAAGAAAACACTCTCAAGAGAGGTATGGGATTGAATAAATTGAGGAAAACAATACCACTTCATCCAAAGCATATCCCTACTCATTAAATACAAGTAGAGTCAATCCATTGCACCAGAGCGCCGTTGCCGTTGGAAATTTGCACGTCCTCTTCATCACGGAGCCCAACCCGAGTTCGTCCACCGCACGAAACCTACCTATACAGAATAAAACCACCGTGTGATAGCCACTACCAAGCCTACGCGAAACTGCCGGCCACTGCCCAACAAGCCTCTGTTTTTAGTAACCAAAACAGAGCACTTTGGACACTACCGTAGACCCGCGTCCCTTCATTGTCAGGCATCGTTCCTCGCCGAAAACGGTCAAACCACAGGGCCTCATCTCAGTCATACTACCCCCTGGACCACCGTACGTATGTTCTCTCTCTCTCTCTCTCTCTCTCTCTCTCACAGTGCTCAGCTCGACGGCGTCTTCGCCGCACCACCCAGACCGCCACGTCACCCTTCTCTCTCTGTAAATTTCTGTCGTGCAGCCCCTGTTACATGCAAGATCCCTTCGTTGGTTTAAAAGAAAATAGAAAGTGATTGTTGAGCCCTCGTAAAGCTGGTTAAGGAGGAACTATATTACATTTATACCCTTTTGAGTTATAAGCCAAAGCAGGAGGTATTTGAAACTTATATTTCAGTTGGAGTTATATTAAGATGGGCCTAAGCTTTAAGAAACTATTGGGTTATTTTAAGTAGGTTCAGGCTTACTTTAAATTGGCTCAAAAAGTTGTTTAATAAAAAATATTTAAAGTTTTGAATTATATTAATTGGAATTAAATTTTTAATGAATTTTAGAGTTTATGCCTTAGTCAGAGAAATATCTGTTCAATTAAAATATCGAAATATCTGTTCAATTAAAATATCGAAATAAATAAATTTACTATTTATTTAGAATTTGGAGTATATAATTATGATATGGGAGATTATTTTAAGTTAAAAGAGCTAAATCTCGATACTTCTGTCATCAAGGCGTTACACTTGTTGCTAATAAAGTCTCCATACGACTACGCTTCACAAAATAACACAAATCTTCCATATATATAGAAAACACTATGAAATCATAGGTAATAAAGAAAACACTCTCAAGAGAGGTACGAGATTGAATAAATTGAGGAAAACAATAACCACTTCATCCAAAGCATATCCCTACTCATTAAATACAAGTAGAGTCAAACTAGAGATCTAAATCAACTAAAATTCTTAAATCCAAAAAACTAGAAAAGAAACTGTAATACTCCGTTCTTGTAGAATAGAGATATTCTAACATAAATAATATAATGTCCGATAATGAGATTCCTGAAATTCTTCATTTATAGAAAATATTAATTACACTGAACATAATTTTGAAAACATAAAATTGAAAACGGAAAATAAAAGCATAAAGTAACCCTGACACTAGCTAGCAATTCATGTGAAGAAAATCTACAGAACATTGTAAAATATATATATATAAAATGAAAGTAAAAATAAAATAAAATTTAAAAAAGGGGGGGGGGGGGGGGGTGGAATGTGGAATTGAGAGAATTTAGACCCACCGAAAAGATATACGAAGAAGCCGACGATGGTGGAAGAGGCCGACGGGGGTGAAGTACTATTTTTTTTCTCCGCTCTTGCTCGTACCATAAAAAGGAAAAAATCTATCCTTGAACACTATTTTTTGTTCCGATTTAGTCTAAAGCCTTTTCTCAAATCTTCGTTTTCGTCTAAACAAAGCTCGTCATTGTTTAACTTACCCACAAATAAAAAAAGCTCGTCATTGCTCCTGTCTTCTGCAAAATCGTCCACTGCACATAAATCAAACACCTAAAAGATCTCTATCTTCAATCGATTTCAGACGAAAAATTCGCATCGATGGGTATTATTGTAATTGAAAATACTTTTCAAGACAACAATGTCTAGGCCTGTGTGGGTAGTCCCGGAATGGGACTGTTTCAACCAAACATAGACGAAAAAGAGTCCGGCAGTTTGTATCCCTTAACTCATCTCACTCGTCTCATTTAATCTTTATAATTTTCTCAAATTTTTATATAAAATATAATAGATAATTTTATTTTTTTAAATTTAAAAATAAAAATATTATTAAAAAATATTATTTTAATAATATTTTATTCAATTTTCAACTTTAATCTCAACCCAACTCAACTTAACGTCAGCCTCAATCTGAAATTTCCTTTGGGATTTACATCTTGCAATCAAATATAATAAAAGCGGGGAATTGATGTATGCTCTCAACCTACCACATATTTCATTTTGAAAAAAATGTATGTTGAAATACGACGGCTATGTTGGAAATTTCTTCGTTGCCGTCCCCACCTTAGCCTCAAATTTTCCACACGAGCATGACGTTTCAATATTCCTTTTACAAGACTTATAAATCCACTCAAAATTCCCCATTTCGTAAGCATCTGGTCGATTTTATCAGTCATGAGCCACTGTGATAAGCAGCAAGCTCCTGGTAAGTAAAGTGCCTCCAGTATAATCTTAGCAAGTATGTTGAGAGGATCATATCTGTAATTGAATTCTAGAGCCTTCGTTACAACAAGTTTTGAAAGAAAAGGTTTTACGGTACTACTTCTACTTTATTCCTAGCCTCCTCTTTTGCCTCCTCCGGAAAGCTTTAAAGATATTTCAGACTATATCTGTTCTTAATCGACTTTATGTGGGGAGGAAGACAAGTTCTAGTATCGATGAATACCCTTGTTAAGCCGAATTCAACTCTTTGTGATAATTATTTGTTTGATATTTCATTAGTCAACGTTGGATGGAGTAGCTAAAGGAAAACCATTTAACTCTTTTTGTCAACGTTGAAACTTTTGGATCGCTGGATCTTTGATATTGGTTCATGTATATTGAAATTGCAGGGGCATATCCCCCACCTGTGACTGCATATCCGCCGAGCTATGGATATCCACAGGCAGTAGTAGATCAGGGCAACGTTCAATTTCCTAATTATTATATTGCACCACCTCCACCAATTGGTTACCCAACCAGGGTTACTGACCCTGCACCAGGGTATCCCCAACACATGCCTCCCTTTGAAACTACAACTAAGGGTGGAGGATTTTGGAAAGGATGGTATACGTTTGTTTGTTTTGCGTCCTTTATTTCTATCTGTTTCTGTTTTTCTTTTGTTTGTATGATCTTCGTTATCTGTTTCGATAATTGTCATCTCCCTTGCTTTGTTTGCTTTATTTCTCATTTTGCAGTGCTGAAGATATCTTTTGCTGTTGCTGTTGCGAGGCCTCGAATCCCAGCGAACAAACCTAATTATCCTCCATCCAATGGGCTGTGACCCATCTTGTGTAATCTAAAATCTTCGAATGGTCTACACAATTTGATAGAGTATTCGTACTTTATTACCTCACTTCTGTTATGTGGTAATAATCACTATATATATTGTATTTCCAAGGAGCTTAAAAAATTAATCGTTTTATATCAAACACCATCTTAAGAGAACTCAATCAGACCAGCCTAGCCCTAGAGCAAAGTATCACTCATATTCTATTAAATCTACACGCATTATCAGTATACCAAACTCAATTATATAATCATCCATGCATAGATCTGTTACCAACTGATCCTCGTATTAGCACTCATCCTAGATTTAATAGAATATCATTGGTATGAGCCAACAATTTTGGGATTCGTTGCATCTTTTTTATCTCGTTAAACTGGAACCATTTGATGTATGTTTGCACACGAACAGCAAATACAAAAGACTTTTGAGGTACTATTGTCAATCATGCCTCCATTTGTTTCCTTGACAAACACGTCAAGCTTTAACCGTAAGACACTTTAAGCAATTAGCTGAGGGGAAAGGAGCAATTAGCTGGCCTCACTTTAAGCAAAATTTCTTTGACCATTACTTCCCTAAAGTGGACAGGGAAACTAAAGCTCGAGAGTTCACTAACTTGGTGCAGGGAACCATGACTATGTGCTAGTATGCTGCAAGATTTGCAGAATTATCACACTTTGCCTCATACCTTATTCCTGATGAGGAAAAGAAGGCTAGGAAGTTTGAGGAGGGTTTGAATCACAGGATATATGAACGGGTGATGGTCCTATAGATTCAGAGTTTTTCAAAGTTAGTGCATAAGGCGATATTGGTTTAGCAGAATCTTAAGAGAAGTGTTGAGTTGCAAGAACAGAGAAAGAGTGCTACTCCACAAGGATCCACTAGTATGGATCAAGGCCATGGAAGAAGAGAAATGAGGGGAGCAGCTCAAGTTAGAGGCAAATGCAGGGAAATCAATAGAATAACCTTTGTAAGTTTTGTAACCATGCACACACGAGAGAGTACAAAAAAGAGGTGGTCGTGCTTTCGATGTGGTAAGATTGGGCACTTCATCAGAGAATGCACATTGCTATTGGTAGACAACAAAAAGCCCAACCCACCTCTAGGTCCCCAACAGACAACACAGGGAAACAATCAGCGTAGAATAGGACTGGCTCGAGTGTTTGCATTGACATTTGAAGACGCTGAGGACGACAATGATGGGATCACAGGTACTCTACTGTTTTTCTTCTTGATAGCTATGTTCTGAGTTGAATTGGGCCTAACCATTCTTGCATTTTTTTAATGGAGTTTTACTAAGTTTTTATAGCTTAGAATATTAAAGTTGGGTTGAAGAGAATGTCCACGATTTTTCCAAAGGATGTCCTAGACCACATAAGAGTGCTCAAGGTTGCATAGTTTGAAATTACAAGCCTCGTAAGAATTGCAAGAATAGGCATTGAAAGGGATTAGACCCAATAATTCATATCCATGAGACTCTAGCCTTAGTGTTTGTTGGTTAGTGTGTATAATGGAAGCGTGAAATTTTGAAAATTTGATGGACTGAAAGTAGACTTTGTGAGGATTTGGGAATTAGTGAATTGAGCTCACTTAGGACTTAACTTTGGAGTATTTTATCTTACTATTATTAGGAGGTTAAAATGTAATGTTGAGATTTTTTTTCCTACTTTTTTTTTTAAAGAACGGGTAGTCACATGTCCAATAGTGACTCCATCATATATTTATTAAAAACTTACTTATGGCGGAAGAATACCGTGGAAATAATACCTTACGAAAAAAAAAATCAAACAAATATTTTCCTAAAACTTAGGAAGTAACAAAGGACAAAACTTAAATAAACAAGACCAACACCAATCCTGAAATACTCTTTAATATTAACAAATGACTCTAATAT
The DNA here is from genome assembly GCA_011037825.1 of Carya cathayensis. Taxonomy (NCBI): domain Eukaryota; kingdom Viridiplantae; phylum Streptophyta; class Magnoliopsida; order Fagales; family Juglandaceae; genus Carya; species Carya cathayensis. The sequence continues at coordinate 351,342 of QGSO01000139.1, read as the reverse complement.
AAGGAAAACCTCCATTCTCTAGTCTAATAATACTTTTTATTTCCAGCGGGAGGTCCGAGAAAGAAAGCCACAAGCCATTGCACCCATTAGCTCCATGACGGGCCAAGCCATCCGCCACTGCATTTGTCTCTCTATAAGCATGATTAAATTTATATCTCATTCCATCCAACATATTCCAAATCTCCTCCCAGTAGTCCTCCAAATACCACAATCCACAACGTTTGTTTTGTAACCATTGGATTACCAACATAGAATCTAATTCAATTTCCACCTCTATCACCCACAAGGAGCAAATATTTCGAAGACCATACAATAGCCCCATAACTTCTGCCGCATTATTAGAATTGTGCCCTGTATATTTTGCAAAGCCACAAATAAAATCACCTTTATCATTCAGAATAACACCACCTACACCGGAAAGTCCAGGATTGCCGAGAGCACTACCATCAACGTTAAGCTTGTGCCATCCAGGTTGTGGTTTCAGCCAACGCACTTGCTTTAAGATCACCGGTTGTGTCATTTTAATTGGTAACTAGAAACAACTCACAATCACTTCATCTCATTGATTAAACATTCCTGATTTTTTAATCTGAAGTGCTATCCAGGCAACCCAATATTTAATGGAACACCATACTGAACTTCAGACTCTAGAATCCCTTACATTCTTACCTTACACCTTCGGCACCACAGTTTCCATATTATCACCAATGGGATGATGCCAATTAGCTGGCTATCTTGCGAGGTCATTTTGGCTCAACAATGCCATATTTCAACACGGTTCCTCCAGCTCCTACCAACTATATACGACATGCCAATCTGTACAGAACACATTGCCCATACCCTTTCTGCAAACTGCCCAATTGCAAGCACATGATCCATGTCCTCATAAGCCCTTGACGTACAACAATTGCATCTGGACACTACTGGTATACCCAACTTTTTGATCGTATCATTCACTACCAAGTACTCTTGCATTGCCTTCCACATGGCCACCAAGATCTTCTTGGGTATAGCAGAGTGCCACACCCATTTTGCCCAAGGAACCTCCATAGTTCTGACACGAGTACATTGCCAGGCACTAGATGTAGAGAATTTTTCATTTGCATTTTGCACCCAGATCAACAAGTCTTTACCTTATTTAATACATCTCAGCTGCTCTACAACTTCCTCTGCTTTCACTGACCCCACTAATCTAGTAAAGAGCTCCAAATTCCATCCCAACTCGATTTTGCAGTCCTTCAAGCGTAGCTCTGGCATATCACTAATTTGTTGTTGCGCACTGAGTGGACCATTTCCAGTCCAATTATCTCTCCAGAAATAAACATCTCCATCTTGCACTTTCCATTTTGAGTGGTTCATAACTTTCGGCAGGCATTTCAGAATCATTTTCCAGAATTTTGAACCTTTGGTAATGCCAACTATTGATATGTGCTTCCCCCCAACGTACTTACCAAGAAAAGACTTTGCCCATAATGAAGACCCTTGTAATAAATTCCAGGCCAGTTTCATGTGAAGGGAATTCTGAACTTCATGCAAATTTCAGATTCCCAGTCCCCCCCTCCTTGACCGGTTTACAAATAGTCTCTCATGCACTCCATTTTCTTTTTGGCTTTCCATCCTTCATACCCCAAAAGAATGTACTCATGAGCTATTGTATTTTTTCGATCACCCTTTTTGGAGTAGATAATACCGAAAGGCAATGTATCAGCATACTTTGTAACACCTATTTCAATAAAATCAATCTCACCCCATTTGATAAGAGCCTAGCTTGCCACCCTTCAATCCAATGCCGAATTTTATTAATGATGTCTTCAAAATGGACACTCAGTAACCTGCCAGTTACTATTGGTACTCCCAAGTAGGTAAAAGGGAACTCACCTTTAGAGAACCCAGTTGACTGAAGTATTCTACGTCTTCTACTTCTAGTAAAATACTTGGAGAAGAAAATCGCAAACTTTCTTTTATTCACCACTTGCCCGGACCATGCCTCATATTGGAGCAAAACATTAGTGATTGCTCGCAACGACGATCTACCCCCATTCGAAAATAAAACAATATTGTCTGCATAAAGTAGATGAGAAATAATTGGTGTACCTTTAGGCTGTGAAAATGGAGTGATCTTACCTGCCAATACTTCTCTTTTAATCATCCAAGAAAGTATTTCTTCAACTAAAATGAACAAGTATGGCAACAAAGGATCACCTTGGCGTAGACCTCTTCCCCCCTTGAAAGAATCCTTTCGGAATACCGTTCATGACAACCGAGTACCACTGAGTCGTAATACAATTTCTAACAAGCATACAAAAGAATTCTAAGAAGCCAAAAGATTGCAAAACATGCAAAAGGAACTCCCAATCAATAATGTCATACGCCTTAGTCATATCAATTTTCATCATGACATTTCCACCATGGCATGGTTTGTTAATGCCATGAATCATTTCTTGCGTTAGGCTAATGTTCTCAAAAATGCTTCGACCAGGTATGAAGGCACCTTGCTCCAGATGGATAATCAATTCTAACAATGGGGAATGCAGATTAACCAAGATTTTCGAGCACACTTCATAAAACACTGAACACAAACTTATAGGCCTAAACTTGTCAAAACTGGTCGGATTTTGAATTTTCTGGATTAATACCAAAAAGGAAGTCGTAAAGAACCGAGGAAAAACCATACCTCTAAAAAACTCAGCCACCGCCTCCGCAACCTTGTCATCTACAATATGCCAACAAGCTCGATAAAAGCCCAAGCCAAAACCTTTCGGCCCCGGACTACTATCAATGGGAATAGAAAGAAGAGCATCAAACACTTCCTTCGAAGCTGGGATTCGAGATAATGTATCATTATCTTCTTGTTGAATTACCCGTTGAACTAGTCCCTCTAATGAAGGTAACGGATGTCTATCCCCACCTTGTAGAAAATTATGAAAATAAGAGATAGCCCCGTTGTGCACTGCCTCTAGGGTTGAAAGAATAGAACCATCTAGCAACTGCATTTCTTTAATCTATTGGTGCTTTCGTCTATTTAAAGCCTGGAAAAATCCAGACGAGGCCTCACCCTATAGAACCCAGCCTTGTTGCACCTGTTGAGAGAGCCTCTTCTCCTCACGATCCATCCATACCAAGAGTTCTACCTGTGATGCTATTAAGTCAGCCTCAATACCTTCAGCATACCCCTCCTATAACTCCCGTTCCAGCCCATTTATTCGATTATGCAAGCTTTCAATTTGCACCTCCGTCCGTCCAAAGATAGTCTTGTTCCAGAACCGCAACGCCACTTTCAACCGCTTGAGCTTCACCATAAGCCTAATTGAGGCTGAGCCTCCGATCACCTCACCACTCCAAGCACGAGCCACACAATCCAAAAAACCCTCATATGAAACCCACATATGTTGAAACTTGAAAGAAGGGAAGCCATACCTCACCAATGGGTTATCCAAAGAAAGCAACATCGGAGTATGATCTGAAATATTTCTGGCTAAATATTTCAACCGAGCACCCTGATACATGTCCAAGGCAAGCGTATTAATAAAACCCCGATCTAATCGTACCCAACTTCTACTAAGACCCTGATACATGTATTGTATCTCTGATAAACCGCATTCATCAACACAACCATTAAACTCCTCCATAGCAAGCAAAAGTCTTGGCCTACCCCCACAACGTTCATTATCATTCCAAATGATATTAAAGTCGCCCATGACAACCTATGGGACCTGCTGTGAACTAAACTCCACCAAACTACTCCATAACCTCCTACGATCAAGATAGCTACATTTGGCATAAACAAAGGAGAAGAAAACCTCTTTAAGATTTTCCTTAACCGTAACTGACATAAATTGATCATCCATACTCACCACATTCAGCTCAATGTCATGATTCTAGAAAAGCCACAATTTCCCACCCTCCGCAACATTAGAACAACATTCTTCAAATCTCAATTTTTCTTTCCATAACAAAAGACGAGAGTCAGCAACCATAGATTCCGCAATAATAAAAACTTTTGGCTGAAATTTTGAAATTAACTTCTTTGCACGTCACGGGAGGTACCAATGCCCCGAGCATTCCAAAAAATATAAGAACTCATAAATCCACGCGAGAGGGTTTGCTTTTAGCCCTTGTTGAAGTCCTCAATTTAATTCCTTTGGCCTTACCAATTTTCCCTGCTACACATCTGAATCTGATGCCACCAATTTCTCCTTTGCCAAATGTTCCATCATGCCATCTATTTCAGTATCCGAGCAAACTTTCATTTCAGCACCATCCTCCCTAGTCAAACATAAAGCCTCCTCTCCAGATTCCTCCACCATTGGCGTCACCTCCACTTGAGATACTATTTGTTCCACGCCCACATCATTTTGCACCCCTGCATCAACTATAGAGCCTTCCACCTCCTTTAATAACAGAGAGTCACCAGATTCCAACAAAAGAGTAGAATCTGATTTCTCCTGCACCGGCACCATTACATCCTTTGTAATCACATTGCGTCATAGCCATATCTAGACTCTTGCCTTGCACTATGCCTTCAACATGTGTCTTCAGCACTGCAAAAAACCCACATGTTCACCTTGGTAGGAGGTAATTGTGGAATCTGCTGCAATACAGTCTGGTCATTAAGTTCCACAATCTGGTCATTTAATTCCTCAATCTGCAGTAATACAATGTTGCCCTCTTCGTGTAAGGTGTTTGCACCATCCACAACAGCCACTTACGAGTCAACTACTTTCTCCTGAGGCCCTGGCTCACACCTCGCCCCCTTACTCGATTCACCTATCAATAAACCACCAGGTGCTTGGATACCAGACTGTTCCTTCTATACCCAGGCTGGATCTGATTTCAGACCCTCTTTTCGCTCTTTCTGAGCAACCTCACTCTTCCTCCCATTCCATTTGCACGTACGTGCATTATGTCCTTGCACTTGGCAGTGCATGCAATACGCTGATAAAGTTTCATAGTCAATTTCCTGCGAAAAGCTCTGAGGATTCAAAGGAGTTCCAATCCATAAAGCTTTAAGCGGGTCCTTAGATATATCCATTTCAATGCACACTCTTGCTCCATCAGTGTGAGTTGCACACTTCATAAGGTTATCACGCTTAAGGAATCGACTGATTGGTGCTGTGATACTTCATAAGAATGACTCATGATAATAATTCGACGACAACCCTGGCAAGAAAATACACACTGGAGCCCTCACCGGTTCCTGGTCTTCTTGATACTTCGTAGTCCAGTGAAATGCACGATATTGAATACCATCAATCTCACAAGTCTCCCGCGCAAGTGTTTTCACAAAGTCTACCTCCGAAGTCATGCGAATAAATACATTTCTAGGTCTATTCATAGCTGAAACCATTGGTTGTTGCGTCAAACCCCATCTAGACTGAATAAAGGAACGTATAGCGTCTAGAGATGGCCTTTGACGTAGGAATTTGAATACCAAGGAGAACTGAAAAGGGGTAGCAGACCTATCAATCTCCTCCCTTGAAAACATCACACACACCTCCCCCTCCACTGTCTTATGAGCCCAAAAAGGCACTGTAACCTCAGGTAGAGGCTGCGGAGAATCCATCACCATGTCTGTAAAGGAACGTAACCGAGAAATGGCCACCGAATTGGCCCTAGGGCCATCGGCGGTAGCCATAAAAACCCTAGAAGAACGCAAGTTTTTTATGGAAACCCTAAAGACCCAAAAGAAAGAAATCAAACTTATTGTTCTTTGGAAGCTGCTATTCCTACTTATATGTGAGGTTTAGTTATAAAAATAAATAAATAAATAAATAAAGGATTATTAGGCTTGTAATTCCATTGTTGAGGTCCATAATACTTTTAGGTTTGAACTCGAGATCGTGTATGAAAATCAACACTAAGGTTTTGGAAAGTTACAGGGGTGAGAGATACTGGGATGTTAGGAGTTGGAATATTAGGTTGACGCATTTATCGAGGATTAAATTAGGCATGGAGTATGAGTGATAATTATTGTAGACTTTCCTTTAGATGCAACAAATTTTGAGGACAAAATTTTTTTAAGGGGGGAGAATGTAACACCCGGGCTCAACACCAAGATCTCTTTCTAAAATTTTTGACTTTGTACATATGAAAAGCCCATTTGAGATTAACAAATAATTTTTGGAATAGACTATAGGCCTGAATTTTATTTTTGGGTGGATATTTTTTTTTTTTTTTTTGGGCTTGCTAAGTAGGTTAAAATCATTAAATATTTTTGGATTAAGTGAAATGTTTTTATGGGCCAAGAAATTTGTGGGGCAAGATAGATTATTTTAGAGTTTGAACCGAGGCCCAAAACTCAGGGAAAACCCAAGACCCAAGCCCGTGAGAACTAACTATCGGAGTCCAATCTCCACACCATGCACGTTCCCATGCCCGTTTCTACGCCATGCACGTCTGTACCTGACTAGGGTTCACAACATCAGTGTTATTTAAATCCTCAGATGATCTGCAAATTCATGCAAGCATTATTTTTCCCAAGCTAGGGTTGTCGCAACCACTTCTCCTATAGTCTACTGCACCTCCACGTCGTGTTAAGCCTTCATTACACCAAAGTGTTGTTGCCGTTGGAAATTTGCACGTCCTCTTAATCACAGAAGCCCAACCCAAGTTCATCCACTGCATGAAACCGACCTATCCAGACCAAAACCACTGTGTGATAGCCACTATTGAGCCCACGCGAAACTAGAAACCACAACCAAACAAGCCTCTATTTTTAGCAACCAAAACAGAGCACTTTGGACACTATCGTAGACCCACCTCCCTCCATTGTCAGGCATCATTCCTTGCCGAAAATGGTCAAACTACACGACCACATCTCAATCGTACTACCCCTTGGACCACCGTATGTATGTACCCCCTCTCTCTCTCTCTCTCTCTCTCAACTTGACGGCGTCTTCGTCGCACCACCCAGACCGCCACGTCTCCCTTCTCTCTCGTTAAGTTTCTGTCGTGCAACCCCTATTACATGAAGAACCCTTTGTTGGTTTAAAAGAAAATAGAAAGTGATTGTTGAGTCCTCGTAAAGCAGGTTGAGGAGGAACTATATTACATTTATAACCTTTTGAGTTATAAGCCAAAGCAAGAGGTGTTGAAACTTATATTTCAGTTGAATTTATTTTAAGATGGGCCTTAGCTTGACTGTAAGAAACTATTGGGTTATTTTAAGTAGGTTCCGACTTACTTTAAATTGGCTCAAAAAGTTGTTTAATAGAAAATATTTAAAGTTTTAAACCAAATTATTTGGTATTAAATTTTTAAAGGATTTAGAGTTTATGTCTTAGCCGGAGAAATTAAGTAGATATTAATGAATTTGAGAAATGATGATATTTTAGAGTTACCTGAATTTTAGATTTTTAGGAAAAAAAAAAGAGGTTATTTTAGCATGTTTGGTTTAAGTATCGAAATATCTGTTCCGTTGAAAATTTACGAAAATTACGTGACTATTTTATAGGTGACTATTAATATTCTTTCAACACTAATGTGGAAAAATTTTGAAAAGCTAAAAAGTTTAGTAAACGAGGTTTCTATGATAGATTTTGTATAAAAGAACTTAGTTGAGGTTGATTTGAAAAATATGCATGTTTTGTTATGAAAAGAAATTTAAAACAACCTTACTTATTTGTTTTGCATTATTTATGAAATATGTATGGAAGAAAAGAGTATTTTTGTCATGACTAGTGTAGACATGAGCTAATTTTTTTGGCATTTTGTTTCGGAACTATACAAACATAATATCCCGTTATTACGTTCATTTTAATGAAGGATTATTTAAATAATGTGATATTTGTTGGATTTATTTTATGGATTTTTAAGTTATACAATTTATTTTAAAATGTCTTTTTTATATTACTTATTATTTTGCATTTAAATCACTCTTTGCTTTAATTTATTTTATTTTTGGGCTTTAAATACTTTAATTTATTTATATTTAGTTGTGGTGTTTTATTAAACTTTTATTTATTTTTAATAGATCTTTTCTCTTATTTTTAAGATTGAATTTTGTTTTAATAGATTTTTATCTTATTTTAGACCTAAACCCACCCAAATTCGGCCCAGCCCGTAGCCACTCGAACCCAGCCCCTTAACTTATCCAAAACAGCCCCTTAACTAGGGCTCCATCTTCTTTTCCTTCTCCCCTCTTCTTGCCCCGTTCACCTCTCTTTTTCTCCTTCACTTTCGTTGCTTCTTCTTCTGCAGCAGACCGACTTTTCCTTCTTAGTTTGTGACGCCGATTTCTCTACATTTTCGTGTGGTTAGCTTGCTTTAATTTTGTCTTATTGTTTTGTTTCCATTTGCTGTAACCGAAGCTTTCTCTTTCTTTTTTCTGCAGTGCGTATTTCATGGATTTTCTCCTCCATTGTTGCAAGTTGGCTGAAGCTCTTGTGCACTCTTTCCTCTTCTTCGTTTCTTTTTTATTTCTTGTTATTGTAGTGAAAAAACCCTTGCTTTTTCTCTAGTTTTTTTTCCCTTTCGTTGTGCTCTGTTTTGGACCCGGTTTATGCCCTGTTTTGTGTAAAAAATATACTCTATTTTTGGCTTCACTTTCTTGCTCCATTTTGCCTCATTTTCCTCTTGTATTTTCGGGTCCTAGTTGTGATTGAAAGCCTCTCTTTTTCGTGCCCTATTTTTGAGCAATCCGTGCGTGTTCTTGGCCTTTTATTTCCCTTGCTGTGTAAGTCTATTTCCAGCCATCATCACCAAGTTTTGTTTCAAAAAAATCGGCCCTTTAAACCCAAAAATCCCACTTCAAATCATCTTGTTTTCGAAACCATTTTAGTCCCAAAATTGTATTTTTGGCTATTTATTTTTAAGCTAACTTTTTGGAGTTTAATTGGATGGTGCGTGATCTTTCGGAGAAATATTACTTTAAGCGCTGTAAGTATTTTCTAAACTTTCTTTAAGATTTAATTTAAATATATTTTTACTTTAATAATAATTGGTGATTTAATAGGTTGTGCTAGACTGAGTCCGAAGAGTCGTCAGTCGAATAGATTTAAGGATGGAGTTATTTATGTTTGGATAATGTTGGACTTTGTTGGATAATTTATCTTGTCATTTGCATTGCATGGTGCATGCATGTACATATGTTGGAGATTGAAAACTGAGTTTTCATGAGTTAAATGAATTTTTGGATACGTGCGTATCATGACCCCAAGTCGAGATAAGACATTATCTCGGAAGAGCTCATCTGATCACTCGGGAGTAGAAAATATTGAGTGACATATCCTGGGTTGTCACTAGATGACAACTGGCTCGGACGAATTTCTATAGGCGCAAAGTGTAACAGCTCGCTAAAAATTCAATGGTAGAATTTTTATAGACTTGAGGAATCTCGTAAAAATTTTGTAAGTTTCTATAAATCAGCTAATTGTAAAGGTTTTAGTCTGTCAACATAATCAGTGTTATCACTCACTATTATGGCAGAAATGCGATTTTAATTATTTGAGATAGTTAGAAGTGTTAGAATATATTATGGTCTGCACCACTAGACTCAGTTGAATATTTAGGATTTTATAACGCAATAATTCATTTTCATAAATTCAGACGAAATGGCTGTTCGAAACTATGAATTTATCTATAGGGGCACTTCGGGGTTGAGTTTTGGTAAACAGTATTCACTGTAGGTTAATATGAATATTTAAAATTTTTTAGTACTAAGTTTATTATGTCTTTTTTCGGAGTGAATAGTAACATCGATAAGCGTATTAATTGCAGTGTTTTCAAAATCACAGTATGGAATGTCCAAATTAGGTTAAAAAAGTTTTATTTGGACACTTGGTAAGATCCTAATCACACATAATGAATAGTATTAGATACTTGACATAAAGAGGAAACATTAGATGAATTTGTGAAGGAAATCAATGTGTGAAATCATGCCACTTAAGCAAAACCATTTTCATATGATCAACTAAATTGAGCCAGATAAAAAAGAGTTTCAATCCTAATGAAACCCTAAATGGTTGGAATCCAATTGAAACTCTAAAATCTTGGTTGAAACCGAAACCCTAAACGGTTTTCCCAAACCCTAAATTGCCATTCAAACCCTTTTTTATCTAATTTCTACCATTGTATTTAATCACTTGATTAAATCACTTCCACATACCATTAATTTCTCAAATCCCTGTTATGATGTATTATCCAACCTTTTAAACCTTGAAAATTTGATGGGGCAAAGAAAAATTAGATTTGAGCTTGATAGCATCTCAAACCCTAACCAAATCCCATTTAAACCATAAATTGAAGCTCATTTGGGTAAGGCCCACTAAAACCCATGAATTTGGCCACCTTGGCAAGGTTTCTTGGAAAAGTTTCCTCCCCCACATGGCAGACCATCTACTTCCCTTGGCTGCACCCAACAGTGGCTTGATGAGATGGAGAAACCCATCACATCAACCTCCATACCTCACAGCTTCTACAGGCAGTCCTTTTCTATCTCTATTCTTCTCTTTATGTCACATAGCTACATCCAATCAATGGTTATTCAAGTCCATATCTTCTCCCTCCAGAAGTATAGAGTCGTGCAAGACATACTTTTTTCCCTTTAATCACTTCTTCATCCCGTTCTTAGATAGAAACCCAAAAGAGTTTTCTCAGACAGATTTCTGGGTCTTTTTGCGCGGAGCTTTTCAACCCTTTGTAAGTATTTTCACATGATGACTCATTCATAAAAGTTGTTCCTCTTTTATTATAGTTTCTGTAAATATATTATTTGTATCATTCCATGGTAATTTGGTCGGTAAAAAGTATATTTAACTATGGAAAGGTCATTCTGAGTGTGAATCTGGAGAGTATGTTATGTTTGGAATTTTTGACTAAGCTAATGGACATATCTTGGTCCGAAAATTTTATAGAGTGTTTTTAGCATATGTTTAAGAGTATTCATTGAAGTTTTGTTGCATGACTAAAATTTTTGATAATAGATTTTCTTAGATCTAGAAATTTTAAAACTGGACGTGGCAAAACAGTTTTTATTTGGAGAAAGTTTAAATATTTCGAGATCTGATCTTACTCTAAAGGTTTTGATATTTTTATATGATGATCTTAAGTGTCTTATTTTCATGTTATGATGTTATTTTAAAGATATTTAGTATTAGTTTCAAATATATGATTTTTCTATGCAAGATGATTTCAATTATGCCTAAGATTTGATATTTTTGGATTAGATCCATATTTTATTAATTTTTAGCCATGTGATTTTAAGTTTGATGGTTGGATCTTATTTAAGACACATTATTAAACCATGTGGTGTTTTATTTCGAAGATCTCACATTCTTAAGTCATTGATTAAGAGATTTATCAAAACTAGTTGAAGAAAATGTTTCTATTTTTGGACTAAGTATAAAACCAAAAACTTCAAGTGTTATTTTGTGATTTTGGTGACTTTAGTTTGATGATTTAAAACATGGTTGATCTTAGGATGATGTTATGAATATGTTAGAAGTAATATTTGATTTTTGGAATTCTTGGAGATATTTTGATTTAGGGTCAAAACTTGTGATTCAAGTGTTAGAAATTTTTATAAAAAAAGTTTGGTGTTGATTATTAGCTTTTTCTAAATTGATGTTTTAAGTATGGTTTCAAACTTAAGATAGGAAGATCTTTTTTGTAAAATTTTGGTTTAAGTAAGAGTTTTGAAGTTAGAACGAATTGTAACAAAAATCATGAGAAATGACGTATGGATGTTTCGGCCATAATGTGTTTTCTATAGTTGTGTTTTATTTTAAATTTTTCTAAGTTGATATTTAAGTTTATGATAAAATTTGCATGAGCAATGTAAATTTTCTAAATTTTTGGAGTTAGAATGTGAAATCCTTAATTTAGGGATAAAATGGTCATTTTTCCACATGTAGAGGGTAAAATGGTAATTTGACTCTAAGTTAGTTTGTTTTCATGTTTCTAATTGTTAGTAATTAAATTTCTAACTTTTAGAATACTCTTACAGTTTCTCGTGCTTCGTACTTTATTATCTTAGAACGCGACAATCGAGGTAAGTTAGCTTCTAACTTACTATCAGTTAACTGTGTATGTATGATAGGTAAGGGAACTACAATTTATGTATGTATGTTATTATATATGTCATGTCATGCCATGTCATTACATGTTTATCTATTATACATGACTTATTTTGTCACAAATATTTATCTGTTACACAATCTATTCTGTCATATATTATTATATATTACAAGTATGTCATGTTAAGTATGTCATATGTTACATGTATGTCATATCATGCAATATTCACAATTGCAAGTATGTCATGTTAAGTAAAGAAATCAGATCAAATTTTTGTTAAGTTAAGTTTCAGATCACGTTTATGTTAAGTTATTCATGTCAATCACAACCCTAAGTGCTAGGATGGGGTAATATAGTAGTGAAACTCTTTTGTTTACGCTGGAGTGTCTAAATAGGTGTGAAATTTTCTGTGTTGACGAAATATAGTCAACAGGTTGCGAATGGAGCCTAACTAACGCCGATGAAGTCATATTTTATTTTACGTGTGTTCACAACAAGTGTGGCACAAATAATTCATGAGGCCACAACAACTGTGAAGCATGAAGTATAGGGTCACAACAATTGTGGAGCATACAATATGTGAGACACAATAATTGTGACACGTAGAATATGTGGGGTCAGAACAACTGTGGAGTACATATTAACGCACTCACAGCTGGTGTAGATACCTGTATTGTGATGCGGTAATCGGCAGGAACACACAGCTCAAGGGAATTCGTGTAGCACCTATATGGTCACGTTATTAATTAAGTCAATTGAACAAGAGTCCAAGTTAATCTCAAGAAGTTAAGAATAAGCAATCGTGGTAACCCCATGAGATAAGAATAAGCAATCATGGTGACCCCATGAGATAAGATTAAGTTCCAGATCAAGTTCATATCATGTTATGTTATGTTCACGTACATGTTATGTTCATATTCACGTTAAGTTTGAAGTTCATGTTCATATCATGTTATATTATGTTCATGTTCACGTTATGTTTTAAGTTCACGTTCATGTCATGTTATATTTACGTACATGTTATATTCAAGTTCACGTTCATGTTATATTATGTTCATGTTTAAATTATGTCTCAAGTACACGTTTATGTCATGTTATGCTCAAGTTTATGTTAAATTCAAGTTCATGTTTATGTTATGTATGTTTACGTTCATGTTATGTTGCTAGCCCATATTATATTATAAGTTCAAGTTCATGTCATATCTGTCGAGTTTAGTTCATGTTTCAGTTCAAATTATGTCAGTTATGCCGTACTATATGTCAAGTTATGATATGCTTACTTACGACTTTAATTATGCTTTCATGTTTTTACTGTCATACATGCATCATTAACCTGTGTGGAAGTTTTATGTTAACTTATTGAGATTTGTAATCAAATCTCACCGTGATAATCCCAACTACCATTCCCCTCGAATGGTAGACGATGTGTCAAGATCAAAGTAGGGAGCAGACATTGGTAGACTGAAAGAGGTTGACTAGACGCTGCAGACACGACGCAGAGCTTACAACGTCTATAATTTGTTTTTGAACAGTATATTAGCCTCGTTAGTCAAGCTACACGAGTTACTCAACGAATTTCCTCAATAGTGTATTTTGGTAATGTAAATATGGAGTCTGGTCTCTTATATTTTTGAGGTTACAGTCTTATAAAACTTGTACTGAAATCGTGGATATTTATTTTGTTAAGTATGCTTGGATTACGATTTAACTATTTAGGATATTATAAGTTGGTGCATAGTATTGCCCAAAAAAAAATTATCCGCTGCGAATATTGCCAAATGTTAGATGCATGTTAGGAACATTGCATCTTATATGTCATGAACGGGGGCAGGTAACCACGTATTGCATGTCCTGACGTTTCAGATATCCGTTCGATCCCAAGTGGAATTTGAGGGCGTTACACAAAGTGTTGGGGGTAAGTGGCAGAACACATCATCTTCTGAATCATATACCAAATTTTCAAAATGACCTGGGTCATGGGGCTGCACGACCTTCACATCGCTACTGTCTGGCTCTTGACCATCATCCAACAAACGCCCATGATGAGTTGACGACATGGATGAGCTTGACGTAGCGAGCTCAACAATCGCGGCTGCAGCACGATCCTCTGCTGCTCTGATGGACTCTGCTCCGTCCCGTGCCATCCTAACCTTGAAACTAACTCGGTCTAACCATGTGGTTGGGTGCAACGGAGGGTAACGCTCCTTATGAGGTAAAGCTCTCCTCTCGTAACCCGCTCCGTTACTATCAATGTCAAGAATGTGTGTGTGGTGGTGCTCTTGGCATTCCATCTTATGCCAATAAGCGGCCAACTCCCTATCTAGCTCAGCTAGTCGTCTTCTACGACGCTCTTCTCTCATCTCACGCACTCACTGTGCGGAAAGGGTTGATTTATGAGCTGTCTTATGCTCTTGAGCCATGGAACTGCAAAAAGAACATAATAAAAAAGGAGAATATTCTATAGCATACACACTAAGAATGGCTCACAAAAATCTAAAATGGAAACATATACTTTATTGATATCCAAACAATGAAGTACCACATCTGATATAGCAATCCCATACAAAGTGAAGCACGAAATATCGACTAAGCTGAAACAAAACAAAATAAAACAAGACTAGATTAGGTATCAAATAACTGGGGGTACTTAGATCGCATATCAACTTCCTTCTCCCAAGTCGCGCTCTTGAATATTATGGTTTTGCCAAAGTACTTTGTCCAATGAAATCTTGCGGTTTCGTAACTCTTTTTCCTTTCAGTCAATGATCTGTACCGACTTCTCCTCGTAGGTCAATTTGGATTGTAAAGGTACACTAGCGGGATCCACCATTGTTGGCATCTGGTTCCCAAAACTCTTCTTCAATGAGGACACGTGGAATACATTGTGGATCTCATGGAACTCAGTTGGCAACTCCAGACGGTACGCAACTGCTCCCACTTTCTCCACTATTTCATAGGGTCCAACGTATCTTGGACTTAATTTTCCCTTCACTCCAAAACGGCTTACTCCTCTCATAGGGGATACCTTCACATAGACCCAATCTCCAACTTCAAATTCTACACTCCTCCTTCGATTATCAGCGTAACTCTTCTATCAACTTTGTGCAGTTTTCATCCTTTCTCTAATCATGAGGACTTGATCCTTTATCTCCTGCAAGACTTCAGGCCCAAACACTTTGCTTTCTCCTACTTCGTCCCAATACAAAGGCGATCTACACTTTCGGTCATACAAGGCTTCATAAGGTGCTATCTGAATGGTAGCCTGAAAACTGTTATTGTAAGCAAATTCTACCAAAGGTAGTTGCTTCTCCCAATTCTCCTTATTCTCCAATACACAGGCTCTTAGCATATCTTCCAAAGTCTGGTTCGTCTTTTCTATTTGCCCGTCTGTTTACGGATGGTAGGCACTACTGAACTTCAAACTAGTTCCCATCGAATCCTACAAACTTTGCTAGAATTGTGATGTGAAACGAGGGTCTCTATCGGACACAATCGTCTTAGGCACTCCATGCAATCTAACAATCTCTGCTATATAAATTTTCTTCAGTCTCTCTAGAGAATCTGTATTCTTGATGGGTATAAAGTGAGCACTTTTTGTCAGACGGTCAACTATCACCCAGATAGTATTATTTCCTGCTGAGGTTTTTTGAAAACCCATTACAAAATCCATCGAGATATCCTCTCATTTCCATTCTGGGATTGGCAATGGTTGCAATTCACCTGCCGGCTTCTGTTGTTCCGCTTTAACTAATTTGCATACAGAACACTTGTTCACAAATTCTGCTACGTCTTTCTTCATTCCTTCCCACTAGAAGTGCTGCTTTAGATCCTGGTACATCTCTGTACTACCAAGGTGAGTAGTGAAAGGTGTGTTATGAGTTTCCTTCATCACCTTTCCTTTTAATTCTTGGTCTGCTGGGATGACCCTTCGGTTCTTGTAATACAAAGTCCCATCCTCTCTGATGCTAAAGTCTTTCGGTCCATCCGACTTCTCAATTTTCCTGATGACTTCTGCAAACTTACTATCTTTCTTATGGTCTTTTAGTTCTTCCCAATCCAATGGAATGAACTCCTGAACGGCGGTCAAAACGACTTCTTGACTACGGTTCTCGATCAACAGTTTCCTCATACTGCATAAGAGGGAATTTACTTCTGACGACAGGATATAAGAATCCTTTGATCTGCGCTTGCGACTCAAAGCATCAGCTACCACATTAGCTTTTCCGGGGTGGTACTTGATGTCGCACTGATAGTCATTGATTAATTCCAACCATCTCATCTGTTTCATATTAAGGTTCTTCTGCTCAAACAAATACTTGAGGCTTTTGTGATCTGTGAAAACTTCACACTTTTCGCCATACAAGTAGTGTTTCCAAATCCTAAGAGCAAAAACCACTGCAGCTAATTCCAAATCGTGGGTAGGATAATTCTGTTCATGATCCTTCAATTATAGTGAAGTATAAACAACTACTTTCCCTTCTTGCATCAACACACATCCGAGTCCTGCTTTAGATGCATTGCTATACACTACAAAAGGCTTATGAGGCTCCGGAAGTCTAAGTACTGGTGCGGTCGTAAGTCTTTTCTTCAACTCAAGAAAACTTGTCTCACACTTATCGTTTCAAACTAACTTCACGTTCTTCTTAGTCAATGCAGTGAGTGGTCCAGACAAACTAGAGAATCCTTCTACAAACCTCCTATAATAACCAGCCAGTCCTAAAAAACTTCTAATCTCATGCACACTGGTCAGTCTCTACCAACTCGTTACAGTTTCAATCTTGCTCGGGTCCACTGCTACTCCTCCACTAGAAATCACATGACCTAAAAACTTCACTTCATTAAGCCAAAACTCGCACTTACTGAGTTCGACGTATAGCTTTTGGTCCTTAAGTATAGTCAAAGCCATAACTAGATGATTTATGTGCTCATCCTCACTCTTTGAGTAGATTTGGATGTCATCAATGAATACAACAACAAAACTATCTAGATAGGGTCTGAATATTCTGTTCATCATGTCCATGAATGCGGCTGGAGCATTGGTTAACCCAAAAGGCATTGCCCAAAACTCGTAGTGGTCGTACCTTGTCCTAAAGGCAGTTTTTAGCACATCATGTTCCTTAACTTTTAGCTGATGATAACCGAATCGTAAGTTGATCTTCGAAAACACTGCCGCTCCTTGCAGTTGATCCAACAAATCGTCAATCCTAGGTAACAGATACTTATTCTTGTTCGTCACCTTGTTCAGCTCTCTGTAGTCTATACACATCCTCATAGATTCATCTTTCTTCTTCACAAATAGCACTGGTGTTCCCCACGGTGAGGAACTGGGGCGAATAAAACCCTTCTCTAAAAGTTCTTCCAACTGCACCTTGAGCTCCTTCAATTCGGCAGGGGCCATACGATACGGGACCTTGTGAGTTGGAGATGTTGCTGGTTCCAACTCTATCTCAAACTCCATTTCTCTATCCGATGGTAAACCAGGTAGCTCATTGGCAAAAACTTCAGGAAAGTCTTCAACTATGGGTATCCCATGGATTTCTTCACTCCCTATTGTATTCTCCACAATCATCAACAGAAAAACTGAGGCTCCATCCTCAATACACTTCCTGGCTTGTAGAGCCGAAGTCACTGGCGGGGTGGCCTTAATTGACGCTCCTGTGTATCTAATTATGTCTTCACTTGGGGATTCAAACACCACTTCTCGCTTCCGACAATCTATCTTAGCATAGTGCTTGAATAGCCAGTCTATCCCCAAGATTAGGTCGAACTCCATTTGATCGAATACTAGCAGGTCAACCTTCATCTTCCTTCCTTCTAGCTCTACAGGGAAATCCTTAACTAAACGGGTACAAGCTACCGTATTCTCATCAAGAATTAACACTACAACCCATCGAGGTAATAGCTCAGTTTGCAAACTACAAATCCGTGCAAAAGCTGCAGACACAAAGGACTGCGACGCGCCCGAATCGAATAGTGCACAAGCTGTGAACCTTAACAGATTGACGTTTCCTAATAAATATATAACGTGATACTATTAATAACAATAATTCTAACACTCAAGTTAATAACAAAATCATAAAGACTTTAAGGAAAAAATACCAGTGATGACGCCAGCTTCCTCAACCTCTGATGCATCAGCATCGATATCACCTGGGGTTATAGCGTACACACGAGCTGGAATGTGGGGCCTTGGCTTGTGATCACTAGCTCCACTGCCTTATGCGGTGTTAGGACAATCTCTGAGCAAAATTCCTGGTTTCCTGCATCGATAGCAAACTCCATAACCACTGCGACACTCTCCGGGATGACGCTTTCCACACTTAGGGCATAACGGATAAACAGACGACATTTGTCCTCCTGTGACTATTCCCTTGCCTTTCGCCAGGCTAGAAAAAGACATCTTCTTCTTAGCACTACCGCTTGCCACAAACGGCATGGTCCTCTTTCATTTAGAATTGATATGGATCGCCAGACCCCTCTACTCAGCCTTTGCTATCGCAGCCACATTTACCAACTCTTGGTAATTTTCTATTCTTAAGCAAGCTACTTGACTACGGATCCTTGGTTGAAGTCCTGCTTGAAACTTTTGCGCCTGCATCCTTTGAGTAGAAATCAAGTGGGGTGCAAATCTTCCTAGTGCCATAAGCTTAGCAGCATACTGTTCTACGGTCAAACTGCCTTGAGTTAAAGTAGCGAACTCCTGTGCCTTCAGTTATTTGACAGAATCTGGGAAGAATCTATTATCGAACTCTTTCTTAAATCTCTCCTATGATAGTGCAGCGAGACTTCCTAGTTCCCTAACTAGGAGCTGCCTTCGTGTATCCCACCATATTCCAGCTTCTCCTTGAAATAGGTATCCAGCATATAGGACCTTCTGGTCTTCAGTACAACCATAGATCTCGTATGTCCTTTCGAGATCCATAATCCACTTTTCAGCTTTCAGTGGGCCTTCATTACCAGAAAAGTTCGGGTAACGATGGATTAAGAATTTCTCATACGAACAACCCCTAATTTTGGGTCTGGGTACGTGTACTTGTTCTCGTTGTTGTTGTCTAAGCACGTCAACCGGTAGACGTACAGTTTCAACTAATCCTCCATTCGTTGGGAGATTTAGATTCTCTTGATTGATGCCTCCCTCAGGGTTCCGAGGTATCCTATCGCGAGTCATGTGTCACTTCCTGAAACACACGAGTACACGTCTTAGACCGCATACTTCCTAAGGATATGTGGACATGTAACACAAGGTTACTTGCCCCCGTTCATGACATATAAGATGCAATGTTCCTAACATGCATCTAGCATTAGACAATATTCGCAGCGGACATGAACTTAAATCGTAAGATGGACGTGAACTTGAAACTTGACATGAACGTAAACTTGAACATAACGTAACATGAAACATGACTTGAACGGAAAATACATGAACTTGAAATCTTATTCAATAGACTTAATTAATAAAGTGACCATATGGGTGCTACATGGGTCCTCTTGAGCCGTGTGTCCCTGCCGATTACCGCATCACATCACTGGTATCTACACCAGCTGTGAGTGCGTTAATACGTACTCCACAGTTGTTGTGGCCCCACATATTCTATATGTCACAATTGCTGTGTCTCACATAGTGTATGCTCCACAGTTGTTGTGGCCCCATTATTCGCTGCGAATATTGCCTAATGCTAGATGCATGTTAGGAACATTGCATCTTATATGTCATGAACGGGGGCAAGTAACCTTGTGTTACATGTCTCGTTACTTCAGATGTACATCCGATCCCAAACAGAAATCTGGGGGCGTTACAGGGTGGTATCAGAGTAATACGTCTCTGGGTTGTAAATCTACATATTCTTAAGAAATGTACTAAATACTAGGCTTGAAATTTTAGTCTTTATTAGGCTTGAATTTCTTGAAGTATGGGAGATAGTATGTATTCTAATACGTGTACTCGTGTGTTCCAGGAAGTGACACATAACTCGCGATAGGATACCTCGGAACCCTAAGGGAGGCATCAATCAAGAGAATCTAAATCTCCCAACGGATGGAGGATTAGCTGAAGCTGTACGTCTCTGGTTGACGTGCTTAGACAACAACAACAAGAACAAGTCCAGGTACCCAGACCCGAAGTTAGGGGTTGTTCGTATAAGAAATTCTAGATCCATCATTACTCGAACTTTTCTGGTAATGAAGGCCCACTGAAAGCTGAAAAATGGATTATGGATCTCGAAAGGACATACGAGATCTGTGGTTGTACTGAAGACCAGAAGGCCCTATATGCTGGATACCTATTACAAGGAGAAGCTGGAATATGGTGGGATACACGAAGGCAGCTCCTAGTTAGGAAACTAGGAAGTCTCGCTGCACTATCATGGGAGAGATTTAAGGAAGAGTTCGATAATAGATTCTTCCTAGATTCTGTCAAATAACTGAAGGCACAGGAGTTCCCTACTTTAACTTAAGGCAGTTTGACCGTAGAACAATATGCTGCTAAGTTTATGGCGTTAGGAAGATTTGCACCCCACTTGATTTCTACTCAGAGGATGAAGGCGCAAAAGTTTCAAGCAGGACTTCAGCTAAGGATCCGTAGTCAAGTAACTTGCTTAAGAATAGAAAATTACTAAGAGTTGGTAAATGTGGCTGCAATAGCAGAGGCTGAGCAGAGAGGTATGGCGATCCATATCAATTCTGAACAAAAGAGGACCATGCCGTTTATGGCAACCTGTTGACTGTATTTCATCAACTTAGAAAATTTCACATCTATTTAGACACTCCAGCGTGAACAAAAGAGTTCCATTAGAATATTACCTCATCCTATCACTTAGGGTCGTGATTGACATGAATAACTTAACACGATTATTCTCGAGATACACAAACCGTATTCGAGACCAGACGCTACATGAATACGAAAGGACAAAGGTCCTGACGTAGCGTAACGTGATGATAAAGGGTTAGAATTGCATGATTAAGTTGTTTAAATGAGTGATTTATTTTATCAAATAAGGATTAAATACTTAATTATGCATCAAATTCTAATATTGAATGTTAAATTAATTGATGTCAATAATTTATACACATGCAGAAACAGAAAGCAACTCTCACACATGCAACAAAACAGCAAGCTGAAATACATGAAGAAGGAAATGAAGC
The DNA here is from genome assembly GCA_011037825.1 of Carya cathayensis. NCBI lineage: Eukaryota > Viridiplantae > Streptophyta > Magnoliopsida > Fagales > Juglandaceae > Carya > Carya cathayensis. The sequence goes on along the minus strand of QGSO01000139.1, from coordinate 330,186 downwards.
TCACGAATGCAGAGGATCAAAAACACATGCAGAAAAGTTGAAACACAGCTCACTCGCATGCATCACTCGGGCAGCACATGCAGAAGCAAACCAGCACATATGTAGAAATGCAACTCACGGCTGGTAGTCACTCACACATGCAGAAAAATAAAGCAAACCAAGGCACCTAAAACAAATCACATGGACACATGCAGCATCATTCACGGATGAAAGCAAAGAAACACACGCTGCAAAAAGTCACGGCACACATGAAGAAAAATAAACACATGAAGCAGAAAACAAAGGAAAGCAAATCACGGCACCTCAACTTTGACAGAAGATCACGGCTGGATGGACAGAAACGAAAGGAAAGAGACGTGGGAAAGTTTTATTTTTCTTCGGCTTGAGAGAATTGACGTTGGAGAGTTGAGTTTTACGGAAAAAGAATGGGCATGCTGGTCTGGACGTATACGGGGAAGCATATGAATAAGTTGGCACCGAACACATGCATCAATTACGGGTAGAATGACACCTCAATGCAGAAATCAAACGTGGACAGCAAAGAATGACAGCAACACACGGCACCTAAATGCAGAAATAAAACTCACACATGCAGAAAGCTGAACACAAGGGACCACGGACAGCAAATGAGATGAAAGCTCACCTTATAAAACCGAGAGCAGTTTTTAGTTTAGACACAGTTTTTTTCTGCATATTACGTAGAGTAGAGTAGAGGCATTTGTTTCTGTGTTCATTTATTTCTTGTTTTCCTTCGGTTTACGTAGCAAGGGGGAGACTGTTTTTTTTTTTCTTCAGTTTTTCTGTTTTTTTGTTCGGTAGTTGCCTTCTTTCTTTGTTTCATTTTCAGTCTTAGTTTTGTTTTGTGGAAGACGTGTTCTACTCCATTTCGGCTGGTTTTCATATCATTTTTTTGGCATTTATTTTTTCTACACAGCAGGGCCTTCTACGGGACGGAACTCTCTGTTATTTTTTTACTTTATTTTATTTTCAGTCTTGGTTTCGTTTTGGTAGAGGGGACTCGCTCACTTTTATTTTCATTCTCGTTTTTTATTTACGGTTACTTCGTTTAGCATTTTTTTTTCTGTCTTTCTTCCTTCGTCCAGTTCAACATTTAATTTACTTTACTTTCCGTTTTCATTTTCATCTTGTTCTTGGAAAGTTTAGCTTTAGTTCTCTTTCGTTCGGCGTTATTCATTTTTTTATTTCTTTTTACAGATTTTATCATGACTCTACTTAGATTTATTTTTGTCACTAAAAATATCATGTGTAACTAATTTCTAAAGCTTGGGTTGTGGAATGAGATTTAATTTATTTTAAATTCTAGTTTGATGCAATATTTTGTTGTTTAATATTGATTTCACTAAGTTACTAGTCAGATTTTAATAGAAAATAGATTGCGGCTCTTGATACAACTTGATAACCCATTGTCCCTATGGAATACGATCCTGAACTTATCCTTTATACAACTTGACACTTCTACACTGGGAAGCACATTCGAAACCGAGTCAAGTTTTTGGCGCCTTTGTCGGGGACAACTGGTGTTTATTAGAGCATTCATCTACTGCTGAGAGGACGTTTATGGAGCTGTGAACCTCTTCACAGCCTGGGTGATATCTTTACCTCTCATTTTACTTGTTTACTTTTATCTTGTTTTGTGCTGAAGTTGCATGTCTGGTTGGGCTAGAGATAGCACATATAGACTTGCTAGGACTGAATCATCATCGAGTGTATCATCTGTTTCTCTTAATTCAGCCGTTGAATCATCAGCTGACACTGATAGCATCATGGCTGAAAATGAGCATCATGATAGGGAAGTGGATAATCCAAACAGGACACTTAGAGAATATCTTCAGCCTGTTAGGACTAGCACACCTTCTTGCATCATTTTACCTCTTAATGCAAATGCTTTTAATTTCAAATCTGGGATGATTCATTTGTTACCACACTTTCATGGTATGGAATCTAAGAACCCCTACTTGCATATCAAAGAGTTTAAATAAGTATGTTCCACATTCATGGATAGAACATGCACTGAAGAGGTCATAAGATTGAAATTGTTTCCATTTTCCTTAAAAGACAAGGCTAAGACATGGTTGAATTCCTTAAGACCAAGATCCATTGGGACTTGGCAAGAAATGCAAACTGAATTTTTAAAGAAATTTTTTCCCATGCATAGAACCAATGCCTTGAAAAGACAAATCATAAATTTTTGCCAAAAGGATGTGGAAGCATTTTATCATTATTGGGAACGATTCAAAGACTTTTTAAATGCATGTCCTCATCATGGATATAAGAATTGGAGGGTCATTAGTTTTTTTTATGAGGGGTTGTAACAAAAAATGAGACAATTTGTGGAGACCATGTGTAATGGAGCGTTTTTTAACAAAGAACCTGAGGAAGCTTTTGAATATTTTGATTATCTAGCTGAAAATGCACAATCATGGGATATATCTGATATTCATGATAGGTCGGAAAGTTCAAGGACAATTTGAGGGGGTGGGAAATATAATCTGAGGGAAGTAGATGATTTGAATGCTAGGTTGGCTATGATTTCTAAGAAATTAGAAACCATAGAAATGAAAAAAGTGAATGAAGTACAAGCTGTACCTCAGATTACCTTGAGCTATAATATTTGTGAGGGCCAAGGGCATTCAACTAATGATTGCCCAACCATTCCAGCTTTTAAAGAAGTTTTTTTGGATCAATTTAATGCTGTTAATATGGTTGCTAAATCTTTTTCAGGTCCATACTCCAACACTTACAATTCGGGATGGAGAAATCACCCTAATTTCAGTTGGAGGGGTGAACAAGCTGCTGTACCTGCACTCAACATAGCTGGTCCTTCACAATTTGCACCCTACACAACCCCAGGAGGTCCATGACCATCTCAATATGCCAACCACATGGTCCCAGCTCAGAAAAAGAACCTTGAAGACAATTTCCAGTAATTGTCCACCAACTTCCAGCAGCTGTCCACCAATTTTCAGCAATTCATGCAAAGTCAAGCTGCTATCAACAGTCAAAATTCACAAGCTATTGCTGATATTCGAGGGTCAGTTACAAGGTTGACCACAACCATGAGTGCTCAAGAGAAAGGGAAGTTCCCTGCACAATCTCAGCCTAATCCCCAAGGCCAAAACCAGCAATTTCAAAGTATGGCAGGAGATCCAAATGTCAAGCAAGTCAAGGCTATTACAACCTTGAGAAGTGGTAAGGTGATCGGCATTCCAGCTCAAGAGGTAGAAAACAATGGTAACACTTCTAAACCTCCTTCTGAAAATGAGGCACATGATCCTTTGGAATCTAAAAGTGTCCCAAGCACTACACTTGCACCTTTTCCTCAAAGGTTGACCCCTTTGCACAAAGATAAGCATCACGCTGAAATCCTTGAAATTTTTAAGCAAGTTAGGATAAATATACCATTGTTGGATGCTATTCAACAGATTCCTACCTATGCTAAATTTTTAAAGGATTTATGCACCGTAAAAAGAAAATTGAATGTGCAAAAGAAAGTTTTTCTTACTGAGCAGGTTAGTGCTATTATCCAAACCAACACTCCTCCCAAATACAAGAACCCTGGATCCCCTACCATAGCTTGCATGATAGGGAACTCAAAAAATAGGCCAAGCATTATTAGACTTAGGTTCAAGTGTGAACTTATTGCCTTATAATGTTTATGTTCAACTTGGATTGGGTGAGTTGAAATCTACTTCTATCACATTGCAATTGGCTAATAGGTCTACAAAGATTCCTAGAGGTGTTGTGGAAGATGTTTTGGTTCAAGTAGACAAATTCTACTATCCAGTAGACTTTGTCGTACTCGACATGCAATTGACTAATCATTCTACTTTCCAAGCACCGGTTATCTTAGGAAGACCTTTCTTGGCTACTTCTAATGCACTCATAAATTGTATAAGTAGAGTTTTAAAGTTGAGTTTTGGAAATATGACCTTAGAGCTAAATATTTTTAATCTTTGCAGGCAACCACAAGAAGTTGAAGAAGTTCATGAAGTGAATTTGCTGGAAAATTTTATTGATGAAAATTCTGTACATTACTTTCAACTTATTGATTCTTTAGGGGAATTTGAAGAAGATTTGAAAATATTTGATAATATTAATGACTCATCTCTTGTTTCCTCAATAGGTCAGCAAGTTACATCCTCATGGAGGTCGAAATTTGAGCAACTTCCACCATTGACATCAACTCTTAAGCCTTCGGAGGAGCAATCCCCAACTTTGGACTTCAAACCTCTTCCATTAGAGTTGAAGTATGCTTTCTTATGACCACAAAGTATTTTCCTTGTGGTAATTTCTTCTCACTTAACTAGTGAACAAGAAGATAAATTGCTAGATGTGCTTAAGAAGCATAAAAAGTCTATTGGGTGGACAATGGCTGATATAAAAGGTATAAGTCCCTTGGAGTGTACCCATAGGATTTATTTAGAAGGTGATGCAAAGCCTTCTAGGGAAATGCAAAGAAGGTTGAATCCCACAATGAAGGAAGTGGTTAAAAATGAGGTTTGAAATTGCTTGATGTGGGTATCATTTACCCCATCTCGGATAGCAAGTGGGTAAGTCTCATTCATGTAGTTCCAAAAAAATCTGGGCTTACCATTGTTAAAAATGATCAAGAATGAATCGATTCCTACAAGAATTCCTACTGGTTGGCGCATGTGTATTGATTATAGGAAGTTGAATGCCGCCACTAGGAAAGATCATTTTCCTTTGCCTTTTCTTGATCAAGTGTTAGAAAAAGTCGCTGGACATGCTTTTTATTGTTTCTTAGATGGGTTCTCCGGTTACTATCAATTAGAAATAGCACCAGAGGATCAAGAAAAGACCACCTTTACTTGTCCTTTTGGTACTTTTGCTTTTAGGAGAATGCCTTTTGGTTTATGCAATGCACCAGCAACTTTTCAAAGATGCATGCTTAGCATTTTTAGTGACATGATTGAGAACACTCTAGAAGTGTTTATGGATGATTTTTCTGTATTTGGTGATTCATTTGAGAGTTGTTTAACCAATTTGCAAGCTGTTTTGGCCAGGTGTGAAGAGAAGCAGTTGCTACTTAATTGGGAGAAGTGCATTTCATGGTGCAACAGGGCATTGTTCTGGGACATGTTGTTTCATCTAGAGGACTTGAAGTAGATAGAGCAAAAATTGAGTTGATTTCTAAACTTCCTACACCTAAGTCAATGAAAGACATTAGATCTTTTCTTGGGCATGCGGGTTTTTATAGGAGATTTATCAAAGACTTTAGCTCTACTTCTAAGCCTCTATGTAAGCTATTGATGAATGATGTAAAATTTGATTGGACACCCGAGTGTCAAGAAGCTTTTTGTCGGCTTAAAACTTTGCTAACCACTGCTCCTATTCTTCAACCTCCTGATTGGTCACTTTCTTTTGAAATCATGTGTGATGCAAGTGATTTTGCTATAGGAGCTGTTCTTGGACAGCGTAGGAACAAACTTCCTTATGTCATTTACTATGCAAGTAAAACTTTGAATTTTGCTCAAAAAAATTATTCTACTACTGAAAAAGAATTACTTGCTGTGGTATTTGCTTTGGAAAAGTTCCATGCATATATTCTTGGTTCTCCTATAGTCATCTTTACTGACCATGCAGCTCTCAAGTATTTATTGATAAAGAAAGATGCAAAACCAAGGTTGATTAGATGGATACTTTTACACCAGGAGTTCAATATCATCATCAAGGACAATAAAGGAGTAGAGAATGTGGTAGCCGACCATTTGTCCAGACTCACAGTTGCTGAAATTGAACAACCAACACCTGTTCTTGATTCTTTTCCTGATGAACATCTTATGTTGGTTGAAAATTTGCCTTGGTTTGCTGATTAGTTAATTTTCTGGTGACAGGACAAACACCACCTCATTGGAGCGCTCAAGATATACGAAAATTCATGCATGAGGTGAGATCGTTCTTTTATGATGATCCTTACCTTTTCAAGTATTGTCCTAATCAAATCATTAGAAAATGTGTGCCTGAGCATGAAATGCAAGCTGTCCTTTCTTTTTGCCATAGTGAGGCGTGTGGGGGATATTTTTCTGCACACAAGACAGTTGAAAAATTTTACAAAGCGGTTTTTATTGGCCTCATTTGTTTAAAAATGCATATAGTTTCTGCAAGACTTGCGAATCATGTCAGAAATTAGGTACTGTCACTAAAAGGAACATGATGCCTTTAAAACCCATTTTGGTCATAGAGATTTTTGATTGTTGGGGAATTGATTTTATGGGATTATTTCCTTCTTCTTTGGGTTATTTGTACATCTTAGTGGCCATTGATTATGTTTCAAAATGGGTCGAAGCCATACCATGTAAAACAAATGACCATAAGGTGGTGCTTAAATTTTTAAAGGAAAATATTTTTGCTAGATTTGGCATGCCTAAGGCCATCATAAGTGATAACGGCACCTATTTTTGCAACAAGTCTTTTGCTGCCCTCTTGCATAAGTATGGCATTCACCACAAAATTTCTACCCCATATCATTCCCAAACGAATGGCCAAGTTGAACTTGCTAATAGGGAAATTAAGACCATTTTGAAAAAAACTGTGAGTCCGAACCGAAAGGATCGGTCTTTGAAATTAACCGATGCATTATGGGCATATAGGACTGCATATAAAACTGTTTTGGGTATGTCTCCTTGTCGGTTAATCTATGGTAAGGCTTGTCACCTCCCTGTTGAGCTTGAACACTGTGCATTTTGGGCCATCAAAAAGTTTAATTTTGATCTTGATCAAGCTGGATGTTTGAGGAAATTACATCTTTGTGAATTAGAGGAACTTCGGAGAGATGCTTATGATAATTCTAAGCTGTCCAAGGAACGCATGAAGTCTTTCCATGATAAGCATATTCAAAGAAAATCATTTGAGCCTAATCAACAGGTTTTACTCTACAATTCTCGACTTCATTTGTTCCCTGGCAAGTTAAGATCCCGATAGAGTGGCCGCTATTTGGTTAAAACTGTTTTCCCTCATGGTGCTATTGAGGTTGTCAATCCTCAAAATGGAAATGTTTTTAAGGTTAATGGTCAAAGGCTCAAGCCTTTTATTTCTAACTTTGCACCTAAGGAATCTACTCTACATTTTCTTGATCCTAATGATGGTTCTGGATTTATCCAGTTCTTTTCATTGCTTTCTTTTGTTTTTCAGTTTTTATTTTTATTTTGGTTGCATTCCTTTCAAAGCTGTCCAGGTACTTCCTTTTCCTCTTTCCTTCAGTTTTTCTCTGAATTTTCGGTTCTTCTTTTAGTTGTTTTGCCCCTTAACTGCTCTCTTTGTATAAATTTCTTCATTTCTTTTACATCATTGAGGACAATGCTACAATCTAGTTGAGGGGTGGAAGAGAATTTATTTCTCTGTTTGCATGCCTTAGACACATTTTGGTCCACCTTGGGAAGTACTAGTAATGAATTGAAAGCAGATTAAATTCCTCATTCTTGAATTTTACATGCTGGGAAGGGTTAAAAAAAATAAAATAAAAAAAGAAGAAGAAGAAGAAGATTTGTTGAAGTCATGGAACATGTGGAATGTAGTGCAAATATGAGTATATGTCAAAAGAGGGACTTATCCATTTTATTTAGTTGTTAAACCAAGGGAAAGATGTTATGAGTTTTGCTAAAACACACACAACACATACCCGGAAGGCCTAGAAAGACTACATTGAGTCATTGTTGGTTGATTTACACTTCAAATGTTTGAGGCTCTAATGAACCATATCTTAATGGCTTAGGAAGAAATCTGAATTAAATGAAAAAAGGGACAAGCCAGGGATCAAAAAAAGAAAAAAAAAAAGAAAAACAAAACAAAACAAAAAAACAAAAATTACATTTGTGTACTGGAAAAGGCTGCCTATTACCGGGGTCCTTACAAAAAAAGTAGGCGCCTTTCAAAGTGTAATAGCGTGAAAGCCGCCACTACAATGGTTTTGAATTAGAGTAAGACCATGTGGTTTTCTCAGATTGGTTGTTGTGATTGAAACTGTTAATGTCTCTTGGTAGTCGATCTTAGAATTCTAACCCCATCTCCATGCACTTGAAAGAAAGCAAGTTTTGTTACATGTAATTCCCTTGGTTGATTAACTAAATTGTGTATAAATCTCTCATTTGATACAAAATTCAGATTAATCTATCTCCAGTGTTCTTAAACTCAACAAATATATTTCATGGCATGTGATTCTCATATTTTTTCAAGTTGGTAATTTCACATTTGCATGAATTCATACACTTTATTTGCTAGAGTCTAGCAAAAAGCTAGTTGGGAGGTGTGATAAAGGGTTAGAATTGCATGATTAAGTTGTTTAAATGAGTGATTTATTTTATCAAATAAGGATTAAATACTTAATTATGCATCAAATTCTAATATTGAATGTCAAATTAATTGATGTCAATAATTTATACACTGAAAGCAACTCTCACACATGCAACAAAATAGCAAGCTGAAATACATGCAGAAGGAAATGAAGCTCACGGATGCAGAGGATCAAAAACACATGCAAAAAAGTTGAAACACAGCTCACTCACATGCATCACTCGGGCAGCACATGCAGAAGCAAACCAGCACATATGCAGAAATGCAACTCACGGCTGGTAGTCACTCACATATGCAGAAAAATAAAGCAAACCAAGGCACCTAAAACAGATCACATGGACACATGCAGCATCATTCACGGATGAAAGCAAAGAAACACACGCTGGAACCCATTGACAGCAGCTGCAAAAAGTCACGGCACACATGAAGAAAAATAAACACATGAAGCAGAAAACAAAGGAAAGCAAATCACGGCACCTCAACTTTGACAGAAGATCACGGCTAGATGGACAGAAACGAAACGAAAGAGACGTGGGAAAGTTTTATTTTTCTTCAGCTTGAGAGAGTTGACGTTGGAGAGTTGAGTTTTACGGAAAAAGAATGGGCATGCTGGTCTGGACGTATACGGGGAAGCACATGAATAAGTTGGCACCGAACACATGCATCAATCACGGGTAGAATGGCACCTCAGTGCAGAAATCAAACATGGACAACAAAGAATGACAGCAACACACGGCACCTAAATGCAGAAATAAAACTCACACATGCAGAAAGCTGAACACAAGGGACCACGGACAACAAATGAGATGAAAGCTCACCTTATAAAACCGAGAGCAATTTTTAGTTTAGACACACTGTTTTTTTCTGCATATTACGTAGAGTAGAGTAGAGGCATTTGTTTCTGTGTTCATTTATTTCTTGTTTTCCTTCGGTTTACGTAGCAAGGGGGAGACTGTTTTTTTTTGCTTCAGTTTTTCTGTTTTTTTGTTCGGTAGTTGCCTTCCTTCTTTGTTTCATTTTCAGTCTTAGTTTTGTTTTTGTGGAAGACGTGTTCTACTTCGTTTCGGCTGGTTTTCATATCATTTTTTTGGCATTTATTTTTTCTACACAGCAGGGCCTTCTACGGGACGGAACTCTCTGTTATTTTTTTACTTTATTTTATTTTTAGTCTTGGTTTCGTTTTGGCAAAGGGGACTCGCTCACTTTTATTTTCATTCTCGTTTTTGATTTACGGTTACTTCGTTTAGCATTTTTTTTTTCTTTCTTTCTTCCTTCGTCCAGTTTAACATTTAATTTACTTTACTTTCCGTTTTCATTTTCATCTTGTTCTTGGAAAGTTTAGCTTTAGTTCTCTTTCGTTCGGCGTTATTCATTTTTTTATTTCTTTTTACAGATTTTATCATGACCTATCTTAGATTTATTTTTGTTACTAAAAATATCATGTGTAACTAATTTCTAAAGCTTGGGTTGTGGAATGAGATTTAATTTATTTTAGATTCTAGTTTGATGTAATATTTTGTTGTTTAATGTTGATTTCACTAAGTTACTAGTCGGATTTTAATAGAAAATAGATTGCGGCTCTTGCTCTTGTTTTGTTGTTGACGTAAGGCACAACAAAAGCTTGAAATTATCAAGGCTTCTTTCGATTAATTATAAATATAAATTTGGCTAGTAAATTAGAGAATTTATTGAGAAAATATTGCAAAAACTTGAGCTTAATTTCTTATCTTCCGAATATCAATACCTTGACTGGATTGTTAATCGAGAAATTATCTAGAATCCGAAATAAAAAGAATCTCAAACCCAACCCAAGTGTTTGTTAATTTGCCTTTTTGATCAGAAACTCTAATTTCAATTTCTATTATTTTTTGTATTGCATTTGAATTTTATTTTCATCTCTCATACTCGATTCATTTGTTACTCACCAATCCCTTATACGCTTTGATAACCCATTGTCCCTGTGGAATACGATCATGGACTTATCCTTGATACAACTTGACACTTCTATACTTGGAAGCACATTCGAAACCGAGTCAAGTTTTTGGCGCCGTTGCCGGGGACAACTGGTGTTTATTAGAGCATTCATCTACTGCTGAGAGGAAGTTTATGGAGCTGTGAACCTCTTCACAGCCTGGGTGATATCTTTACCTCTCCTTTTACTTGTTTACTTTTAAAGAAAAATAAAACTCCTCCGAGGAAATCCTTCAAAAAGTTTTCCAAGAAAGATTCAGGTAAAAATGATACTTTAATTTGTTATAAATGTAATAAGCCTGGTCATATCAAGCCAGATTGTCCTCTGCTAAAGAAAGATCGAAACAAAGGCAAGAAAGCAATGAAAGCTACATGGGATGATGATTCAAGTAGCCAGATAGTGAAGCAAGCAATGAAGAATCAGCAAATCTCTGTCTTATGGCTAAAGATGATATTGAGGTAACAAATTTTGATAATATTGAAAATCCTTCATATGAAGAATTGCAAAATGTTTTAGAAGAGGTATATGAGGAATTTGAGTATCAAATATACTGTTTTGAAAAAGAAAAATTCTTCTTTATATTTTAAAAAAAGAAAATATTGTTTTGAAAGATGAAATGAGTTGAAGAAGAAAACTGATTTAGAAAATATTGTTGAAAACTTTACGAATGGAAAAAGAAATTTTGAAAAACTTCTTGGTAGTCAAAGATGTGTTTTTGACAAAACAGGCTTGGGATATATGCCAAAATAAAAATTCAAACCTTATAAAAACTTTTTTGATAATCCTTCTACATCAAAATCTAATATTCAAAATTCTTTTCGTAATAATTTTGTCAAAAAGGGATACTATTGTAATCATCATATATGTCACATGCTATTTGCAATTTTTGTAATAGAAATGGTCATAATTATCATGCTTGTCCTATTAGAAGAAAGCATACAATGACTATTAGGGTCATATGGGTACCTAAAAATCTTGTTTCTTCTAATACTAATAAATAAAGGACCCAAAGAACTTGGGTACCAAGAAAAATCATTTTAATTGTTTTTATAGATATGCATGAAGTCCTCCACAAGCAAAAACAAATGGTTTTTAGATAGTAGATATTCAAGACACATGACGAGTGATAAGACTAAGTTCTTTGATCTAAAATCTAAAGAAGAACGTGACATTTGGAAACAATTCGAAAAGGAAGATTGTTGGAATATGTAAAATTGGTAATAAATCTTCTCTCATAATTGAATATGTTTAACTTGTTGAAGGTCTAAAACATAATCTTTTGAACATAAGTCAATTATATGATAAAGGATTTACAGTTACTTTCAAAATGGATAAGTGCATTATTTTGAATGATCATGATTATAACATTTGTTTTACTGCCTTTAGAAAGCAATAATGTTTATACAATCGATTTTGAAGAAATTACCTCACAAGATGCTATTTGTTTTTCACACAAAATGAAACTAATTGGTTATGGCATAGAAGATTAGGTCATGCCAACATGGAACTTATTTCCAAACTTTCAAAAAATGATCTTGTGAGAGGTTTACCAAAGGCAAATTTTCTTAAAGACAAAATTTGTGATGCATGCCAATTTGGTAAACAAACAAAAACTTCTTTTAAAACCAAGAAATATATTTCCACTACTAGACCACTGCAACTGATACACATGGATCTTTTTGGACCAAATAGAGTTGCAAGTCTAGGAGGAAAATATTATGCTTTTGTTATTGTTGATGATTTCTCTAGATATACTTGGGTCATCTTTCTTGCTCATAAAGATGAGGCACATAATGCTTTTACCAAGTTATGCAAGAGAATTCAAAATGAAAAGGGCTATACTATTTCAAGTATCCGAAGTGATAGGGGAAAAGAGTTTGTTAATAAAAATATTGAAACATTTTGTGATGAAAATGGTTTTGTGCATAATTTTTCTGCTCCTCGAACTCCTCAACAAAATGGGGTAGTAGAGAGGAAAAATAGATCTCTTCAAGAGATGGCAAGAACAATTCTTAATGAGAACAACTTGCCTAGTTATTTTTGGGCCGAAGCGGTAAGTACTGCATGTTATGTTATAAATAGAGTTATGTTAAGGTCTAAATTAGATAAAACCCCCTATGAGCTTTGGAATGAGAAAAAGCCCAACATTGGTTACTTTCATGTATTTGGATGCAAATGTTTTATTTTGAATGACAGGGATAATTTAGGCAAATTTGATGCAAAATCGGATGAAGGTATTTTTCTCGGGTATTCTACAAATAGTAAAGCTTATAGAGTATTCAATAAAAAGACTTTAACTGTACAAGAATCTATGCATGTAGTATTTGATGAATCTAATTCTCTACTCTCCAAGAAATCCATTGATGAAGAAACAGGAGGTATAAATAATACAGAAAGTCTCAATCTCAACAAAGAGAACACAATAGAGGAAGTCCAACATGGAGACATCAGGAAAGATCATCAAAATTTAATACGAGATGCAACCAAACAGTGGAAATTTGTGAAAGATCATCCAGTGGAACAAATTCTGGGAGAACCTTCACAAGGTGTAAGCACTCGATCATCTCTTAGAAATATTTGCAATCATACTGCTTTTTTATCTCAGATTGAACCTAAAAATATTGATGAAGCACTTCTTGATGAATCTTGGATTCTAGCTATGCAAGAAGAGCTTAATCAATTTGAAAGAAATGATGTTTGGACACTTGTTCCTAAACCCAAAAATCATACTATTATTGGAACAAAATGGGTTTTTAGAAACAAGAAAGATGAGTCCGGAGTCATTACTAGAAATAAGGCTCGACTTGTAGCCCAAGGTTACAATCAAGAAGAAGGAATTGATTATGATGAGACATATGCACCAGTCGCAAGATTAGAAGCTATTCGAATGCTACTTGCATATGCTTGTTATAAAGATTTCAAACTTTTTCAAATGGATGTTAAAAGTGCTTTCTTAAATGGTTTTATAAATGAAGAGGTATATGTTGAGCAACCTCCAGGTTTTGAAAATCATATTTCTCCAAATCATGTTTTCAAACTCACAAAAGCACTATATGGACTCAAACAAGCTCCTAGAGCGTGGTACGAGAGACTCAGTGGTTTCTTGATTAAAAAAGGTTTCTCAAGAGGAAAAATCGACACAACTCTTTTCATTAAATACGAAAATGATGATATTCTTTTGGTTCAGATTTATGTTGATGATATAATATTCGGTGCTACTAATGAAAATATGTGTCAAGTTTTTGCTAAGACTATGCAGGATGAATTTGAAATGAGCATGATGGGAGAACTTACATTCTTTCTCGGATTGCAAATTAAGCAAGTAAAAAGTGGGACATTCATCAATCAATCAAAATATATTAAGGAATTGCTGAAGAAGTTTGGGATGGAAGGTGCTAAGGAAACTGGAACACCAATGAGCCCATCTACTAAACTTGATAAAGATGAATCCGGTAAGACAGTTGACTCGAAAGTATATCGAGGTATGATTGGTAGCTTATTATATTTGACAGCCAGTAGACCAGATATTATGTTCAGTGTGTGTTTATGTGCACGTTTTCAATCATCTCCAAAAGAATCTCATTTAATTGCAGTTAAGCGCATTCTTAGATATCTTAGTGGTACAATTAACCTAGGGTTATGGTACCCTAAACACACATCTTTCGATCTAATCAGCTACACAGATGCAGATTATGCTGGTTGTAAAATAGATCGAAAAAGCACTAGTGGAGCATGTCACTTCTTAGGTCATGCATTAGTTTCCTGGTTTAGTAAAAAACAAAATTCTGTTGCACTATCTACTGCTGAGGCAGAATATGTTGCTGCGGGTAGTTGTTGTGCTCAAGTTCTTTACATGAAGCAACAACTTGAAGATTTTAAACTCATGTATAATCACATTCCAATCAAATGTGATAATACAAGTGCTATAAATCTTTCAAAAAACCCAATACAACATTCTAGAACTAAGCATATTGAAATAAGATATCATTTTCTTCGAGATCATGTGCAGAAAGGCGATATAGTACTAGAGTTCACAAACACACACGATCAGTTAGCAGATATATTCACAAAACCTTTACCAGAAGATAGATTATCTATGATTAGAAGAGAAATAGGTATGATGCATATTATGAATATCTCTTAAAAGACAGATCAAAGTTCATAAAAATAGATAGATTTTTCTTAAATACTTTTACATAAACTTGAGGTTCTTAGCCTCATGTTTGAGACGCTCATTCTCTTCATACAATATCATGTCATCCCTATTCATGGGAACTGGCAAGCGGAATGAAGAATCCAATAGAGATTTCAACTTTTTATTCTTCTGCCGAAGGATTCCTTCCCTTGTGTGAGACTCTTGAACAATTCGTTGAAGTACAACAATTTGTTCCTTAAGCTTTTCAACCTCATGGTTTTTTGCTTGAACCCGCTGGGAAAAAGCAACAATAGAGGATGAGTAGCGAGTCCCGAGACTCACCAAGTCGTAGATAGCATCGGAGTCTGACTTATTTGCCATACTATTATTTTCTTGCTGCAACATAGCACCAATGGCAGCTGCAGAAAGGACAGGAGGTTGAGATGTAGAAGAATGAGCCATTGAGAAAGGAATTGAAAACTTAAAGCGAGAATGTTGAAGGAATGCAGATGAGTTATAGAGATAAGAAGAAAACTTGATGCGGATTGGATGAACTTTAAGACTGTTTTTATAGAGATAGTATAAAGAACAAGACGAGCTATCATCCAAGTCAAAGAGCAATGTGTTTTTTCCCGATCAGTGAAAAAGACATTTTTTTTAGAAACTCGGAGCCTTCAATCTCGTTTGTCAACAACATCAGGCGATTTGTTTCTATCTTCAACCGCACTAAATTCATAGAGTTAGGCCTCGAGGCTTTGCAGGACTTGTCGGGTCACGGACGGCTCTCTTTTTCAACTATCTACAGTGTTTTTTAACGCACCGTTTTCTTCAGTCTATTTACTTGCTGTCGATCCTTTTTAATGATGCCAAAAGGGGGAGAAGTTTTAGACTAGAACATTAATATTGTTTAAATTGTTAAACTTGTTATATATGCTTGGAATTATTTTTTTTTTTTTGCTTGAAAAACTAACGCACATTCTCAGGGGGAGCTTAAGTATTAATACAGGCTTCAGGTTCTATCAAGTATTTGTCATCATCAAAAAGGGGGAGATTGTTAAACCTAAGGTTTCAAGTTTTGTGTAATTATATATTTACACATGGATTTTGATGATAACAAATGAATTCATAGAATAAAGGAGTCTCAAGCTCAAGTTATCTACACAATGGAGTCAAGCACATCAAGAAACCAAGCATGAGCAAGAAGGGAGCAAGTTCACATTAAAGTCATAGAATAATGTTGTAAATCTCTTTAAAATTCGAAATTAGGATTAAGGCTCAAAAATTAATATTTTATCATAAAGCATTAAAATACATTTTCCACATGTGCATGAATATTTTGAAAATTAAATTTGAAAATTTTGAAAGATAATTGATTGTCATCTTTCACATGTGCATGCCATGATTAAAGGTTTGAACTTTGAAAATATTAAAGATGATTGATTGTCATCTTTCACATGTGCATGTTTTATTTGAATATTTTCAAAAGTGATTGATGCTTTTCTTGACTTATGCAAAAGGAAGATGCCTTTGTTTGAATATTTTGAAAAGTAAAGTGTGCTCCTTTTGTCATATGCAAAAAGTAAAAAATTAGGTTTGAAATTTTTGAAAAGCAAAGTGTGCTCCTTTTGTCATATGCAAAAAGTAAAAAGATTAGGTTTGAAATTTTTGAAAAATGAATGATGATGTTTTTGACATGTGAATCTTTTTAAATTTGAATATGAAGTCTCATATGCCTATAAATAGATCATTTGAGAGCTTCACATTCACAACACCAAGAGCATACAACTCTCATTCAAAGCTTTCATTCTCTCTTCTCTAAGCATTGAGCCTTAACCCTTATTCATTTTGAGAGATATAGTTTGTGCTTGTATTGTTCTTATTTCACTCATTGAGGAGTGTTTTCTGATATCCTACCCACTATCAATTCTTGTATCAGTAAAAGGGTGTGTACAACCCTTGTGCGTGTAGAAAGTGTTCTACACAGGGAATCGTTGAATCACCACGTGTAAGGTGATTGCAAGTGTAGAGGGTGTTCTACACGGATCCTTTGTAGCGGTGTTGTTCAAAGGTGTAATAGGTTTCTATTTCCACCTGAAAGAGATTGAATAGTGAATTCGGAGATCCTCAAGGGGTAGCTTGAGGCAAGGACGTAGGCAGTGGGGCCGAACCTCGTTAACATACTGAGTTTGCTTCTCTCTTACCCTTACTCTTTATATTTATTGATGTTTCATATTTTGTTTATATTTTATATTGTATATTTGATTTATAATTGTTAATTTTTTAAAATACAACTCAATTCACCCCCCTCTTGTGTTAGTCATCTGGGCAACACATATTCATAACATCATCCTAAAATCAACCATGCTTTAAATCATCAAACTAAAGTCAATAAAATCACAAAATAGCACTTGGAGTTTTTGATTTTACACTAAGTCCAAAAATAGAAACTTTTTTTCTTAACTAGTTTTGATAAATCTCTTGATCAAAGGCTTAAGAAGGTGAGATCTTTGAAATAAATCATCACATGGTTTAAAAATGTGTTCTAAAGAATATCCAACCATCAAACTTTAAATCACGTGGCTAAAACTCAATAAAACATGTATGTAACCCAAAAATATCAAATCTTAGGCCTAACCGAAATTTCGGACCAAGATATGTCCATTAGCTTGGTCAAAATTTTCAAAACATAACATACTTTCTAGTTTTACGCCCAGAATGACATTTCCATGGTTAAAAATACTTTTGACCAACCAAATGACCTTGGAATGATATGAATAATATATTTACGAAAACTATATTCAAAGCGAAACAACTTTTATGAAGGAATTATTATATGAAAATACTTATAAAAGGTCAAAAATCTCCACGCAAATATACACAGAAATCTGTCCGAGAGAGCTCTTTTGGGTCTCTATCTAAGAACAGGGTGAAGAAGTGATGAAAGGGAAGTAAGTGTGACTTGCACGACTCAAGACTTCTGTAGGGGGAAGATATATACCTGAATGACCATTTATTGGAGGTAGATATGTGACATAAAGTGGAGAATAGAGAGGGGAAAGGACTGCATGCAGAAGCTGTGAGGCATGGAGGTTGATGGGGTGGGTTTCTCCATCTCATCAAGGCACTATTGGATGCAGCCAATGGCAGTGAATGGTCTGCCATGTGAGGGAGGAAACTTCTTCAAGAAGCTTTGCCAAGGTGGCCAAATTCGTGGGCCTTGGTGGGTCTCAACCAAGTGGGCTTCAATTTGGGGTTTAAATGAGGTTTGGTTAGGGTTTGAGATGCTATCAAGTCTAAATCTAATTTTTCTTGGCTTAATCAAATTTCCAAGCTTTAAAATGTTGGATAAAAATGTCATAACAAGAATTTGAGAAATTAATAGCATGTAGAAGTGATTTAATTAAGTGATTAAATACAATACTAAAAATTTGATCAAAAAGGGTTTGAAGGCCAATTTAGGGTTTGAGGAAACCATTTAGGGTTTCGATTTCAACCAAGCTTTTGGGGTTTTAATTGTATTCCAATCATATAGGGTTTCACTAGGGTTAAAACTCTCTTTGATCTGACTCAATTTGATTGATCAGATGAAAAATGTTTTGTTTAGGTGGCATGATCTTACACCTTGATTTCCTTCACAAATCCATGTAATGGTTTCTCTTTATACCAAGTATTTAATACTATTCACTATGTGTAGTTAAGATCTTGCCAAGTGTCCAAATAAAACTTATCTAACCTAATTTGGACATTCCACACTGTGATTTTAAAAACACTGCACTTAATATGCTTATCGATGTTACTATTCACTCCAAAAAAAAGTAATAAACCTAGTACTGAAAAATCCTAAATATTCATATTAACCTAGTGTAAAAATCGTTTACCAAGACTCAACCCCGAAGCGCCCTTAAAAAATAAATTCACAGTTTCAAACAGGTGTTTCGTCCGAAATTATGAAAATGAGTTATCGGGCCATAAAATCTTAAATATTCTACTGAGTCTAGTGGTGCAGACCATAACATATTCTAACATTTCTAACTAGTTCAAACAATTAAAATCGCATTTCTGGCACCATAGTGAGTGATAACACTAATTATGTTGACATATTAAAACCTATGCAATTAGTCGATTCGTAAAAACTTACGGAGTTTTCACGAGATTCCTAAAGTCTATAGAAATTTCACCTTCGAATTTCTAGCAGACTGTTACAATCATGGTGCGCGCTGGTCGCGAAGTTAGGTATCGCTTGTGTAGATGTAACATGCGTGGTCATTACCTACAATGTGGCATGGGAGCCAAAGTGTGCAGATGATCCTTAGGAGAGATCATGGTGTATAAAAATAAAATTAGAAATTGGTTTTAATATTGGATAATGGGCTATTTTATGGGAAAATGGCAATATTTGGTTACAGGATATTTGTGGGTCATTTTCTGGGAAAATGGTGGGATTTTATTAATAGATTTTCTGGACTATTTTCTGGAAAAATGGTGGATTCTTGTTCTAGGCCATTATCTGGGATAATGGCGAGGAAATGTTTTAATGGAACTGTTTGGGCCAAAAATGGGATTTTTGACGTGCGTTGAAAAAAAGATTAGTTTTGGGGAATTGATCATTTTCTAATCTCATGCATATGGCATCCTGTTCGTGCATATTGTTGAGATTTTAATGTATTTCTATCTTGTGCGTTGTTTGGAATATTCTTTACCTGCGGTACCACCTTTGGTACCATAGATCTTGATGCAGATGAGGAGGAGGCTGAGCTTGAGGAGGCAACTCCGCCGAAGTATTGATTTGGAGTTTGGCTTGTTTTATTTGGAAATTATTTTCGGTCTTAAAATTATGTATTTAGAATTTGTGAGATTATTGAAACTTGTATTATTTTGATACGCTTGTTTTAAGCGAGTTTATATTTAAACAAAATTATGATACTTAGTTGAAAGACTTTTATTACTCGCTTCATTATTTTTTGGGGTACACGTGTTGCATGTACACACACTTGGCACTTGGCGATGGGATGCGTGACCTGTGTTGTCATCATCTCAATGCCTTGATTTTTACATGTCCATACGTGGGAGTTGGGGGCATCACAAGTGGTATCCGAGTGATTTGGCTCTTGGTAAAACCACTTGTGTTCCATAGGTGCAGTGCCTGAAAATTTTAAACTTGTGATTTGAAATTATTTTGTTTGAAGTTTTCTATTTGAATTGTTTTACTTAATTTGATTCGATTTTATTTGATTTGAAATTATTTTGTTAAATTTGAATTTATTTGATTTAGTTTGACTTTAATTTATTTGTTTTTTTATTGTATGGTATTTTATTTTATTATTATTTGGTTTGTTCTATTTTGTTTGTTTTGTCCGAAGTTTAAGTGGGGTTAAAGGTTATGTTATGGCAGGAAGATGGTAAGATCGAGAAGGCCTACCGGCGAACCCGAGGATGATTTGCCACTTGGTGATGGGAACAATGTCATAACTAGAGCTTTAAATCGAATGATGAAATTCCTTCAACAAAATTGTCGACTGCCGCAAGGAGACTAGAATAGAGCGGTGCAAGTTAGATGCACCTACGGGAGCTTTTTAGCACATAGAAGCCCATCTTTCACTGGTGAAGAAGATCCACTTCAGGCTGGAAGGTAGATTAAAGATTTGGAGAGGACATTTGAAGTTTGTGGGTGCACTGAGGCTCAACAAGTGTTATATGCGAGTTACTTGCTGCAAGGTGATGCGGCTAATTGGTGGGAGACTAAGAGGGAACTTTTAGTGATAGAGTTGGAATCTTTTGCTGCTGTGTCTTGGCAGTGTTTCAGAAGGAATTTAGTGACCGTTTCTTTCTCGTTTCTGTGAGGCGACAAAATGCACGAGAATTTAGTAGCCTGGTCCAAGTAAATATGATTGTTGAACAATATGCCAGAAAATTTATAGAGCTCGGGCGATTTGCTACTCACCTCATTGCCATGGAAGAGATGCAAGCTGAGGGTTTAGAGGGTCTATGACAGGATATATGCAGACTAGTAGCTTGTCATCAAATTACAAACTTTCAGAGGTTATTTGATTTGGCCACTATTGCGGAGCATGAGAATTGTTTGAGAATAGGCTCCTCTCCAGGTCAAAAGAGGCGGAGTTTTGCTTGTGAAGGGAGTAGTTATGGTCCGCCTCTAACGTTTGTCCAGAGGATTGGGGCCCGATCACAAGCAGCCCCTGGTGTTCGTGTGGGAGGTCAAACTCCAATCTGTAGTAGGTGTAACAGAGCTCAGGCAGGTGAGTGCCCTCCGAGTGGGACTCGGTGTTTTAATTGTAGCCTGCCGGGGTACTTTGCTCGTGAGTGTCCTAACCCAGTTCAAGGAAGCAGTGGAGGTTCATGGTGGTAGGATTAATCAGAGACAAATGGTGCAAGCTTGGGTATATGCAGTTACTCTTGGAGAAGTTGATGACGAGGCACCAGAGACACAGGATGCTAGGGTGATTACAGGTATGGATCTAACTTAATTTTGGATTTGATGTTAGTGTGATTTGATTTTTTTTTAATTTTCTTTTTGGATTTCATTGGTAAATGTGACTGGTTCAGGAAGAGTTCATTTGT
This sequence comes from Carya cathayensis, assembly GCA_011037825.1. Lineage (NCBI taxonomy): Eukaryota > Viridiplantae > Streptophyta > Magnoliopsida > Fagales > Juglandaceae > Carya > Carya cathayensis. The sequence continues at coordinate 309,172 of QGSO01000139.1, read as the reverse complement.
ATGAATTTTATGCTTGCACTTTGTTTGATTCGGGTGTATCTCAGTCGTTCGTGTCTTCTACTTTTGCACGAATATGTAATCTAGTTTCGGAGCCCTTATCAAAATCGTTGGTAATGACTCTCCCAAACGGTGAGGTGGTGTGGTGCTCTAAAGTTGCGTTGAATTGTCCTTTGGATTTTGGTGGAAGGACACTTGATGCGGATTTGGTTGTGTTCAAATTGTTTGGGTTTGATAGTATCCTTGGAATAGACTAGTTGTACCGATATTTTGCCAGTATCAATTGTCGGAGTTAAGTAATTAGCTTTCAACTTTTGGACTGAGTCCGAGAAGTCGGAGGTCGAATGTATTTGAGGATGGAGTTATTTATATTTGGATAATGTTGGGCTTTGTTGGATAATTTATCTTGTCATTTGCATTGTATGGTGCATGCATGTACATGTGTTGGAGATTGAAAATTGAGTTTTCATGAGTTAAAAGGATTTTTGGATGCGTGCGTATCACAACCCCAAACCAAGATGTGACATTATCTCGGTGGAGCTCCTCTAGTCACTCGAGAGTAGAAAATACTGAGTGACATCTCCTGATTTGTCACTAGGCGACAACAGGCTCGGATGATACGATAACGCTATCGTGCCGACTCCTTGGTCCCTCAGCTGGCGGGGACTAGAGGATGCTTGGTCATGGTACGCGTTGGGCGTGGAGCTGGGTATCGCTCGTGTATATGTCACATGTGTGGTCGTTACTTACGGTGTGGCATGGGAGCTAGAGTGTGCGGATGATCCCTAGGGGAGATCATGGTGCATATAAATAAAGTTGAAAATTGGTTTTGATATTGGATAATGGCTCATTTTCTGAAAAAATGGCAAGATTTGTTTAAAGGATATTTGTGGGCCATTTTCTAGGAAAATGGCGGGATTTTATTAATGGATTTTCTGGACCATTTTCTAGAAAAATTGTGGATTCTTGTTTTGGAAGAAATGTTTTAATTGAATTGTTGGGGCCAAAAATGGGATTTTTGGCGTGCGTTGAAAAAATGATTATTTTTTAGAAATGATCATTTTCGGATCTCATGCATATGGCATCCTGTTCATGTATATTGTTGAGATTTTAATGTATTTCTATGTTGTGAGTTGCTTGGAATATTATTTTCCTGTTGTATCGCTTTTGGTACTGTAGATTTTGAAATAGCTGAGGAGGAGGCTAAGTCTGAGGTGACGGCTCTGCTGGAGGATTGATTTGGAGTTTGGCTTGTTTTATTTGGAATTATTTTCCTTCTTAACTTCATGTATTTCGGATTTGTGACTTGTATTATTTTGATACATTTGTTTTAAGCGAGTTTGTATTTAAACAAAATTCTGGTACTTAGTTGAAAGATTTTTATTACCTACTGCATTATTTTTTGAGGTACACGTGTTGCATATACACAAATTTGGCACTTGGCGATGGGATACGTGACCCGTGTTGTCATCATCCTGACGCCTCGATTTCTACGTGTCCGTAAGTGGGAGTTGGGGGTGTCACAGCAAAAAGAGCGAGTATGAAAATTTATGCATAATTATTTGATGATGATCTGGTTCTATTATGTCTGTACTCTGATATGATATGATGTGATCTCTGAAAACTTTTGGCATGACATTCTATTCTATTTCTATTATGTTCTGACTTTAGCACGAGTGTAAAATTGTAGCCTCTTTTTAGGTGGGTACCAACTTTTATATTTCTAGTGCACTCATTTCTAAAGCCAAAGTGGTTTTCTGCGTGGTCTTTTCTGTGTGTACCCTTAGGGCTTCGAGAATGAATAAGGGAAAGATTTCATATTCTGTTTTTGCTCCATTGGCTACCAAGATTTGCACAACCCTACCACTGGGGTTAAACATGGAATTCAGTTTCTGATGTCATGTTTCAGTTATGCTATGCCAAAGGAATTTTGAATAAGAATATTTTTTACCTTTCACTCTAATATTTTGATAATGTATTCTGATCCTGCATTCTGAAAATATAAATATTTTGTTTTGCATTTTGAATTCTGTAAATGCTCATATTTACATATTAGTATATGTTCTCTGTTTACTAAGTTGTTGATAACTCACCCCTTAACTCTACAATATTTTTCAAATAATTTTGATGCCTCAGCTAGAAGTCAAAAGTAAAAAGTGTTAGCAAGATTGATGATTGTAGAGGAATAAGTGTCAAATGATAAAAGTATTTATTGGAGAGTCTTAGTTAGTAGATTTATTATTTTATGTTATTTTGGTGTTTTGAGTTATGGATATATTTGAGCTTGTGGAGTTTTTAATTTATTTTATTAAGGTATTTCTTTGGTGTCCTAGTAGAAGAACATTTATATTTGGTTGGAATAAATAAATTTATAATTTATTTAGAATTTGGAGTATATAATTATGTTATGGGAGATTATTTTAAGTTACAAGAGTTAACTTTGCAGACCTCTGGAATTGGTGCGTTACACTTGTTGCTAAAAGTCGCCAAATTCTCTAAGACCATTGCATGCTTAAGAATAACGACTATGCTTCACAAAATAACACAAATCTTCCATATATAGAAAACACTATGAAATCATAGGTAATAAAGAAAACACTCTCAAGAGAGGTACGAGATTGAATAAATTGAGGAAAACAATAACCACTTCATCCAAAGCACATCCCTACTCATTAAATACTAGTAGAGTCAAACTAGAGATCTAAATCAACTAAAATTCTTAAATCCGAGAAACTAGAAAAGAAATAAGGACCTTTGCGCATTCCATATGTTTCTAACAAAATCTAGCGAATTGAAGTCATGAGTCTTGCTTGACCAAATCTTGAGCAAACACTCTTGTCTAATTCTCACTCAATCAAACTTTGAGCGATTGTCAACCAAAACTTTGGGATTTCACTAGGGTTAAAACCCTTTTCTTGATTGGCCAAAAAGTGCTTGAGTGAATGGAATAGGGAATTGTATAAGAAGGATATTCACTTTCTTGGTTTTCACTCCAATCACTTAAACATTTGAACTCCTCTTGACAAGTGTCAATTGGACTTCCAAATAGATGGTTAAGATTGTACCATGTGTTCAAAAACGATTTTCTAGTGATCTTAGGCTGATTTGGACACCTTAGATCACGATTTGACTGTTGTTTGAACCAAATGCCCCATGGCGCTCCTCCGAAGTATTACTATTCACCCAAAAAACTCAAAACATTTTATTACACCCTAAAATCTTAAATATTCTTACAAGTCTAATGATACAATTTGTTTCATAAAAGTATACTCTTAAATGCCTCAAATAAAAATGCAATCCATCTCTGTAGTGGATTAGGATTCGAACATGCTAACTGACTAAAACTTAATTAATCGCTCGATTCATGAAATCTTTTAGGGATCTCATGAAGTCTCGAAGCTCTAAAGAACTTTGTCTTTTGGGACATTACATACTCTCCTTCTAAAAACAAGATTCCATCCTTGAAATCTAAGTGTGCATACAAATTAACTAATTAACACAACCGAAAGAAGAAGATACCATCACTACTGCTCGTCACAGGCCGTAGAATCTATGAGTGATGCGGGAGGAGGTAAGTCGGAATCCACTAAAGTGGTACCTTGAGGTAAATAATACAATGTGTCATCATCTTAATCATAGCACATGTCGGCCAAATGCACAGGGTCAACCTTCTACTCAACCTCATCGTCATCATAGCTGCTGAGAACATGCCTCAGCATGAGAAGGTGCCCTTGGTGGGTCGAGGACATCGATGACCTCGATGTCTCAAATGTAGGGGTAGCGGCGTGCTCCTCAGTGACACATCTCAACTTCACCTCATCGCGTGGCCTTCTCGAACGGAAATTGTCTGTAGTTGTCCAAGTAGAGAGGAAGCGTGGTGGAAATCACTTCTTGTGGGGTAGGGCCTGCCTCTCATAGCCCTAACCATTGTTGTCGATGTCCATCATCTGGGTTCAGTGGTGTTCCCACTTCTCCATCTCCAACCAATAGGCAGCAGTCTACCTGTCTAGCTCAATAAGACACCTCCTATGGTGCTTCTCTCTCATCTACCTCACTCGCTCTTCTAAAAGTGTAGACTTCCTTATAGTCTTCCTCTCACTGGCCATGAAAGTATGCAAATGTAGAGTCAACAATGAAAAACCAAATCCCACTGAACAATCCATACACAAGGTCACAACAAATCAAGGGTGAACATACATTATTTGATATCCAAATAAATGAAGTATAAAACTGTCTTGATGCAATGAAATCTCGTAGAGTGCACAAAACAATGAATACAAAGTAGGCAAAGCCATTTCACAGACAAAACAAAAGTTACATTACAATCCAAACAGATCAAGGTAGTTGGCTTTTATATCCACTTCTTTCTCCCAAGTTGCTTCATGAAGATTATGATTCTTTCATAGCGCTTTGACCAATGAAATCGTGCGGTTATGAAACTCCTCTCTTTTCCAATCAACAATCTGTGCTAGTTTTTCCACATTTGTCAAGTTTGCAATGGTATACTCTCAGGGTCTATGATTGCAAGAGTCTAACCCCCAAATTTTTTCTTCAGTAAGGACATGTGAAACACATTCTAGATTCCATGGAACTCAGTTGGTAAGTACAAACAGTACGCAACTGCTTCCACTTTCTGCAAGATCTCGTACAGTCCCACAGACCTTGGACTCAATTTCTCCTTTACTTTGAATCAATTCACCACCCTCATGGGAGACGCTTTCGTATAGATCCAATTTTTGGCTTCAAAGTCCAAATTTTTCTCCTGCTGCTAGCATAACTCTTATGCCAACTCTGTGTTTTTCTCATTCTTTCTCCAATCACTAGAACCTAGTCTAGTCCTTAATCTCCTGCAAGACTTCTGATTCAATAACCTTGTTTGCCCTGACTTCATCCCAATATAGCAGGGATTCGCACTTCCTTCCATACAAAGCCTCATAAGGTACCATCTGAATGTTGGTTCGAAAGATATTATTGTAAGCGAACTCTACCAAAGGTAGATAGCTGCTTTTTGCAATTTCCTTCTTGTTCCAAAACACAGCCCCTAAGCATGTCTTTTAGAGTTTGTATTTTCCTTTCAGTCTATCCATTTGTTTGAGGATGGTAGGTACTATTGAATTTCAAATTGGCCCCATCAAGCTTTGCAAACTCTGCCAAAATTGTGAAGTAAAACTAAGGTCTCTATCCAAGGAGATTGTCCTCGGTACTCCATGTGGTCTAACAATGACTAACACATAAACCCTATACAATCTTTCTAAGGAATCAATGTTCTTGATGGGCATGAAGTGGGGGCTCTTAGTCATCTGATCAACTATCACCCATATAGTATTATTCCTAATAGCAATTCTTGAAACTCCCTTTGCAAAGTCCATCGAGATGTCTTCCCACTTCCATTCTAGGATCAGTAATGGTTGTAAAACACCTACCGACTTCTAATGCTCTACCTTGACCAATCTGCATATAGAACATTTGTTCACACGTTCTGCTACATTATTTTCATTCCTTCCCACTAGAAATTCCATTTTAAATCCTAGTACATCTTCATGCTATGGATGTTTATGCAATGTTTTTGCACAATTTTGAACAGTGGAGCAACTTCCCCTATTGGACCATTAAGCGATCGATGTTTATGCGATGAGTATCTATTTGATGAATGTGGACATCTTCGGCTATATGTATATATGTACTAAGTTTTGCACAAATGGTAACTCCTCAAAAGGTGATTCCTCACCATGCTTATATAATTGTGTATTACTGAGAGGGTAAGTCCTTGCCATGTTTACGAATATGTGTTTTTGCCTGAGAGGGAATCATCATACACTAATATATGTGTTCACCCATTTCGTTATATGAAAATGTTCGTTGCATATTCACAAGCATTGTCTCTCATTAGCGGTCCTATCATAACTATCTAACCTACTTTTCGTTTTGATGTTGTAACTATAGACTTTGATGTAGAGTTAGATCCAGGAGTGTTACCTGTGGAGGAAGAGCCAACCTAGTTCCAGAAATTGGTGTGTAGGCGAGTTTCTTTCATAGAGCCTGTTTACTTTTGGGAATTGGGTGTATAATTAATAGTCTGGCAGTTATATGTAATCGATCGGTGGATTAGTGTGTAATTATTTAGGGATGAAGTAACTTAGTGGATATTTTTAAGAATATTTATACATGGTTATTAGACTTCTAGTACTATAATGTTTAGCCTTCATACTAAACCTTTACTTTTCCACTGCAAATCAGATATCTATTTCCTCATGTGCATTTCCTAGTGAACTTTTCATGCCTATACCGTTTTGAACCTTGGGTGTTGCCGACCAGTTGGCACCATAGATTCTCGCCAAGTCCTTTACTGAGGAACGAGGTGCCATGAATGAGATATCTTTTTTGTAGTGTGAATATGCATTTTTTCTATACTCCACACTTTTTTTTCTTTTTTTTTAGGAAACTGCAAAATTGAGAGAGAAAGTTTTGGTTTGTGGAGAAGCTATGGCTACCGCCAGGGGCCCCTCTGGCTCGTCGATGATGTCAAATAGACAGAGGACTTTTGCTAATATGGTTGCACAATCACCTCAACCGATCCCTGTGGTGGAGGTTCCCCTGTGTCCTCATAAAATCATCAATGGCGAGTTCTGTATTTTGTTCACTAAGGAAGAAATAGATAGATCTGCAGTGCCATTCAAATTTTCAATGGTGATGAAATTCATCCGACAACGCCCATCTTTGGATGCTATTTGTTTGTTTATTAGAAATCGATGGGGATTGGAGAAGCAACCGATGGTTTTGGCGATGCGAAGGCCGCGTAATATTTTTGAGGTTCTCGAACGAACCTTATTTTTTTAAGGAGCTATCGAGAGAAGCCACTGATGTAGATGGAGTTCCTTATCGTTGTTTCCAATGGTCACCAGATTTTAATGAAGACAAAGAGCCTTCATTGGTACCAGTTTGGATTGTTCTTCCTGGTTTACCCCCAAATTTATATCAAGAATCGTTTCTCATGAATATCACTACTCCGATTGGAACTTTCTTACGTCAGGACAATGTAACCAGATGCGCTACAAGAACAGATGGGGCGAGGGTTTGTTTGTTGGTTGATGCTGTGAGTAAACGTGTTTCTGGGATATGGATTGGTAATCCCCACCAGGAGTCGAGCGTTTATGTGGAGGTTCAGTATAAAACATTGCCTACCTTTTGTTCCAATTGTAATGTTCAAGGACATTATTTGAAGACCTGTAGATGGCAGATTTCAAAGAAAAAGGAGGTGGAAAAAAAGGAAATTCTGAAGGAAAAAAATACTACTGTGGTTGATCTTGTGATACCTTAGATTGAGATTGAGAAGGCACCAAAAATGTACATTGATTCAAAATAGAGGAATGTGGAAAAGGCGGGTCCTAGTAAAACAAAAGAGATTGATACTCCAGAGGATATATCTTTGAAGGAAGTTGAGGATATAGAGAGGCCATTGTTTGAGGAAGGGGAAATTAGTGAAACAGAAAGAAATGTTGAGGATCCAGTTGGGGAACAATCTCTTATTTTGGTTCCTGTTAATGTTGATTCTGGGCAAGAGATCAATGTTCAGTTAGAGGATATGGATATTGTTGTGGTGGATTTGGGTAATGCTAAAACAGAGGTGCAGATACAGGATGAAGATCCTGCTATTCAAGAGGGTTATGTCTCGGCTCTTGATGGCATACACTGTGATCATCTTTGCAAAGAGAAGGTGTGTGCTTCTAATTGTGATTCTTCGGTGAAAAAGAAAGATGGTAAGCGTGTAATTGTTACTCATAGTTCTTCTCGAGTTCCTAGCAAACCCACACCGTTAAATTATTGATGCGTTGTCCACTTTTCTGGAATATCCGTGGCCTTCGTTCTTCTAGAAGAAGGTTGAAGAAGTTAATTAAACAATTTAAGATTGATTTTATTATGTTAGCAGAGCCGTTTGTTAAGGAATCTAGATTGGAAGTTTTGAAGAGTTAGTTGAATTTTGAAGGTTGTTATTCGAATCAAAGTTTTGGGGGTAAACTCTGGCTATTATGGAGAAATGGTCTTCAGTTGAAAATTATGAATTCTAGTGATCAACATGTCACGATTTTTTTGAATTTTGGAGGTAGGCGTTGGTTTATTTATGTGGTTTATGCAAAGTGCAGTCACATTGAGAGAAGAAGCTTATGGAGTTCGTTGATTTATGCCACAAAACAAGCCTTGGGTTTGTATTGGCAATTTTAATGCTATACGTGAAGATGGTGAGAGATGTGGTGGAAGGCCTCGCTTGCGACAGGCTATGGAGGAATTTAATTCGTTCATTAAGTCTTGTGGTTTGTGTGAAATGAAGGCATTGGGGAGTAAATTTTCATGGTGTAATGGACAAAATGGAATGGCGTGAAGCTGGTCATGTATTGATCGTGGTTTGTGGAATTTAGAAGCCGTTTCGACGCTGCCTGATGCATTTTACAGGTTATTGCCAAGAACAACCTCGGATCATGCTCCTTTACTTGTCTCACTGAATTCCAATAATTTTCGGCATGGGCCCTCTTCTTTTAAGTTTCAACAAATGTGGGTGTCTTATGATGGTTTCATATATGTGGTTAAGGAGTCTTGGCAAGAATCAGTTGGTGAGGTGGGGCTGTTTGGTCTGGCAGCTAAATTGAAGAGATTGAAATTGGTGCTTAAAGATTGGAATTTTCGAGTTTTTGAGTGTATGGATGTGAATATCCGAAGGCTGGAAAAAAAAATGAAGCTATTGAGTTACAACTTCAAGCAGGTTTTTCAGATTCTTTGGAATCTAATTTGTTTCTTGCAAAAGAGGAATTAGATTTGTGGCAGCAAAAAGAGAAAATACTCGCCTCTCACAACAGGTTAAGCTGAATTGGCTAGACACAAGAGAGGCTTCTAGTCAGTTTTTTAAGACTTTTGCTTCTCTGTCTAAGCCTATGGTTAAGGAGATAAAGATGGCGGATGGTACAGTTTTAGCCACTCCCAAAACCATACATGAAAGTGTTGTTGATTATTTTTTATCTTTTCTTTCTGCCAGGCCTCCTAGAGATCTTCCTGATCTTTCTCTATATGTTGAAAGTGTTGTGGTAGAGAAGGAAAATAAAGCTATTATTCAACTCCCTTCAATCCAAGAAATTAAGGAATCTATGTTTGCAATTCTTTTAAATAGTAGCCCAGGGCCGGATGGGTTTGGATCCGAATTCTATTAGTCTGGTTGGGACATAGTTGAAGCAGATGTTGTGAAGGCTATCAAAGATTTATTTCGGGGTACTCCTATAGCTCGGTTTTATTCGGCCTCATACATAGTTTTGATTTCGAAAGTGTTTCAGCCATCTAGTTTTGACTAATTCCATCCAATTAGTCTTTATTCGGTGATATATAAAGTTTTCTCTAAAATTCTTGTTAAAAGGATGTCGCCGATATTGGAAAAAATTATATCTCTAGAACAAGGTGCATTTTTGCCGGGGAGAAGCATTTTTGAAAATAATGGTGCATATGATTAATCAACTGAGTCTTGGGGGAAATGTTTTATTAAAAATAGACATGACAAAAGCATATGATTTATTGATTGGGATTTCATGATACATGTAATGAAATCCTTTGGATTTTCTAATCAGGCTTACGACCTGGTTAGACAATGCATATCAAATTGTTGGTTCTCAATTGTGATGAATGGAACGGCAAAAGAATTTTTTCTGAGTGGTCGTGGGTTGTGTCAAGGGGACCCTTTGTCGACTTATTTATTTGTTCTTATGGAGGAAATGCTATCTTGGTTGCTGAAGTACAATTTTCAAAGTGGCAAAATTGGTTCTTTCTCTCATCCTCGAGGTGCACCTCTTATATCCCATTTATTGTATGCTGATGATATTATTGTTTTTGCTAATGATTGAAGATCATCGATAAAAAGGATCTCGGATATCTTCAATATTTATGAGTGGTCTAGAGAGTTAGTAAAGAAAAATCTGCCATTTTCTTTTCTAGAAACATGCCGCTTAATAGAAGAAGAAGCTTGCTATGGTTGACTTCTTTTTCAAAAGGCTGTTTTCCTGCAAAGTATTTGGGGGTTCCTTTGATATCTGATCCATGAAAATTACATGTTTTGATGAATTATTGGAATGAATTAGATCTCGGATGGAAGGGTGGCAATCAAAAATGTTATGCGGGTTAGTATCCCTATTCATTTACTTGCAGTTATGCGGGTTCCGAAGAAAGTTTTTAGTTATCTCAATAAGACTTTTAGCTCTCTTCTTTTTGGGGATGTACGAATGGCAATCCCAAACGTAAATGGATAGCTTGGCATAAGCTTTGTAAACCAATAGGGGAAGGGGGTATTGGGTTGCAGCAGCTAGATGATGTGCAATGAGCTTTATTTATGCAGTTTGTTTGGAAGCTTTTAACTCAGCATTCTCTTTGGTCTTCTTTTGTCAAAGCAAAATATTTAAATGACCAACATATTAGTGGTGGACCGGAAGAAAGGCTCAATGTTCTGGCGTGGTATTATGGAAATGATTCCAAAAATTATAGATCAGTCTACTTGGCGTCTTAGAGAGGGAAATGTCTCTCTGGAGAGATAAGTGGTTGAAGTCTGGTGTATTGGCTGAGGTCCTCCCTATTAATGGCTGTCCAAAATTGTTAGTAAAACAATGCAGAATTAACAATGGTTGGGAAATTCGACTTCTAAGAAACCTGGTGGGAGACAGTAATTTGGAGGAAATCATTGAAGGTCTTGGCAAGTGGTATAAAAGTGGTGCAGATACCCTGATATGGAAACCAAATGTAGATGGAAGTTTTAGTTTGAAGTTAGCTTGGGAGTGTTGTCGTATAAAGGGACCTCGTATGGTTTGGAATGATTGGTTGTGGAATTCAGCCTTACCCAAAAAGTACTCTATTACTTGCCGGAAAGCTATGAATTATTGTCTTGGTGTGGATAGCCGAGTTCGAGAGTTGGGTATCCCAATTGTCTCGAAGTGTGAATGTTTTGTAGATGGCAGTGTAGAAGATCAGGATCATGTTTTTGCACATGGACCTTTAGCAAATGAAGTATGGTATTGTGCTCTATGTCCCTTGGAATTCCTTTGATTCAAGTCGATCATGGAGAGAAAGAATGGAATTATGGATGAGAAGAGCCTCTAATACATCTCAAGCTGGTCAACTTATTAGGGTAACTCCGGTGATTTTAAGTTGGGCTCTCTGGGTATGGCGATGTAATGCACGTATGTAAGGTATAAAAAAATCTGTTGAGTCCTTATGGTTGTCTATTAAAACAACCATTGCTTGGGTGGGTCTTCAAATTCGTGCTGGAAAAAATTATAAGGTGGGAGATGAATAGGCATTGTAAGCTTTGGATATTCCTTTTAAGCCTTTGAAAAGAAAGCAAGTAACCTTGATTAGCTGGGGGAAAAAAAAAACAGCTTCTGGCTGGGTTAAATTAAATGCTGATGGCAGTTGCTTGGGAAATCCGGGTGTTTCGGGATCTGGTGGAATTGTTCGGAGGGATGACGGAAGTTTATTGTTGGCTTTTGCAAAATATTTAGAGCAAGGGACGAATAACTCAGCTGAATTTTTGGCGCTTTAGTATGGTTTAAAGCATTGCAAAGATTTGGGAATCCTTATGGTAGAAGTGGAGATGGATTCACTTCTCATTATAAAATGGTTTGAGAAGGGGAGATATGGTATTTGGCATTTGGAGGATTATTGGGGTGATATTGTTGATATGATTGCAGAATGCAGGTGACGTTTAAACATACTTTCCGAGAGGGTAACTCTGGGGCAAATTTTCTTGTTCGGATGGCTACTAGAAATTGTTCAAGAGTGTGGCGACATTTTAATGAAGTAGCCCACTTGCTCAAAGGAATCTTGAGAACAGATAGATCGGGTCTACCTTATTTGAGATGTTGAGGAATTTCTGTTCTGGAGTTCTGATGCCTAGTGAATGCGTCTTTTTATTTGTTTGGTGCTACGTTGTTATTTATTTCAGATTCCGGTAGTTAGGGTCATTTGTTTGTTCTTTTGAAAGTTTTCTTCTGTCAAAAGTGAGGGTTCTCAATAAATTTGGGGAGGGGTCTCTATTGGACATGGGATACTAACTCTTTTTTTTTTTTTTTTTTTTTAAAAGATAAAAAGAAAATAACTTTCTTCTGTTTGTATTTGAGGTATGCTTACATAGATTTCATTCTTATTTTCAATTTTCTTGAAATATATAAAAGCTTGTTTTTTTGCTATAAATGTTGGTTTTAATTTTTGGAGGCTTGGTTTAGGTTGCATGATCTGTGTATTTTATATGTTTTGTTATTGGAAATAATTTTTTGGCTAATAATATTATGTAGTTTGAGAATAGTATGTGATTCTTGCAAAATAAGTAAGATGATGTTCAGATATAATAAAGTTTGGACGTTATATTTTGGGAATGAAATATATCATCTCTAATTAAAAAAGTATTGCAACTAATTGATTTGATATATATATCTTCTATATTTAAAAAGTGTGTATGAAACGGAAAATTTTGTTTTAACGGTTTTTCTTGTTTTTCCGTTAAAGTTAACACCGTTTGTTTTAACGGTTTGACATATAAAATAAAGACATAAATGTTGAGAGAGATAGCATTCAATGTTGTTATATGATTTATTAATTACAATAATTATAATACTTAATAGTTTATATAATCATATAAGTAATTAAAGATTAGTTATTATATTTTTCTCTTTTTCCTTAACATATACACGTGTATTAGGTGCATAAGACGTGAATCCCTAAGTATAATATACGTGTATTATACATTTCATTAACTTAGATTATTGAGTACTCAAAATTTAAAAATCTAATATAATATATCATACAAGTGTGTTTAATCAAAGTGTTTTTTTTCCCATGGTAGTAGGACGTAGCTTCCGCTAAGTCATATTCCACACGTGGGCTTGCTATGATGGGTACGTGACAAAGGCCGTGATCCTTGAGCTAATCAAGAAAAGTAAATTCGGCCAACAACTTCAAAATATATTTTAGGATTTATATATATGTTCTATATAGAAAATATTATACCACAAATTTTATAAAAAAATTATGTTTTAACTTTATGTTGTCCCTGATCGACTCAACCAATAGCAAAATAAGAATTTCAATGTTGTCTCTATTGATCATCTACAGGATGACATAAATTGATGAATAATAATACAAACATCAAACGACACATATTTTGAACTACCGTTTGTGTTAGACTTTTATTAAATTTTTCGTATACATCTTTGCTAAAATTATGGATGTTATAAATATGTATTGGATTATATGATATTTTGAACTAATTTTTTTATTTTCTCCAATATGCCTTAAATTATTAAGTGACATCAATAATTTTTATAAAATATATATTATTTTTTACAAATAATCATTTCATAAAATTAGACAAACGTGCTTTACACGTTGCTCCCATCTAGTATATATATATATATATATATGCCAAGAGATTCAAGAGCAAGTCGGGATGAATTTTGGTAAGTAAACCAAACAATAATTAATGTTGGAGCAAATGTAGAGAGATAAGGAAACCATGGTTTAGGTTGTCAATCGCTTAGAATTAATTAAGGTTTTTTCTTAATTTTAGGCAAAAACCAATTTATTGTTTATGTATTTTTATTATAACATTTGAACCGTTATCTTCTGTTTCTTATTAATTCTTTTATTTCGAGTTTTATTTGTATTTATGAGATTTGAAATAAAACATTCCAATTTTATTTCTATATAATTTTTATAGAAACCATTGGAACAACTTACATAATTTAAATGCAGATATAAGGGTTCGAATGTAAACTATATATTCAAACAAATAAGTTAAACTCTTTTGGAATAGCCGTAAGCGTTTGAACGGTATAACCAATAACGTTAAAACAAAATTTATCTTGTTTGAATGGGTTTTATTTAGGGATGAAATGTACGTTTTATTCTCGAAAGCTCAAACCCATTCATGCATTAGAATGCATTTGAACGGTCTAGCACAAAAGTAATTTTTGACTCGAAATTTTAGATTTTGTCCCACAATGTTTTTTGGCATGGGCTTTTTGGTGCGAAATGGGGATGGGAATTTTTCTTCCTAACTAGTCTTTAATTTGGGATGAAATCTCAACTTTTTTGGGATAAAAATTTTCGTGTAAAAAAAATTCAATTTCTTCGAGTAGTGATTTATTGTATATAATGTTGTTGGGTTTTTAATGATTTTCGTAATCCAATGATTTTCTAATGAGAGCATTAGCATTGGTTTAATTATCTATATGCATATACAAACACATATTTGCATAACTAAATCATTAAATTGACTACACTAGATTATGCATATGTAAATTGGATAGCTATAAATAGTAACTTTGCATCTTTGCAAATGTACTGTTCACTCCCAAAATCTTATTTTATTAATTTCTTCTTCTTCTTCTTCTTCTCTCTCTCTCTCTCTCTCTCTCTCTCTCTCTCTCTCTCAACAGTGAAAAATTGGTGTTTTTGAGCAATAGAATTTTTAGTGGGTGCTTATTGCAAAATCTATTAAAAAAAATTAATTTTAAGAAAAAAATTTATTATTCTTTTGGCTCAAAAATGCATAATCTAATATGGGAGTTTTCCTTGAATGGTAAAATCAATCTTCAAATTAAACATGTGATTTTGCATATGCACGTAGATAAACCAATGGTACAAAGCCTTATAAGGTACCATCTGAATGCTAGCATGAAAGCTGTTATTGTAAGCAAACTCTACCAAAGATAGCTAGCTACTTTTCCCAATTTCCTTCTTTTTCCAGAACACATCCCCTAAGCATGTCTTTTAAAGTTTGTATTGTCTTTTCAATCTATCCATCTGTTTGAAGATGGTAGGCACTATTAAATTTCAAACTGGTGCCCATCAAGCTCTGCAAACTCTACCAAAATCCTAAAGTAAAACTAGGGTCTCTATCCAAGAAGATTGTCCTCGGTACTCCATGCGGTCTGACAATGACTAACACATAAACCCTAGCCAATCTTTCTAAGGAATCGGTGTTCTTGATGGGCATGAAGTGGGGGCTCTTAGTCATCCGATTAGCTATCACCCAAATAGTATTATTCCTAATAGCAGTTCTTTGAACTCCCTCTACAAAGTCCATCGATATGTCTTCCTACTTCCATTCTGGGATCGACAATGGTTGTAAAACACCTATCGGTTTCTAATGCTCTGCCTTGACCAATCTACACAAAGAACATTTGTTCACAAATTCTACTACATTATTTTCATTCCTTCCAACCAGAAATTTTGTTTTAAATCCTAGTACATCTTCATGCTATGGATGTTTATGCAATGTTTTTGCACGATTTTGAATAGTGGAGTGGCTTCCCCTGTGGCCCTTTAAGCAATGGATGTTTGTGCGATGAGTATCTATTTGATGAATGTGAACATCTTTGGCGATATGTATATGTGTACTAAGTTTTGCACAAAGGGTAACTCCTCAGAAGGTGATTACTCATCATGCTTATATAATCGTGTTTTACTGAAAGGGTATTCCTCACCATGTTTACGAATATATGTATTTTTGCCTGAGAGGAAATCACCATACACTAATATATGTGTTCACCCATTTCGTTACATGAAACTGTTCATTGCATATTCACGAGCATTGTCTCTCATTAGCGGTCTTGTCATAGCTATCTAACCTACCTTTGGTTTTGATGTTGAAATCATAGATTTTGATGCAGAGTTAGATCCAGGAGTGTTACCTGTGGAGGAAGAACCAACCTAGTCCCAGCAATAAGTGTGTAGCCATGTTTCTTTCGTAGAACCAGTCAGCTTTTGGGAGTTGTATGTATAATTAACAGTCAAACGGTCATATGTAATTGGTCGGCCTTATTTTTGGCATATGAAACAAACACTTGGATTAGTGTGTAATTATTCAGGGATTGAAGTGACTTGTGGATTGATCAGCTTATAATTCTGACTTCCAAGCGTAGAAGCTGTTAAAGTAATGCGAGGGTAAATCCCAAGATCGATTTCACAAGGATAAAGGAAATTAAGCAAACATTAACATCTCAGTCCTAATTATGGTGACAAAATATTATGAAAAGGAAAATGAAGCTTAAACTAAAAGGGTGGAGCAATGAACAAACAAAAAAAAAAGGTGTGAAATAAACTTCGAGTATTAGTCACTAAATGTATCAACTCAAAGTGATGACTATTTACCGAGGGGGTGTGGATTGGTTTAAGAGTGAAGGTAATGGCTGTTTGGGAAGTTTAAACTCAAGTAAAAGTGAATCTATGCTTCTAAAATTACCAAAACTAAGAGGCTTAAAGAAAGTGTGTAGCAAATGAATTAAACTTGTAAGAAACAATAAAACAAACACTTGGGATGCAATTTTCACCCACTGATTTGGTGATGAATTTACTTCTCTTTTCATCTTCTCTCAACCATTCTCCCATTCCTAGAAGTTATGGTTGGATAATATAGCAATGAATTATAATTTTTTTGCCTAATAAAATGTCTTGACAGATTATATAACAACTATAAAATAATGAAAGAAAACCATCAAAGTCTTATTACTTGTTCAAGTATCAATTGTATCTTTATGTCTACAACTAAGCTAAATCAAGAACAAAGAACTTCAATTCTTTGTAGATGCAAGCTAAAATATAATCCACAAGTTAATTATCAAAATCACATAACATTGAAGAAAATCCAACCCAAAATAGTCATGGGTTACTCCTTGAATTCCAAGCTAAAAAGTCTAGCCTATCATTTCTAGAATAACTAAATACCCAAAAGAAATAAACCCTAACATTTCAAGTTCCTATATAAAATGAAATTGCAGAAGCATAAAAATAAAAATCAAGATCCAATGTTTTCCACAGAAAGGAAAAAAGTTTGGGCTTGCAAAAAATGCCAATTCCCTACTGCCCAAAACGTCTCTCCTGAAAAGAACATTTTCCGACCCCTGAAACAAAACTCCTTTTTCCTAAAGAAAATGCTCACCCTTGAAGCAAAGGAATCTCGCCTGAAGAAAAAAAAAAAAACCTCCTGTGATTTTTCTCCTACGAGGCCACGTTGTGCATGAGAATCATTTTTCTGTAGCCCGTGCTCTGCTCCTGCGAGACCAGCGTTGTGCGCTTGCATCCACGTCCTGCACGTCCCAAAGCATTCCATCCAAGAGTAGCTCTAAGTGTGTGGTCCTCCCATTCTTTTGTCAGCCAATCTAATTGATAGCCCCTTTCCAAAAATGCCCTACATCAAATAGGATTAAGTGTTCACAATGGGAAGGGAAAAATTAAGATATTAATTCTGATGTGGCACAAATGCATAATAAATCTTTTCAAGTGCAAATTATCAGAATTTATCAATTGATTAATCAACTGCATAATTAAGTGTTTAACTACTTTTTTTGGTTAATAGTTCATGTACTTAAATATCTTAATCATGCAATTTTTACACTTTATCACACCCCCCAACTAGCTCTTTGCTAGTCTCTAACAAAAAGAGTGAAAGAAAAAAATAAAATACTTAACTTTCATCCCACATAACTGAAGTCAAAAGTCTATGCTATAGACTAGAGACTATTGTCAAAATGGGTATAGAAACCAAAACAAATCAGATTAAAGCTTTTGTAAAAACTCATGGTATATTCAACACTCAAGTAGGAGAAATGTGTAGAAGATTGCAGCTCACTAAGTGTAGCAAGTGTGTGGCAAGATTACCAAGATTGACTAACATTTCGTTATATCTTTACCAATATTTGCATACTACTCAATATTGTTTGGATTTTGTAAATTGTATTTCTTGGGGTTATGTTGTGATTTAGTAATGTCACTCAATTTTCTTTGTTAGATTAAAGCATTCTTGTCATTCGATTTTCCTTCTCTAACCCCCTTGGTTGTAATGATGACAAAGCCTTGTGAGGCCATAGGAAATTTGGCACATACCTCCATGGTATGGTAATCTGGACTGCCAATAAGTAGTGACAACCGATTGTTGCAACCATTCAAGGGTGCCAAATTTTGTATATGTTACCATTCGATTCGTGAGACCGGTTAGCATCTCTATTTTTCTTAATTGTCTAACATGTCTACCATTTGTTATGTCTCTATAATTTCTTAGAGATGGATTCGCTAGATCATGAACATATGTACTTCACCAACCTCCTCACCCAGGACTCCCAAATTGACCACACTTACGGTAGTTAGAGTCAACAATCTATTGTGACTTTTGATGACTCTCCACCCCGACCCCAAGTAGAGCCTCTCTACATAAGAAAATCAGCCAGGGGTGCGAACTTTACCCTCGAAGAAGACAAGTTACTTGTCTCAACATGGCTTAATATCAACGTTGATGCCATCTAGGGAACGGACTGAAAACATGCCCAACTTTGAGAAAAAATTAGTCAATACTTCAATGAGTATAAACAAATTACAACTGAGCGAAGTGTTGGGTCCTTAATACATCGGTGGTTGACCATTCAAAAGGCAACCAACAAATTCTGTGCTAAACTGGCCCGAGTCGAATGGTTGAATCAAAGTGACATAATCAAGCAAGACAAGGTATTACCATCCACTTTTATATGCTTTTGGCATTTGCTTTTTTATAAGTTATGTTTCTTTTATCTACTTGGTCATTAATTTTGCCCTTATATTCTCTAATTGCAAGTTTGACAAATTGAAGATCATGTACCAATCGCGGGAGAGTATCTCATTTTATACACTCTGTTGCAATATCATTGGCATTTGGAGACCATAAATATTTATTAGGAAAAACATTTACGATTGTTTTCACAAATCTTTTTAGACTCTTAATCGTGGTGCTTTCTCCAATCCTTATGTATTCATCTATAAAATCACCAGTTACTCCATACGCAGCATTCTAAGTACATCAGTTATCTTTTGCATAGAAGATAAATCGAGTCTTCCAGCACTATCTCTTCTTTGGATGAAGTAGGGCTCGTAAGCCTCTACCTCATGTTGAATATGAAGAAATAGCAAACGACTCATACGAAATCTCCTTTGAAATATATTCGAGAGATATACTAGGGCTTCTGCAAAATAGTCGCGAAATAGTCATTCGTGCCCTTGAATATGATCACACCGAATATACTTACGACGTTGGCGATTTCCAAGATGCCTTGATGTTGATCCATCATAGTTATTAAGAACAACCTTTAACTCATCTTCAGATGACAAGTTAAGCAACAATTTGCGAAAGAACAAATGAGCCATTTAATGAAGGGAGTGGAAGATGAGGTCGAAATGACAAATTTCTCTTAAAATGAAATCAGAATTGTATTGTCACACGAAGAATATATGTTATCATTAGAAAAAGGACAAAAAATCTTACCGTTATATAAAATAACAAAAAAATGTTACCGTTAGACAAAGACAAATGAAATATTACCATTATATATACGAACAAAACCATATTAAAAAATACCATCGCGTTGGAAAATGCACATATTCAAAAAAGTTATTATTTGTAACACAATAATAGTTTGAAAACTATTATTGTATCGAGGAAAAATAATCGTATAAGTGTTTACAAAATTAGTAGAAGGTGATATTTGAAAATAAGAGGAAAAAGACAAAAGAGTTGGTAGTTAAGAATGGAGGTTTGAAGTGCGAAAAAACTAATTAAAGAATAATAGAAAAATATTATTTTAATAGAATAGATAAATTATAGGCAATGGGATGTAGAAGGTTTTTGAAAGATGGGTAAAATTTAGAACAAAATTATAATAAGCGTGATTTCTAGCCAAATTTTAGGGAATATTATAGGGAAGCGGATGAGAATACTCTTATACATTTCTCTCTCTTATCTCTTTTTTAAATGACCTTTTTCCTTTGAAGGTGTCTAAGTATAGAATCTAGTGAATTGAAGCCCTAAGGCTCGCTTGACCAAGCCTTAAGCGTACTGTAATAGCCCCCAAACAAACCCTAGTTGAGAAGAGTGATCAAACATCACATTCATGTTAAATAGAAAAAATATATTTATTTTCTATGAGTTATTGTACAAAATAACATGAAGATAATTGTTATTTTTTTATGGTGTAGGAATAATGATAATGTTTTTATGAGTTACTTTGCAAAGAGTGCTCGTAGTGGGGCAAGCAAAAATATCTTACCCTTGGATAATCAAACAGTGCTCGCAACCCAAACTAGTACCTTAAAAAGTAATAGTGAAGCAAGCACTGCAAGAGAAGAGTGAAGCTCACCTTCTAGGTGAGCAAAGAGTAAAGGGGAAATGCTCGCCCACTAATAGAAAGTTATCACCCGAGGCGAGCATAAGCATTAGCAAAGAGCACTTGCTTCGAGGCGAGCAACATCATCTTGCACCTGAGCAATCAAAGATTGCTTGCAACCAGGGCGAGCACACTGAGGAATAACAGTGCTCGCCCGCCCAAGTAAGCATATTGAAAAGTAACTGTGGTCACCCTAAAATAAGCACATGTCAAACACATATGTCGACCAATCAAAGATAACTCTTTTTTTAATTCAACTTAAATTCGTTTTTCATAGCAACGGAAGTTAGAAGAGTTGTAAAAAGTAAAGCATAATTCAAGCAATTGGGTTTGGGATACATGGGACCAGGTAAAATGGGTTTAGAAGAGGATGTACAGATAATTGAAAAATGATTGATCCGCAACTCTTTTACAAGGATTTTATAATTCTACGTGAAATAGATAGTTTGATTGTAAATAGGTTGTAAAATAATTATAAAAGAGTTGTAAATATATTATTACTTAAATTTGATCCTCTGCATCGTTTTCAAAATGACTATGCATATTTGCTCAAATTTGATTAAAAAGCATCCTATTACAAACATTAGTAGTCCTTTCCAAATCTTAAGACACGATCGCGCGCTCTCACACACACACACACACATATATATATAAGAACAAACAGTAACTGTAGTTTCACTATATGGCAACTGAAACAATAATATCAGTATAAACAAAAATGGTCAAAATTTATAAAGAGAACTTGTACGGATACAAAAAAAAATACATAAAAGTAAATTTACAAACAGATATAACTTTATAAGATCCATTAGATCTACTTTATAATAAAAATAACTTTAATCTGACGTACCACATCAAGTCACATCAGTTTGTCGCTAAAATATTTCCCTTTATAAAAGTGCCCAAGGAGGAGATGTTTTGCCACAGATATCCACTAAATGGTTCTAAAAAAGAAGTAACTTCTGTATAAAGATGTTCACCCCCATCTTATTTTGGCTTTTGTACAATGCTTTTAGACTGTATATAACTTCTTAATGCAACTTGAAGCATACACACCAGATGATCTTTTGAAAAATGTAAGGTGACGTTTGTCAGCTTACAAGATGGTGCAGCCCACTTCATCCCTAAACAGAAAAGAAAATTCCATAGTGATAAGCACAACATTCTCCGATTTTGATATGGAAACGAGATGATGGAACACTCTCTGATTTTGATTTGGGATTGAGATTATACATACCTCTTCGTACCTTCATAATTACTCAATGTTTGCTGGAATTTGAGACAAATTGGACCTGTCTCCTGAAGATTTGCATTCTTTGGCCCGGCGATATAAGCCTGAAAAACAAACTGTGGAGTTCTTTCCCTATATCATTGAATAAAATACCAATTGATCAGCAAACAATACAGGAAAAAAAAATACTACACAGCTAAATAAATCTTTTCGCAGTCAACAAGCCTACCTCCCTTCATATTCTGATAACCATGCCAAATATGCCGCACCAAAATACATGGACACAAATGGCTTGGTAAGATCGTCAACTGAATCAATTCTATAAGCCCTGTAGCCCAACTCCCTATACACAACAAGGAGAAGTACAAGAAAGTTTCAGCTTTAGTATAAAGATACAAAGGGGTTGTCTCAATCAGCACTATGCAAAAAATGGAAATAGTAGAGACATTACTTTATAGGATTTGAACCATTTTTGTTTCTGGCAAGAATCACTACAAGTAGTTTATGTAACTCCTGGAACGGTCAATTGAAATTTGGGCATATTGGGTTCCAAATACACAGAATCATTTTCATGGATTTTTAAATATCAATTTGGTAAGGACTCCATCTTACACAGATGAATGTTATTGCATTCACTAAGAAGCTTAAAATCAAATTAGATTATCAGACGTCCCATTACCCCAAAAGAAGCCAAAAGTCATAAATTTCTCGTTGTAGTTGGACAAAATATGAAAGCACAAGTGGCCCTTAATTACTTAAACATTCCTCTACATAATCTAATAATTCAGATGTACCATGTTAATCACATACATGTAAAGCCAGAAAGCTGTTGAATAGTCAATTCCCATTATTCCAGGACGTGGGCCAACTCCATTGACAAAACGCATGTTAACAACCTCCGCAAGGGCACAAAGAACTGTCTGTGCACCCAAAACAATAATAGGAAAATAACTTAAAAAATTCAATTGCAATAAGAACAAGAAAAATAAGGAAGATAGAGTTGAGATGAAAACACCAGTTTTGGGGAAGCTAAGATCAGCTATAGTTAAAAATTCCATATGGCTTAACAATTTTCCTCGGTTGCCATAACTAAATTTAATCTAATTAGAGAAATGTGAAATTATAATGCTTCCCTATTGGCATCTATCTTTGAGTTCATAATGAATTTCTCCACAACTTAGCAAATGTTAGTTCAAGCCTGAAGGGCGAAAATCATAGATCTAACAGATTACACTGTGGCATCATGCCCCAAGGTCAGAAAAAACAAAAATGACAAAAAGAAAATACTGGTTCAGAGTTTTTATTCTCGCCTCCATCTCACTGCCAATCAGGAGTAAAACACCTCACGATTTCCCATTCTCAACAAAATTATTCAGACACACCTAACACTTCAAGGTCGATGCTTGATTCAAAGGAAATATGTATGCTTAGACTGCAGATATATAAATAGAAAAGTAGAGGTACAAGCTTGAAAGTGTATATACGACAATTCCAAGATAAATGGAAATACTTCACGAAATATAATAAATTAAAATTATGCAAGTATTTATCTAAGAAAAATTCTACTCATCATTCTCACACACCACACTTATTTTATTTTTTTTCTTTTTTTTCTTTTACCAAATGTGTGGTGTATGGATGATGAGTAGAAAAATTCAATTAGTTTAAGAAGAATAAAACCAAAAAATTTAAAAAAAATAAAAATAAGTGTAGTGTGTGGTGTGTGGGGATGATGAGTAGCAAAGCTCTTTATCTAATATTCTGTAAATCCTATTAGATTGCAGTAGTGACTAAACCATTAGCAACAACCCAAGAATTTGATGAACCTACAGCACATTTTAGTGACTGAATATGACCGTAATGAGGCAATAGTGACAATATATCGTTTAAATGGAAAGGGGGGAGGGGAATAAAATGTGCAACGCATCTTTGCCGTGTACATGAGAAAAACTGAAGAGACCTGTTTACCAGAAGCTAACAACTTTCATGACAAGGGCTCGGCATGCCCCTTACATGATAATACTAATTCATGGAAAATGTTAAAGCGACTCAGATTCGATTGGTTGAAGGTCAATGATTATGGAAATTAGTTTTAATTTAGTTTTAGCTAAGTATATAAATGAGAAATGCCTTTAACTAAAATATATAGCTATGTATGTGTCTCCTATTCAAATCAACCAAAATACCTGGAGGAAATATAACAGAGTATGGAATTATATTAGATAATACTATTGATAAATACTAACAAACAAAAAATATTAATATAATAAATAGTAATTTTAAAATAGGAGAAATGCATATTTAAATGACATGGGGATACCGATCTAGCCCACAAGGAGGCCTACATATGTGTGTTTGATGCACATGAAAAATGTGGTTTAAAGAGACTCAAAATCACTTGGTCGCACTTGGATGGCCCTGATCAAGCCAACAAAGGGTCACCAGCAAGGGCCATCCATGTGGTGAAAGATGGTTGCCACCCCTTGGCAGCCCAATCTGTACCACTATGGTGGTGGCTCTTGGTGGCACATTTTCTCCTTTTGCGCTGCCCAATCTATACCACTATGGTGGTGGCTCTTGGTGGCACATTTTCTCCTTTTGCGCTTTCATATTTTATGAATTTCTATTTTTTGACTTTTGAAAATTTCATGATTTTCTATTTAAATAATTTTTCTGATTTTTATTTTTATTTTAGTGATAGAACTGACATGGAAGTAAGACATCCATGTGTTGGCTTTGATTGGCTAACACTGTATTATTCGCCACGTGGTACCTTGGAACATAAAAAACTGAAAGGAGATCAATGGTAGGGCAGAATTGCGAGCTTCTTAAAACTTGGCGATGAAATATGAAAAGTGAAAATTCAAGGAGTTTTTTGCAAAATGATGAAAGTCCAAGGACTGATTAGGCAATTAACCCATCTAAAATTACATCTCTCATCTAGTCAGTCACATTTGCGTATTTTTAATTAGAAGTAGTGTCGTACATGTATCTAAACCAGCCAATCTTTCCCCAAAGAAAATTCTTGACAAAAAAAAAAGCCAAATACAAACATATAATAGTAAACACAACTCCAAGAAAAACATTAAAAGAAATCCATTTTGGGTCCCGAGCATTTTTACTGAGACCTTTTTTTTACTTTCTGACTAAGTAAATGTTTTTAATGATGTTGTGCTTTTTTTTAAAGTGTTTAAGGATATAAAAAAAATCTATGACAAAAAAAATTTTAAAAGTCATTTAGCCTTATTGGGACCCATCCTCGGGCTACACCTTTGGTGGGTGTAGCAGGACTCAAACATTAATGATAAGAATAAAGTCATGAAACACCATCTTATTTATGAGAGCTACACAAATTTTCTAGATGAAGTCCATACTCACAGGTTTAACTGCTTTTGTGCTGAAGTGTTTTGACAAAATGATTTCTGCAACTGCCTGCAAGAATGTGTCAATATCAACATGATCACATTTGTCACATTCATATAAGCTTCAATTGTGCACCAGCAACATGATAACTACAGGTGTAATAAGATCCTGAATGAGGCCTTTGTCATTATCCACTATCTTATCTTAAAATGAACAAAAAACATAAATCATAAATGAAATCTTAGTAGAAATATTAATGGATAAAGTCAAAATGTGGTAGGGAAAGAGGAGAAAAATTAAAGCACAAATGCACGTTATGGAACTAATAACTTAAGGAATGTTGATTGTAATAGACTCATACCTTGAGTTCCACCCGTGAGAGATAGGGCCTTTTGTTTTCATCATGGGAAAAGCGCACTTTTCCCCGTCTCTCTCCTGATTTAGTCCACTCTTTAAGGACCTCAGGATGATTCCACAATTCTTCCATGTCCTCTGGAGAAGCTCTAGAGTCCCAATATGTGTAAACAATGCCTGCTTCATCAGTATAGACACAAAAGAAATTCACCCATTATTATAACAGAACTAAAATAAAATCAACAACAAAATGTTCCAATTGTATAGAGAAAGTCTGGAAAGAGTAGATAACATTAGTGACAACATTTGCACAGTTTGAAGTTGAATAAAAGTAAAGGAGAGCTGAAGGAACATCCCGCATCATATCACACTAAAAAACCTTAAAATGGTGCATTAGTCCATTGCGGTCAACTACAATAATTAAATTATCAAAAATACTGCTTTAGAAGAATTCTGCATCTGATCACAATTTGTATTGGAGTTGTCTTTTAATACGACTCAATCTTAGGAATTCATCTAGCAGTAACAGCTTTGGAAATAGAATGTTTAACTTTAATTTCACCACATTAGTGGGTAAAACAGAATAATACGCACAGGACCAAGTCAGATAGCAACATATTATGCTTTGATATTATTTCCTCCCCGTACACGAACAAGGTACAACTTTAAATTTTATTTATATTTTTTAATTATGTTTATAATGTGCTAGTAGAATTGTTTGAACGTTAACTTCTTTGATTACTAATTTTAATAAATTACATATTGAGGAAAGAAAAAAGAAGTATTATAGAGAGAACAAGACAAAGTGCTAGCAGTCCATTAATATTCTGACTTGTCTAATATCTGTTAACACAGCCTTGCAAATTATTTTAAATATTAAGCAATTAAATATTTAATCATCTAATGCAGAAATGGATTAAGTGGCTCAATAGAAGCAGAGCTTCTACTTCAAAAAATATATACATAGTAGATGACCCAAGTTCGGAATATAGAAAAGAAATTGAAAACATTAAAAAAATTCAAACAGCTAAGAAACAGAAAAATGTTTGGAATCCAATCATCACAACAGAATCGAATAAAATATTCGAAGAACTAAGCAAGATGCTGTGATGTTTGTTGTTTGACATAAGTTTTGACAAGTAGGCACTGAAGTGTAATGAGGCAAATGGTTATAAATTCCTATTTTACATTCTGAACATGAATGCAGAGCATGAAACCCAAGTAGCTGGAAAAGGGACAACCAGGGGGTTGTGAAGCAGGTGTAGGTGTTGTAGAAGTTGAAGCATCATTTGACGAAGGACCAATATCAAATAATTTTCTGCAAAAAGAAATGATACAATATCAATCAATTTCAGAAAATTTTCAGAGGTTATTAAATTAATCTTACGAGTTGTTGGCTTTGCTTCTTATACGCAAGGGATCCTGCTTTCTAGTTAGATCTGTCAAAATTACAGCATAATTTACATATTGCTATTTCTGCAGCAACTTATACATTGTTTACAGGCACTGGGATTAATAGTAGCAAATATCGTGTGGCTATTCCAGTCTTTTGGACAAAAGTGTCATTTATACAAACAAAGATATAGGCATGGATGTGTGTGTAGAATAGCATGGATATATGTGTGCAAATTATAGAACTCTATCTGAGCCTTAAACATACTACTAACTTGGGTATTCTCAAGCAAAATTTTTAAAAAATGGACCTCTTTCTTGGTGATAGTGCAAATTTGTGTAAGAGAAACTAGTATATTAGACACATTCAGGGCTTGAATGAAAATGGGGATGGTGAGATCAAACATAGTTAACTGTTACAAGTTTGAGACAAGACTTTTTTCCTTCTAAAATTCATCCAAAAAGAAAAGATTGGCAACTCAATTTATGGCGCTCTCTCACCACCCCTGAACGAAGAAGTAAAAGATCTATTGTCATCACAAAAGAAATAAAAACCTTCTGCATGACATATTCTATATCACTATATAATATGCTAATTCTCATTTTCACCATGTTACTTACAAATTAACATTAAAATAGACAGTATTAAAGTAGAGGAAGAAGAAGAGGTTGAAATTAAGCTTCTACCCGCACATGTAAAGTAAGCATGGAAAGGACATATTCAGACATAGCAGCAATGAAGTATCATTGCATGTTCATCATATATACAACATCCTAAGTTGGTTGAGCAAACAATATATTTTCCAGTCCACCTCTTTTTTAAGTGTTCTAAGTACACCAAAATGCTAGTTTTTACATAAATTCCAAATCATCATAATGGATAGCAAACAACACCTGGATGGAAGACTTTCTTTGACTGAAAGATACCGTTTCCAATATGCCAAAGTTGATTTATGATTTGCCTTTTTTGGACCCCTTTTATATGATCTAACTATGAACTCTTCACTTCTTTCTCTGCAAAAAGGGTAGCATAAATCACAGCACCAAGAAAATCAATGTGTAATCATGTCAATTCTCGCTATTAGATTTTGTTTGTAGCAATACGGATACATTATGAGCCTAAAAAAAGGCATGCATGGAAGAGGGACCTGCAAGAACCATATTTTTTAACTTACGTATGCTCAAAATTGCATAACCACTGAATGTAAGCAGCCCCAAGATATATGCTTACAAAAGGCCGGAATAGAAAATCTGGATCCCCCTCCACTTCATATGACCTGTACCCCAACTCACTGCAAGCAGGTTGCAGTGTCATTCAACAAAAATAATATAAGAGTTAGATAGGCAAGATAAAACTCTCACCACCCTTTGTAAGCAGTTACATGCTTAAAAGAGATCAGGACATGCAGTTGGTACCTGACCAGCCACTCAGCAGTTTTTAGTGAAAGTTGCATGATCCCTATAGTAGTATCCTTAGTTTTTCGGTCATACCGCACAGCAAGGGGTTGTCTGTCGCTTTCAAGTTCGGCAATAGAGCATATCATGTCCTGCAGCAAGGAAAGGATTCCAAACGTGGACAGCTCAGAAATGGATTCCAAGCAACACTTCTCAGTAAACAAAAAAGGCAATCTTTCAAAAAGTTGTTGCAATTGTTTCAATTAAAAACAAGCGCATGCAAGATACACTTTACTTCGAATCCATAAATGGAAAACCATAAGATCCTTGTTTGGGCCTCTTCCTGCTCTTGTGGGAACTTTCAGTGTTGGTTGAAGTAAAGCGTATCAAGACTAATTGAGAAGTGTATGAATTTATGATCCTTGTGAAAGCTTATTTTGAAAAATTAAAAGATCAACCAATTTTACCCAAAATCCAAAAATTACTTATATTGCAACTTTCCAGGATCCCTGTTTTTCATTCAAATTTTGGGGCTGAAAATTTGATCATTGATGACATTGGAGGATAAATCCATTTATACATTAATCTTTATCCTTCAAAGCATGCTAGTCGGAACTGCTTGATATTTGGCATGATGATAGCCAAGAAATTTTTTAAGACGGCTAATTATATTACACCAGTTTTTGTAATACAGGAACACTTTCCCTTTTGGAAGGCATGTTAAGAACCATGAATTGAGAGATGACATGTTTATATCCTGGTCAAGAAGGAAGATACAGTATGAGGTTGTGGGACTGACTTATAAGAATGATGGACCGATTATATACACAAATATACTCATATGTGAACAGTAATTTTGTTTTTTTTCCCAAAATACAGTAAATACTATTTACAAAATACAAAAAAAGTCAATGAAAGGAAGGGAAGGCCAATATAGACAAATATGTAAAAGAAGTTTACATATCATGACTTAAGTGAAAAAATGGTATTCAAAGAATATATCATGTCTTTTCCTGATCACATCAAACAAAAATCTTTGAAAAAAATAGAGATGCATTCAGTAGAAATGCATTCTCATTAGATAGAAAGGGTAACAGATACCAACTATTCATCCTTGGCCAAACAAGCATTAGTATCAAAAACCACTAATGCACCTTGGAGTAAATCATCAAACAATGGCTTTAAAACAATGGTAATTCTCAATAGCTGCTATTTTTTAGAACAGATAACCTGTCCGTGAGTAAGGTCATGATGTTGTGAACCGAGAAAATTATTTCCTAGGCCTGCACAATGAATCGCAGCAATAGAGGAAAAAAAGTTTTTTTTTTTTTTTTTATGGCTACTTCGAGGTAGCCATGACCTCCTAACACAGTAACACTTTTTTTTATTAACATGTCCTACGGTGTTTTTTTTTAAAGCGACAGTGTTTATCAATCACTACCGATCAAAATAAATAAATCACTGCGCCCCTGTTTCCACACTTAATGTGTCATTAATCAACTGATCTTAAAATGCGCAAAGTCATATACATTCATACAAGTCTGTCTCTGCCATTATAAAAAGATGCTCTGGCATAATCAGCTGACAATCACACATAACTTCAGAATCCAAGTTCAGTCTAATCAGTCCGCAAACCATGTCCTACGGTGTCCTCTAAAGATGTTGCAGTTTTCTATCAAGGAAATGAGGATAAATGAAAATTTTAAAAAAAATAATCCAGAATGCTTTTTGACATCAGAAAATTTAAAAATCATATTCAGGTCGCACTGATGATTTAGGAATAAGGACACTCTAATAGAAGCATATTCCTGGAAAATAAAATCATTAGAAACTTGGAGTATTATATTTCGTTGAAAAGAAGACGTACGAGATCTATTCGTGAATCGAAATGTCTGCGGACAACAATCTCAGCCACAGCCTGGAATAGCAACACCTGATGTAAGTTAATAATAGATAACAACTAATGACCCACATCTACGCACATCTATCAAAATCAAGCAATTTTAAAAATGATTGGTCATATCATTTTTTCTGAGAAATTGAAGAAATTTCATGTCATTATGAAATTAAGCTGACAACAAACCAAAATGTAATATAGAACTGAGTCAAATCCAAAAGTACGAAAAGCAGCCATGATAGAACATTGGTTTGTTATCTTTAAAGAAGCAACTTGATTTACCTTCATTTCAGTCTGTGTCAAATAAGGCTGTCCATCCGGATCTCGTGAGAGGTGAACTTTTTGTTCTCTAGACTCTCCAGCATCTAACCATTCAGTCCTCACTTCGGGAATCCTCCACATTTCTTCCATGTCAATTGGATCAATGCAATCATCCCAGTATTTGAAGCTGACAGGCATCCTAGCAATACTGCAGAATCTTTCTTATAACATCTGAAACAAAACAAAATCGATTATATGCACGTAAATGTGGGTGGAAGACATTTATGCAAGCAAATGCAAAGTAACCCGTGTTTCATTTCTTGCTGATGTACTCAACCGTGGGAACCCAAAAAAGCAAAACACCCAGATACAAAGATGCACTATACAACAACGTACAAAGGGACGGAGAGGGAAAGGGCATTAACAGATTGGGTGGAGGAACCGAATCCCCCCCAAGCCCTGGTTATGGAGAAATGGAAACCAATGGATAAGAAAAGCACCAAAAAGAAAAATAGAAAAACCAAAAACCAAAAAATAATAATAATAATAATAATAATGGGCATTGTATGGATGCAGACTGAGGATCGACCATTGTTGCCGGGAATGTCGCTGAAAATGGTTGGTCGCAAAGGTTGTCAGAGGGTGACACTTGGTTCGCCAACCTGTCTAGTCTCAGGCGGTAAGGGACTCTGTAAAGATACGTGGCCAAGTTCATTCTGGTATTACCATATCTTTTCGTGTCTTTAAACGGAGAAAAGACTATTTTCGTGTTCGGGTATAAATTTGATTAGATAAAAATAAATTTATAAATAAATATAATTTTATATAATTTATTTAAATTCAATAATAAAAATAATTTTATAATTTAATTTATCATATTAAATCGCTTCAACTTATAAATTTATTTTATATAATTTTTTTATGATTAATATATTTCTCTTATATCATATATCTATTAGATTCTAACAAACGAGTGCTACTGCTCACCTCTTTAAAATTATTATTAGTTTAAATTTATTTTATGTGTTCTTCTATTATTATTTAAAATTTTAAATAACATTTTTAATCATTTTTAAAAAATTAAATAAACTAACAATAACCTTGAAGGGACAAAATAATGTGCTAACTAACATTATTCCTAACAAAAATTTGGGGTCTCACGTCATCACTACGTAATTATAAATATAAATATTATATTAAAAGATTAAAAATCATATAATAAGTTCTGAAAAATCTTTTTAGGAATTGAGAAAACAAAAATAAAACTTAATAAGATTAAAAAAATAAATAAACTAGAGCTAGGGGCAACGAACATCTCATGTCACGCCCAGGTTGAATTGATAATTTGATAGTCCCCTTTGGGCCTTTCGGCCTTGGACAACTAATTTCTAAACAGTAGAATTCACGAACTTTTAATTCTTTGTTTTTTAAAAATAACCATTTCTATTTTATATGATTTTTTTAATTGAGAAATAATATTTATAATTTTAGAATGTATAAGTCTCGCGTACTGTTTTTGAAAAAAATAAAAAACAAATTTAGCACCATTAAAAATTTAATTTTTGTCTTGTAAATTCCAAATTTATCCATTTTTAAAAAAAAAAATTAAGACTGTGAGTAGTATTACTCTTTTTAATTTGTAGGAAATATCTCTTAAATGATTGTTCCAAAGATTCATGTTTGGTTGTTATTTCTTTAATATTTTGTTTTACTTTTAGATTGGTTGCAAAAGTATTAAGTGCATGTTTGGGATTACAGTGAGAAATATAACTTATAACTTTAGGGTTTATAGCTTATAAGTTTATAATTTAAATAACAAGCTCTACTATTAAAAAGTCATTTACTGTTTGGTAACCATGTCTCTAAACTACTTTTAAAATTAATTATATTAATTTTTTTAAAATATACAGTTATCTACAGGAGCTTTTCGATAAANATTATTGCGGCGAACGTGCAAGGAAATTAAAATCGTTGTAAAAGAGTATATGCAGCAGTTTATATGGTTTTTTGCAACGATTTTCAGCGCTGCAAATGACCTGATTTCTTGTAGTGAAAATCTCCTAATATGAATTTTAGCAATTAATATTGAATGGTTTTTAAATCACTTATGAAATCAACTTGAATAAAGCTTACAGTCAGTTTGAAATCCTCATCCTCCTGTTTATAGTAGTTACTATTTTGCCATGCAAAGATCCCTATAAATTTTAAGACATTTTATTATGTAAAATTCTTAAAATCATTAGTTCAAATTAAAATGATGGAGATTTAATCAAACCCAACACTTACTAGTTCTAGAAAAATGTTACTTTTTATCTTGAATCTTGTCAAACTCAAACACACTAGTTGATATGTCGTATCTTAAGTTGCTTTTCATCAGTGATTAAGTTATAAAATCACAAAATATATGTTCTATCATTCATGATGTTGACTAGAGATGACAAAATTCATGATGCAGTCAATTCGAGACATTGTTTTACCGCTTATGGTAAAAGTTTAAATTAATTAAAAGTTTATATTATATTTGAACAAAAATGTCATATTTTCGTGCCATTTTATGGTACCAACTAACAAAAGATGTCCATAATTCATGGTTGGAACATGAATTAATCATGTAAGATCCACTACGTACCCTTTTTCATCTTTGACGTTGTCTTGATTGCTTCCTTCGCATGCTACTAGAATACTTGAATTAGGTAGGACCTAATCACACGTGCACTTTGGCCAACGAGAAAATAAGATTTAAGCAGCATATCATATGATCACATGCATGCATGGGATGTGTTAGTTATCACAAATTCTCTTTATAGTCATGAGTGGAGGATTACATGTGCAGTCCCATTAATAAATAAAGATAAAATGAGAAAAAAATATCATTTTAAAAATAATATTATTATAATTTTAAAATTTTTTTAAACATAATTGCATGGATTTGTATAAGTAGTCTCCAAATGAAAACTGTATATAGATTAACTTGTTACTTATTAGGAGAGTAGGTTCTAGATTGGTCCCAACCTAAGGATGGCAATTGGCAAACTTTTGAGAAAGCTTTGTTCTTAATCAATCGATATCTTCAACCAAAATTTATTTAGACTTGAATCTTAAACATTGCACTATCATTCTTGAACCTTTATTTTCTTTCTAGAGAGAATGCAATAAGACCTAGTTTGAAAAAGAAAAACTAACTTGTATTTTATCATTATTGTATAAATTTGTCTACGATAATTTACAAATGAGTTATTTTATATTTACACTCATTTTTGCGTATTCTTTACGTATTTAACTGATGTGATTGATCAAAACAATTATTTTATAGAGTTATGCTACATATAAACATTTTTGCGTACTCTTTGTGTATTACACTGATGTGATGACCAAAATAATTATTTTATATTAAAAAATGTGAGCCAGCCAATCACATTAGTGGAACGCGTAAAAATGATTGAATATAGAATTTTTGTATTTTATATTTAAAAAAGTGACGTAGCCAATTACATTAATAAAGTACGTAATGAGTATGTAAAAGTGGCTGCACATAAATTTTTGTTTACAAATTAGAAGATAAAGTCCATTTGATTATAAAAACTTAGAGCATGTTTGGGATTGAGTTTAAAATCTTAAAAAGTGTCTTTAATTGTTTAAAAGTTCTTTTAAAGAAAAAATGATATGTTTGGTAAATTTATAAAAAATACTTTAATCACTAAAAAAGCTGAAAATCTACTTTTTTAAAAAGCACCAAATTGAAGCTACTAGAGCTAGGGGCAACGAACATCTCATGTCACGCCCAGGTTGAATTGATAATTTGATAGTCCCCTTTGGGCCTTTCGGCCTTGGACAACTAATTTCTAAACAGTAGAATTCACGAACTTTTAATTCTTTGTTTTTTAAAAATAACCATTTTTATTTTATATGATTTTTTTAATTAAAAAATAATATTTATAATTTTAGAATGTGTAAATCCTGCATATTCTTTTTGAAAAATAAAAAAAAAAAACAAATGGAGCACCATTAAAAATTTAATTTTTGTCTTGAAAATTTCAGATTTATCCATTTTTCAAAAAAAATTTAAGACTGTATGTAGTATTACTCTTTTTAACTTGTAGGAAATATCTCTTAAATGATTTTTCCAAAGATTGGTGTTTGGTTGTTATTTCTTTAATATTTTGTTTTACTTTTAGATTGGTTGCAAGAGTATTAAGTTTTTCTAATCAAATGGACTTTATCTTCTAATTTGTAAACAAAAATTTTATGTGCAGTCACTTTTACATACTCATTACGTACTTTATTAATGTAATTGGCTACGTCACTTTTTTAAATATAAAATACAAAAATTCTATATTCAATCATTTTTACGCGTTCCACTAATGTGATTGGCTGGCTCACATTTTTTAATATAAAATAATTATTTTGGTCATCACATCAGTGTAATACACAAAGAGTACGCAAAAATGTTTATATGTAGCATAACTCTATAAAATAATTGTTTTGATCAATCACATCAGTTAAATACGTAAAGAATACGCAAAAATGAGTGTAAATATAAAATAACTCATTTGTAAATTATCGTAGACAAATTTATACAATAATGATAAAATACAAGTTAGTTTTTCTTTTTCAAACTAGGTCTTATTGCATTCTCTCTAGAAAGAAAATAAAGGTTCAAGAATGATAGTGCAATGTTTAAGATTCAAGTCTAAATAAATTTTGGTTGAAGATATCGATTGATTAAGAACAAAGCTTTCTCGAAAGTTTGCCAATTGCCATCCTTAGGTTGGGACCAATCTAGAACCTACTCTCCTAATAAGTAACAAGTTAATCTATATACAGTTTTCATTTGGAGACTACTCATACAAATCCATGCAATTATGTTTAAAAAAATTTTAAAATTATAATAATATCATTTTTAAAATGATATTTTTTTCTCATTTTATCTTTATTTATTAATGGGACTGCACATGTAATCCTCCACTCATGACTATAAAGAGAATTTGTGATAACTAACACATCCCATGCATGCATGTGATCATATGATATGCTGCTTAAATCTTATTTTCTCGTTGGCCAAAGTGCACGTGTGATTAGGTCCTACCTAATTCAAGTATTCTAGTAGCATGCGAAGGAAGCAATCAAGACAACGTCAAAGATGAAAAAGGGTACGTAGTGGATCTTACATGATTAATTCATGTTCCAACCATGAATTATGGACATCTTTTGTTAGTTGGTACCATAAAATGGCACGAAAATATGACATTTTTGTTCAAATATAATATAAACTTTTAATTAATTTAAACTTTTACGATAAGCGGTAAAACAATGTCTCGAATTGACTGCATCATGAATTTTGTCATCTCTAGTCAACATCATGAATGATAGAACATATATTATGTGATTTTATAACTTAATCACTGATGAAAAGCAACTTAAGATACGACATATCAACTAGTGTGTTTGAGTTTGACAAGATTCAAGATAAAAAGTAACATTTTTCTAGAACTAGTAAGTGTTGGGTTTGATTAAATCTCCATCATTTTAATTTGAACTAATGATTTTAAGAATTTTACATAATAAAATGTCTTAAAATTTATAGGGATCTTTGCATGGCAAAATAGTAACTACTATAAACAGGAGGATGAGGATTTCAAACTGACTGTAAGCTTTATTCAAGTTGATTTCATAAGTGATTTAAAAACCATTCAATATTAATTGCTAAAATTCATATTAGGAGATTTTCACTACAAGAAATCAGGTCATTTGCAGCGCTGAAAATCGTTGCAAAAAACCATATAAACTGCTGCATATACTCTTTTACAACGATTTTAATTTCCTTGCACGTTCGCCGCAATAATCGCGTCTTTTTTGCTCAAAGCAGCGCAAAAAAAAAATTCGTTGCTAAAACAGCCATTACCAGCGAAAATTTTCCCTTGCTAATACATTTAACATCGCTGCAACTGAGCTCATGCCCATAGACATCTATCGCTGAGAAATCTCAATTACAGCATAATAGAATCCTTGCAAATACTACCAAAATCGCTGCAATTCCTTTCAACAACTGCAGCGATTCATAAAAAATTGTTGCAAATAAGTTTTTCCAGCGTAATATAAATGCTGAAACTTAAACCAAAAGCGCTGGTAAAAACAAAAAATTTAATGAAAATGAATAATTATTGTAATGAAAAGACAGCAAAGCTAGAGGGGGAAAAAGGTAATTATAGTTAAGGCTCCTATGTAAATCGCTGCATCTTAAAACATTGCCAACTAAATGAATTTAAATAGTTAAATTCATCTAAAGCCAGGCTTGAGAGTTTGAAAGGTAGAATCCCATCTAATATCAGTATCCATGAGATCACAGTAGCAATGATATTCACATAGTGGTATTGTTTGCAATAAAAGAAGAAAAGACAAATAGAAATAGAAGATGAAGCTTTCATAACAGTTTTAGTTATAAGAAAGCAGATAAGTGTTTGATAGATTTATATGCCATTTGAAAAGTGCATTTTTGCTGAACAGGAATTAAAGGGTAAATATCTAATGAAATGGAAAACAATGGAGGAAAGAGAAAGAACTACAGATTCTAAATACAGAACCACTCATTAATTACATCCTAATGAATATATTTATAGATATATATAGATAGAAAGTATATATTTCTAAACATATATAACTTGCTACTGCTAACATTTTCAATGGTACCCACGCACTTAATCAGGCCTATATGGTAAAAAGGCCTATAATGACATGCACTGAATACACCTATATTGATTGAAAGAGATGCCCATAGTGGGGGCAGAAGGATACATGTTATTCTAGTCTATACATCCCTCAAACTCTTCAGCTAATGTTCATTTCTAAGTATTTAGAGCAGCATAACACCCAGGAAAAAATCAATATGCTCCTAAAGTATTTATACAGTATGGCAGTTTGATCTTACAATCAAGAAGTTGGGCCTTTCCACATTTCATTAAAGAGACAAGTATTTGCTTGGCTCTATAAATATATCACTAACTTACTTAAATAAATAAGCTGGAAAAATAGGACCAAATCCCACCAGTCATGAGATGGAGAAACGAACTAACTTTAATTAATTGGCACAACTTGTATGTTGCAGAATTTTTAATCTTTTTTACCATTTCTATAACATCTTTTGATGTTATGTTATAATGTATCTATATATAAATTTTCTATCATACAATACTTGTAAAAAATTACGCTGGAAACCCACAGGTTAAATTTGTCACAACACCTTTTCTGGGTGTTGTTGTTCAAATCGTAGCTTCTGGTTCAGCTACAAGTAGTTCTATTTTCTTAATACTCAGATTATCTAATACACAACTGATTGAGCAATCCAAACACAAGAGGCAGATACACAACCAGTTTACCTCAAACAAACGCACTTGCACATCAGTTTCACATCAACCAAAAGACCCAAAAGTGTACATCAAAAAACGACAACTTTTGTTAATATCTACTCGTAAAGGGGTTTCATAAATTCAGTGGCAATAGGAGATACCTGGAGCCTCGTATGATCATTCTTGAAAACAGAGGACTGATAACTTCGAATACGGAATGGAGGCACCGAATCGTCTATTCCAGCTTTGCAAATGGGGACAATAACAAAAGAAAAATGGAAGGCCGTTTGCACACTAGGGTTTACGATTGGGAGCTCAAAATCTTATTTGATTTTGGTGAACTTACAACGCGAATGGGAGAACCCGAATGGGAGAAACGCGAAAGTGGCTAGAGGTGGAGGAGCTCAAGCCACTTATTGAACGAGATAAGCTCTGTTTTCGTTGGGGTGGATTGAGCTGCGATGGTGGAAAATTTTCGATCTGCAGAAGGTTGTGCAAATCAATCGGAGTGAGCAAACAAGGGGAAAAAAAAGTTAAAACGGTGTTTGGCGCGGCAGTCTCTATAGTAGCGAAGAATAAGCGCTGCTAAAACATAAATTAAAACTCCAACGGCGAAAATCGTTGTAATAATACAAATAGTCGCTGCAATTTTTGACAGTACACGGTAATTTTGTTTTACAGCATTAAGTTTCATTGCAATAGGTCAAAAATCGCTGCAAATAGTTAAAAATTAAAATTACTGTTTTAAAAGCCCGCAGCATACTGAAATCGCTGCTTTTAATATGTTATTGCAACGATTTTATTTCCAACAAAAATAAAATCCCTGCAAAACCCCCGATTTCTTGTAGTGTTTACATAAAATTTTGCCAAACAAACACTTTAATTTTAGCATGCTCATCTCTTAGAATTCAAGGAAATATATACCGCGGAAATATCACACCTCAAATGTAATCTTTGTAGTTGTTCCACGATTGAATCCAGTGTACCACACGTTGGTCAATTTGAGTTCTGTCTCTACACGACAGTTGAGTGTATTATGTAAATAAATTAGAGACATACTCAAACTATTCATATCCTAAATCTTTTTTAGAGAGAACGAATTTTCAAGAGAGTTGTTAAAAAATACTCATTCACGCATAATACCCGAAGTATTGTCATGTGTTACTACGTAGCAATACAAAAAGCTAAGGGCACCCCTCTCCATAGTTTATAATCCCACTCACAAATAGTGAGCATGTCCTACACCTGTATCTCTCAATGTGTTATGTCTTGTTCATACAAGCTAGCATATAGGTTGTGCGATCATTGAGTATACCTACAAAATAAATTTGAGAGTACTATAGCAAATCTCTCTCATAAAAAATCAGCATAGTAATATCTCTAAACTGTCTTGCATGCCCAGACTCATTCGATTGCATCATTCAAGCATTCTCAACCCCTCTTGAGCTCCAAAAAAAAAAACTCAACAATGCTTAATCACTTCTAAAGTTTGACGTCACTACCATATTGTGACGTATTCAAAAAATTTCACTACCATATTGTAGTGCCAAAATTTGACATCAACAAACATAACTAATAATACTTAGTCAATTAGTCTTCCCTTCGCCCTCATATCACTCAACTTTACTCGAACAGCTTTCCTAGCAATGCATCTTTAGAACATATCAATCATGGTCATAGACTACATATTAGAGTAGCAGACATTAGAACTTCTATCTTATGACATAGTCAAATGTCAAGAAGGGCACTTATAAATAAGAATGAAACTCACACAATGATGAAGTAGAAAACTACTCACTCACTTCCACATTTGGTCGAATAAAAATATATCGTATGAAATACATCCTATTATGGATTTCTCTTTCTCATAAAGCATATGTCCATATCAAACATCATACAAATCTTAGTCTAAACACTATATTTGCGTCTAACCCAAGTTTCTCTATTTGCTCTCTTCCAAAGAGCAAAGAAGGTTTCACATTTGGCTCACTACAAGCTACATGGATTGTTGGGTGTACATACACGATCCTATTAAGTATGATGGACCTAATCCTAGCTCCCACTAAAGCGACGTATCTTTTGTATCATACAACTTATCCCTTTTAGACAAGTATCTAAGGACACAATGCCTTATCTCTGCTTGCTACCTCTTCATAGCGCCAAAGGTGATCGCTTGTTTAAGTGAGCCAATCTAAGCCTATTGACATATATTATGTGTGTACAAGTCATGCTATATGATAAAGTCATTCAAAAACTCATATTGCATTAAAATTCCAAAGTTAATTGCTTCGTAAACTAGAAAAATAATAATTACAATCTACGCAGTCTCAAACTCCTAAAATGAGCCATAAAAGTGTCTTTCACTATGGCTTTGTCAGGGGATCAACAACCATGCAACTCATAGAAAGATATCTCAGGACTACTTCCTTTGTGTCACCATGTCTCTCATATGGTGGTATCGAATATCAATGTGTTCAGTTCTTCCATAATACTTTAGGTCCTTAGTAAATCCGAGAGCAATCATGCTCTCACAAAAGTCATCATTAGATCAAAAGTATCTACATCGATGTTTAGGTGCTGAAGGAACCTTCTCAACCATAGCTTCTTGAACTGCTACTAAGCATGATATGTACTCCGCCTCTATGAGTGGACAAGGCTATGCAAAGTTATTTCTTGCTACTCTAAGTAATGATGCCATTGTTTAGCAAGAGAGCATACCCAGTTATTGATTTGCATTCGTCTAGGTCAGTGCCCCAAGCTATATCGCTATAACCTTTCATCTACAAAAATTTGAACCCTAATAACACAATACATAGTCTACAATCCCTTTAAGATATATCATAATCCTCTTGATTGCTTTCCAATGAGCTAGTTTGGGATTCGGTTGAAACCTACTGGCCAAGCCAACTACATAGCATATCATATATCTACCTATAGCACTAGCATAAGGAACACAGGCCATCTTTTCTATTTCTCTTGGGATTTTGGAACATTTTTTGGAATAAACTTTCACTTTTGCAATAAGGGAGTCAAATTACACTCATTCATTTGGACACGTTCAAGAACCTTTTATATGTAAGTCTATTTAGATAAATATAGAAGTCTCTTTGAACGATCTCTATAGATCATGCTTCCCAAAATGTATTATGCTTCACCCGTATCTTTTATCTCAAAATTGATGAGCAATCACTCTTTAGATCCTCTTTATCATTTCCAGCCAATAAAATGATTTCAGCATACAATAACAACAAAACAAAACTCTTCTTGGACCATTTTACATAGATGCATTGGTCTTCTATGATCATCGTAAACTTATTTGAGAAAATGGTTCAATGGAATCTGAGACACCACTATCTAGATGACTGCTTTAGGCCATATATAGATCACTTAAGTGTACACACTTTGCGCTCTTGTCCTTTGACAACAAAGCCTATGTGTTGATCCATATAGATCTCTTTATCTAATTCTCCATTGAGAAATATCATATTAACATCCATTTGATAGAGTTTTCAATCCATATATACTATTATGGCTATAATTAGGTGAATTGAGTCAAATCTTATTATTGGAGAAAATGTTTCCTTATAGTCTACACACTCTTATTGGGCATATCCTTTTGCCACAAGGTGATCATTGTACCTCTCTATTGACTTATCTGCCTTACATACCTTTAGAACCCACTTGTCTCCAATGGTCTTCTATTGTGGCAGTAGGTCTACCATATCCTAGATTTGGTTGGTTCTCATAGATTCTATTTCATCATTTAGTACTTTCATTCACTCATCTCTAGTAAAAGATGAGAAAGTCTTTTAAATTGTTCTAGGCTCATTGTCATCTTGCAGAGCCACCATGAGACTTTCCACTTCAATTTTAAAAGTTCGTGCATCACCCGAGCTTGTGATTGTTTCCACGTGAACTTCTATGTAGCTAAGTCTATTTCAGATGACCCATAAGTGATGTACTACCACTCAGAGCCAAGTCACTCCTACTATTCCTAAGATTCCTCATTCTCATATAGGATACCTAAAGTAGCGTCCTCTTGATCCACAAACTTTTGGAGTTCTAAACTCATATAAACCTCACCTCTACTTGGAAATTCATCCTGAATGAAATCCACATCCCTTAACTCAATTTCAGACACACTTACATTATGATGTTCACCAATCAATACATATCTCTTAGAGTGTCTAGGGTACCTTACAAAGATATACTTCTTTCCTCTTAAGCCCAATTTCCTATATTTATGAGAAGAATCAGAAACAAAGCCCATTGAACCCCATGGCTGCAATTTACTTAAGTTGGATTTCTCATCGGTCTAGAGTTCATATGGAGTGAAAGGTACTAATTTGGAGAGCAGCCGGTTAAGGAAGTAGGCTTTTGAACTCCTGTCTACTTGTTTCTTAGGCAAACTCATTGTTGTCTAAAGTAGTCCAATGCTTCAAATTTATGGAAGACCAAATAGAAATGACCATATCAAGAAAATCATCTATAAATGTAATGAAATATACAGTTTGTGTATTGCCCTCACACTCATTGAGCAATAAATATCTAAGTAGACTAATTGCAATGGAAAAAATGTCCTTGTTGCTTTGATTTTCTCTTTGCTTTCCCAACAAACAATGATTACATGTGAAAAATGTGACTTTAGCGAGATTACCTATTTTCTCTAGTTAACCTTGTCATTCTTTCTTGTCCACTATGGACAATCTTAGCATATAATTTATATGTAGTAAGAAAAGAAGTAGATTCATTCACTTTTGAATAATCCAAATCTATTATTATAAAATCATCCGAAAGAAAAACATACCATAAAAAACATTATCCAAATAGATAGAAACACCATTGATCTCAAACAAAATATGGAAATCCATTCCAACTGAAGTAACTACAAAAAGTAAGTTTCTCTAGATTTTGGGAGCGTATAGCACATCATGCAACAATAGAGTGTGACTGCCTCACAAATCTAGCTTGTAGGTACAATCTCCCAACATCTCTATGCCAGCTCCATTCTCCACCTTTACATCAAAAATCCTAACTGGAGTTCGACGATACTCCACAAATCTAACTCTACCTCACATTATGTGCTTGGTCTCTTCTGAATCAAGTCCACATAGGATACAATTGGGCAATTATTACAGGGCATGTTACATAACCAAAAAGAGAATAGTCAGATTGTACCTTCTTCGGCTCAATGCAGTCACAAGCGAAGTGGCATTCCTTTCTGCAATTGAAGCAGTCTAGTTTGGACTTGTTCTTCCCACACTAACCTCTCTTGCTACGCTTAGAAGGTCTAACCCCTTCTGCACACATCTAGTAGCTACCTCAATCTTAGTGCTCTTGGGTTTGGGCCTAAATGTTTTGCACAAGCCAAATTCAACTACATAGGCTGAATGTTTGGGCTTAGCAGCCTCTAGGCACACAACCTCAAGTTCCAAGTGACACGATACATCATCAAAAGTTTTGATGTTCTCATTGTGCATCAAATTCTAGCTCATTGTTTGCCAAGAGTCCGATAGCAAGCGTATCACCTCCTGGACTTGTTGATCATCAGTC
This sequence comes from Carya cathayensis, assembly GCA_011037825.1. Classification (NCBI taxonomy): domain Eukaryota; kingdom Viridiplantae; phylum Streptophyta; class Magnoliopsida; order Fagales; family Juglandaceae; genus Carya; species Carya cathayensis. The sequence goes on along the minus strand of QGSO01000139.1, from coordinate 266,179 downwards.
CCATGTTTTAAATTCTATTCCGGTGACCATTTAGGTTTAAATTCTAGAACAAAATATTTTGATATCGGTGCATTCTAGTTACCATTTCAAGAATCTACATATATTTAAACATATAAACTAATAATTAATAAAATAAATACATGTATATATCAATGTTTATCATGTATGTATTTATGTGTGTGTGTATAAATATGGAGGAGTTGGAGATTTATAAAATGAATATACGTTGAAAACAGCAGGGAAAGAAAAATTAGAGATAATGGTGTTAAAAGATAATATTAAAAAATTATAAACTTGAGTTGAGAAAAAAAAAATTAATTAGATTTGAGAGAGAGAGAGAGAGAGAGGAACATACTTAAAATTACAAAAAAATCAAAATTATAGAAATGACTTTTACATTTTAAAATTACATGAATGTCATCAAGATTTAAAATTTACAAAAATGACATCCAAACTTAAGAAAATTATAAATTTTCCATTAAAATAGCTTAAAACATAATGGAATGGGGATGTATATTGTATCGAGTACTACACCAGAATGAAAAATTATGGTCATTCTAGTCAGAATGGAATTCAAAACTATGCATCGGTCAGATTGTTTTCAGCCACCTTGAGTTCACAGATTATATATGACATTGCTCTAAGATGTTGTTTTATTGTGTGTTCAGAGTGCATCTTGTAGGAGTCAAGTCTCATGGTCAACCCATGAAACCTCATGACTAAAGTTCTCCCAAACTTCACTCTTAGTGCTTACCAGATATTTTTAGCATTGTTATACTCATTGAACTCACATATAATGTCATTATGCATCCTACTTAACATAGAAAGTTGCGAGCATCGATCATTCTTGAGCTAATTCTCAAAGTGTAACACCCTGTACCCCGATGGGTCGAGAGTTTCTTTCATGTTACTTAATATCACATGGTGGGCGTTTCTTTCCAATCAACCATCTCATGCCTTCTGTCCACTCTCTATCAAGAAGGATAGATGGTGGGCATGGCATTATTATGCCTGGTAAGTGGGTAGCAGTAGTAGACAACTGTTGCAGCCTCAAAGTCTGATAACAAGGGATCGGGTGGTGTTGGTGCTAAATGCCCCAATCTCCATCCTTGTTGTAACTAGATGGAGAAGTTTTATTGTAATGACTTGTTGTTTCATTGCAATGACTTGTTCTTGCAATAGGCTTCAATTGAGGGGGTTGTCCCCACCATGTGGTTGCTATGAAAGAATTCATTCTTGGCTCAAGTGCATCAAGGCTATCTTTTGCCATTCCTTACAGCCTTTCTGACTTAATGTGGTTAGAGAGGCCTAATGTACTTTAATGTTGTAGATTAATGGAGTAGTTGATAAATAAGTTTGTTTAGCTAATTAAATAAGAGCATCAAGGTCTAGATATGAGTTTGTGAGTTAGAGATATTGAAGTGTGATTTTGTTAATGTTTGATTATCTAGGATGTCGCTGTCTGACTTTTGGAGTGATGCATTCTATAACTTTGTGTCTCTTTTGTTATCTTAAAATTTGGAAGCACCTAGCTTTACTCAAGAATTTGGTGTTCTTTTCATATGTATTTGAAGCATAATGCCTTATTCCTATTCTTGATTTACAGTTCGAGAAACACTTTTCTAAAGATGTAAATTATTCATAATTAGCTAGTCGTGCATGCTTTGCTTGGGTGATAGAATGTGTTTCAAATAACTAATAATAATGATAGTGGCAAACGCAAGAAACAAACAAACAACAAAGGAACATGCAAAATACCCAAAATAAAAGCTTTGATATCCTCCTCTTGGTGTTATTCGGCCTGTCAAGATCCACTGTCTTGTGGCATTCCCCACTCTCAATATTTTAAATTTTTAAAAAAAATGGGTTGACCCAACCCAAATTCATCGAGTCCAGTCCAGAGAACCAGGTCAAGTTGGGTCAAAAACCTGCTTGGTGGAGTTGCATGCCTAGTTGGTACCACACAATAATGGAATCAAAATCAAAGTCAGATACAGAATCAGAGTGTCATGTCAAAGGTTTCAAATGCCAAATTATATCATAATAGAGTAGTGAACAAATTCAAATCATTTCACATATTCAAAATAAATTCAAAGCATCTTTACATAATTATGCACAAATTTTCAGATTTCATATTTGCTCTTTTTGCACAGTTTAGAAACAGAATGCAAAAAATTTGCTCATGTCTACACCAGTCATGTCAAAAAAATATTTTTATCTATTTATACAAATTTCATGAGTAATACAGATCAAATAACTGAGATTATTTTTTAATTTTGTTTTCATGACAAAACATGCATATTTTTCATGAATCAATCTCAATTCATTTCTTTTTATGAAAAGTCTAGCATAGGAAGTCTGCTTCCCTGGACTTTTTAACTATTCTGAATTTTTCCACAATAGTGTCAAACAAATATCAATCGTCACATATAAAATAGAGACGTAACTTACTTAAATATCTAATTAAACATGTATTTTGATATTTAAGCCTGAAATACTAAAATAGCCTATTTTTTCTAAAAATTTAAAGTTCTCGTAAAGCTAAAATATCATCACTTCCTAAATTCATCAATAGCCACTTAATTTCTCCTACTAATACATTAAACTCTATCTGTAAAATAAAGTGTATGGCGAACATATTTACTCAATTAAAACTAAGTCCATGTAAAATACATCTCCAACCTAAAATTCACTTAACATAATCCCAACTCAAACACAAGTCTATTTAAAATCAAGCCCAACTTAACATACATGTCCAATTTTAAAAATCAAGCCTAGTCCAACTCAACAAGTATTTTGCTAAGGCTTACCTATTTAGGGCAATAATGTAAAACATTTAAGAGAGTTCTTCAGACACTTTAAGGAAAATCACATGACAAAAGGGCTTGATGGCTTCTTCTTTTTTACACTACACCTATGGTTATACTATGAAAAGGTCAAAAGACAACCCATCGTTGTGAATGACAAAGGACTTGCCAGAGTATGAAGCCGTGTGATAGGGTCATAGACTCACCAAGAGAGCAACTTGTGACAAGGGATCAAAGCGGCACGAGGGTAATGGGAGGTGACACAGCCGGCAGTTTTTGTGGCTTGTCTTGGTGTTTTCTGGAAAGATGGGCTAGACCTTGAGTTCATGTGTATGGGCCATTCTTCAGTGGTTCTCTCAGTGTGCAAGTGGCACAAGGTGGACAGAGGAGGAGCATTTGTCATGGGTTTTCGACACTAAGGTTGCATTTGGATGTTGAGATGAGTTAAGTTCTTTATGAATAATAATGAGTTGAATAAGTGGAGTAAATTATGTGGGATCCATCTAAAATGACTTTAGATATTTTTGGATGCTAAGATGAGTTTAGTACTATTTATAAAAAAATCAAAAAAGGTTGTAGGTCCCACTTGTAAGGAAGTTTTGAGTTAAGATGAGTTTAGTAATTAGAGACTTGAGAGTTGGGTATTTGGATGTTAAACCCAGCTTAAAATTAGACTAAACTAAGTTGATCTCAGCTGAGTCTTGCAACCAAACTGGGCTTAACTGGTTCAACAAGCTCCTCCTCCACATTGGTTACTTCTCGAACGTGAGCGTGGAAAAACAGAAGCTCACGGGCAATAGTGTTACTCTGTTTCAAGTTACCTAAAATAGAGGCTACGTTGGTTGTGTATGGAGGCGTAGGGCTTGGTTTCTGACGGTGTGAAGGTGGTGGTTATCCTGCAGTTTGGTGGTGCCGAACGTATGGTGCTTCTCGTGGTTGCAGACGTTGGTCTACGCCGTTTGCAATGTTTCTACAGTAGCAGCTTGGTGTTGCGGCTTCGTCGTGGGGGGCAACAGGCTATTCCACAGTGGTGCAGTAGTAGGGCGGTTTTCATAATTAGGAGGGACTTGTTGTGTGTGGTACGACTGCTAGTTGTTGCCATGCTTGTTGGGAGTTTTCGAGATGCAGAGGCGTGGGGAAGGGATGTGCAGACTGAGGGTGGTGGTGTCTGTGAAGTGTAACTTGCAATATATGAATGTACATATATATATATATATATACTTCTCTACTGAAAACCATAGCTATATGAGGAAGGTAGAAATTTCATGTGCTGTCATGAACCCTAGTGGAATGGAGACATGCATGGCATGGAGTTTATAAAAAAAATGAACTTGGGGTCTCACGGTTTAGAGCAAATGGGTCTGGGCCTTGGGGTAATCAAATGGGGTTCATTTCAAATATTTGAGCCCAAGTCTTGGATAGTGTATGAACTTGACAAATGGGTTGGGCCGGTTAGAGCAATCCAAATAATCACTTTGATTTGTTCGTATTTTCATGGGTCGAGTATTTAATAAATACTAATGGGCCTCAACTCAACTTCTAAAATAACTTAACTCGTCCCTTAAATTTTTTTGAGCAAATTACCAAATAAGTAGATTCCACTTGGTCCATAAAATATTAAATGGTATTAATCTAATTAGCAAGTCCAATAAAAATCTATATTCCGCCAAAATAAATTTTGTGCTCGTAGCCTATTCAAAATTTCTCGTTATATCTCAAGTGGGCTTCCCACACATATTAACCAAAAAAAAAAAAAATTATAGCACACAGGCTTGGCCTGAACTCGGTGTTGGGTTGGGGTGTTACACTAAGACCTTGCGATCCTTTTGGTTTTATTCTAAGTCTCATGTCTCATGCTCAAGTAGGGAGTAAGTTAAGGTTTTCAATATCTCTAACTCATTTAAGATATATTGAATCTTGGGATGCCAAATTTCATAATTATTCGCATCTAATCTCTTCTATTTGTTTGAGTCGGCAACAATCTCTTGAAGCCATTTTTCTACCATTTATGGATGTAACCGGTCCGATCCGGTCCCGTTTTGGACAAAATTTAAGACCGAACTGGTATGTACCGGTTTTGTATTTTCAAAAACCGATTACGCACCGGTTACTCCCTAAACCTATACGTCTGGTTTTACTCATTCCGGTCTGGTTTGATCTAGTTTTTCGATTTTAATATATTAAGTATATTAGTATTACTAATGTATTTATCAAAAGAAATATATTAAAAATTTATTAGGCAATAAAATGTATTTTATATTTAAAACATATGATCAAATAAATATTCATGTTTAAGATTAAAATGTTATGTTATAAATTATAATATATTATTTCATACATAATTATATATATAATATGTGAACCAGTCTGGTCCGGTATTGGAAAACATAAAACCGATTTCAGACCGGATTTGACCTTTTTTTAAATGAAGGAACCGATTCCAAACTGAACCGGCCAAAAATTTGACCAAACCAACCAATCCGGTCTGGGCCTGTCCTGGCCAGTTTTTCGATTTATTTTTACACCTGTACTACCATTTATCTGATAAAGGAAGAAGGGTTGATTTATAAAAATCAATCCTCATTTGGTAACACGCGCTGGCCTTTAAGGCTAGTCTTCATTACCCTTTAACTCCAAGCATAACACGTAGAGCACTTGGAAATTTAGAAAGCTGAGGGGCTTGCACATCTCTATAATTTATTACATCATCGAAATACAACATGATAAATCTAAGTCCCTAGCTACGTTGGTCCTTTTCTCATCCACAATTTTGAAGTAATTTTCTTATTTTGAGCTTCCTTAAAGTAACTCGGTATCTAAGACATTCCAAAGGTTAATTTCGCATTTAAAAATTGGGGTACGTTTATTTGAAAATACAAGTGCATAAACCTTTTGAGGTATATGAAATTAAAAAAAGAAATACCATAATAGTTTGATTGCCTAAAAATTCAATTAAGTTAATAATAAAACCCGACCTTCCATGTTTTGGGGAGATACATCGAAGGAGGGGGGAAGAGAAACCTCGTTTGTATAGCTTCCCGTCGGGCTACTTTGTTATTTACTCCCCTTGCCTCCCCTTTTCGGGTCCACAACTCTCTAGTGATTAGAAATTGATTTATCTCGTGAACCCACTCGATACAATGTTCCTTATTTTCAAGATCATGATCCAAATAGGACCTCTATTACCTGTGACTGTTTCCCACAGCAGTTTTGTGTCATCCACTTTCTAGTTGTCCTTTCGAGAAATTCCTTAAGCTCCAGAAGAGGTCGCGCTCTTCCCATACCCATTGCAGATAGAGCCAAAATCTTTCGCTCTTCAACACATACATCCCTTGAACCCGGTTAACCACTATCTCGGAGTCTGGCTTTACTTTTACTTCCACTGTGTCCAAAGCCCTCGCAATGGTGAGGCCTACCAGCAACGTCTCATATTTTGCTTCATTGTTGGTAGTTTTAAACTTGAGTCTTATCAAGTGATAGGTCTCCTTACCTTTGCCAGAAACTACATATGCCCCCCACCCTTTTCGACATGACGAGCCATCAACTTAGACATGCCACTGGTTGTCCTATAGTGGGGTGAGTGAACCTTAAGGAGGTCCAGTCATCTTAGAGATGAAGTCTACAAGGACTTGCCCTTTGATGGTCGTTCGGGGGACGTAGTTAATGTCAAATATGCTTAATTCGATTGACCAATTCACCAGGTGCCTAAACGTGCCCAAGGGTTGAAGGACCTTCTTTAATGACGCTTCTGTTAGGACCTTTATCAGATGCGCTTGAAAGTAACTAAGTTCTTAGACGACAAGCAACCACTGCTAGTGCGAATGCTAACAGTTTTATCGGTGGGTATCTCAACTCCGCTCCTCTTAGGGCCTTACTGATGTAGTAAATGGGTTTCATCACCTTATTCTCCTCCCGAACCAATGCCACTAAGATGGCAACAGTCATGATGGACAGGTAAAGGTACAATGTTTCTCCCGACACCATTTGGCTTAGAAAGGGTGAGTTAGTGAGATATTCCTTGATCTGAGTAAATTCTGCTTCAACCCCTTCATTCTACTCATGAACTTTCCCCAAAACTTGGAGGAATGTCGAGCATTTGTCAGTCGGTTGGGAAACAAATCGATTGAGCCCTGCGATTCTCCTTGTGAGTCTATGTACTTCGTTGATGGTCTGAAGGGATTTCATGTTGATCACGGCTTGAATCTTCTCCAAATTAGGTTCGATGCCTCTTTTCGAGACTATGAATATGAGGAATTTTCTTGATCCTACCCCAAAAGCGCACTTTGTAGGGTTAAGCTTCATCCCATACTTCTGGACTCTTGTAGATCATCAATATGCCCATTGGGCTCCTTGATTTTGACAAGCAGGTTGCCGACATATACTTTTACATTATGGTCGATTTTCTCTTCAAACATCCAGTTAATCGGCCTTTGGTAGGTGGCCCTAGCATTCTTAAGGCCGAAGGGCATCACTCGATAGCAGTACAAGCCTTAATCTGTGATGAAGGCAGTCTTTTCTTCGTTTTTAGGGCTCATTTGGATTTGATTGTACCCGGAGTATGCATCAATAAAACTCAGCATTTTGTGCTCAGTTGTCAAGTTGACAATCAGGTTGATGCAAGGCAAAGAAAGTTATCCTTCAGGCATGCCTTGTTTAGGTCGCTAAATCAACGCACATCCTCAACTTGCCATTCGACTTTCGTACTAGGACTATGTTAGAAAGCCATTCTGGATAGTGGGCTTCCTGGATGAACGTTGTTATGAATAGTCGGTCCACCTCCTCTGCTATCGCAGTGTGTTTCTCCTTCCACTTCTCCTCCACGATTTTGAAGTAATATTTCTTATTTTGAGCTTCCTCTAAGCAAGTTGGTATTTAAGGCATTCCTAAGGTGTCACATTTAAGTCCCGTTTGGATATTAAGTTGAGTTGAATTGAGATGAATTAAGTTCTTTATAAATAGTAGTGAGTTGAGATTATAGAGTGAATTTTGTGAAGCCTACCTAAGATGTGTTTAGGTATTGAGATGAGTTTAGATGTATTTATGAAAAGCTGAAAAATGTTATGGATCTCACATGCAAAGAGGTGTTGAGTTGAAAAAAGTTGTGGGACCCACGTGTAAAGATAAGTTAAGTTGAGGGGAGTTGAGTTTAGTGATTTGAGAGTTGTATATTTAAATGTTAAACTTGTAACATAAGTGCATAAACCTTTTGAGGCTCATGAAATTAAAAAAAGAAATACCATTAGAGCAGTGTCATTGGATTATCTATATCCAAAAGTAAGTATACTTTTTAACTATGGGATAGAAAATTCACTTGCAATGGATTAGCCATTAGCAAATTTTGTAGCTTTTAGCTACATTAATTGTAAAGAGAATACCAAATTTGATATTTACTATACATATACCAAATATTTATTTTATTATTTTTTTATAACACACTCTCTCTTCTCTCCATCTACATCCACAAACTTCTATAAATTTCTTTAAATAAAATAGTAAAATTTGATAAAATAAAATAAATTAATAATTAAAATATGATAAAATAAAATAAATTAAAAATTAAAAATTAAAATATTTTTTAAATTATTAATTACTCATTACTATATAATAAATATATTAATATCTAATGTAGAGATTTGATATAAATAGCTAAAGTCAAATTCATTTTATATTATTTTATTGTTATATAATAAAAAAATAATTATTTCAATATGGAGATTTATGTAAATAAAATAGTCAAAATCTAAATTTATCTTATATTCATCAAAATTGTCAATTACATGTACATAATCTATTAACAATGCTCTTACACTTTGATTGCCTGAAAAATTAATTAGCCGACCTTCCATGTACATGAAGGGTCCAATTGCCCCTTGGTTGCATGTCGTGGCCAACATAACACATTTTCTTAATTTCATCGACCACGAGTATATATTTTTTTATTTTATTACTTTGCAACTTTTTAGATCAGATTCAAATGGATCATTATTTTTCTGGTATACGTCATCATGTACATCTATTTATATATATTTAAATCATGCATTATTAGGTGCATAATTAAATGGGGAAGTTCAATTATGATCCTTGCTTATATCACTAATTTAACATTTCCCACTACCACTTCATGTCTTATTTGAACTTACTCATGCTGGCAAAGACACGGAGGAAGCCTCGTTTCAATCTTATCATCATCTTTGGTTTTATTATTTCATAATCGGTTGACGTGAGATTGTCCTAATAGAGATGACAATTCGTCTCTTTCTTTCTTTTTTTATTTTTTTTTATTTTTTTACTTTTGTCTTTAATCACAACATATTATGTCATTAAAATTATTTATATAAGTCTTGATTTTATATCTGGACTTCTAGAGTCTCTAATAAGAATGCTCTTACGGTGTCGCCTAGCAATTACCGTTAGGCGTGCTCTAAGCAAAATTCATCTTCTCACTTTTTTATTTTTATTTTTATGATTTATATTTTTTAACACTTATATATTTTTTAAAAATATAAAAAAAAATTATCAATATACTAATAGTCACTATCTTAATTAGTAAGTAAAAAAAATATTAAATACATGAGCGGTCACAAAATAGAGGAATAAAATAGGATTATTCCTTTAATAATTTCACGTTTTCAGAATTACATGTGCACCTTAGTTAATATTTTTCTTTATTATTATCAATTGAGCTCGTAAATTTGCTTTTTCATTTTAAAATGAATCAAAGTTGGTCAATGTTATTCAAACTGCATGTACTTGTTATGGTACAGACCAGTCACAAGTCAAAGAAAGATTAGAACCTATATGTGTCTCGGATGGCCATGTCCTATGTATTAAATTATTAAGATAAATTGACAATATTTTTCTGAAATATGTATATAGAAGTAAATGTTTGGTTTCATTAAAATTCACCAAATCTCATGAGTTATAGAAACAGTTCATAAATGGGTGTTACTCATGTTGTTCATCACGATGAAACCAGAAGCTTTTAGAACACACATATACAACAAAACTTTATGTAATGTTCACAATTATTGAGAGACAGACAGCGTCACCGACACAAGTGGGGAATACCGAATCACATGCTCGTGCAAAAGTCATAGATAATAGAATCGGCTCGGCTTTGGGGTGCGGCCTGGTCCACGAGCACAACAAACAAAACAAAAGAAGGTGGTAGATAATCAGAGTAGCTGATCTCCCCTTTCATCAAACAAAGCATCACGTGTCACGTGATGTTCCTCTCATCTACCCAGGATGATGACACAGACAGGACATGAAATTACGTTAATTCATTAATAGATGTGTCCACGTGGGAAAGGAGCTTCCCCCCTCACAAGTCGAGTGAAAACTACGCGTTGGCTTTACGCTGCGGCTGCTGCCTCTTCCTCTCGTGTTTGAGTCACCTGCTTTTTGGGTATGCTTATTCTACAGTTCACCAACCCATCATTCATCATCATCTGCTTCATTGCGGTTCACCTACATCCGGTTCTTCCAATTTCCCCTCAGCACCTCTTGAAGTTTTTCTTTTTTTTCTTTCTCCCCCTAAAAATTAAGTTTTTGAGCCCTTGACCCTTTTATGATTTCTTTTTCCTCCCCTCATTTTTAAAATATCTTTGAGTTTTTTAAAACTATTTTTATGGTTTTTTATTAATTAATGAAATTGTAGATGTGACACTTTTGCATGATGTGTCCAGCTTTTAATTTATTACCACGTGCGTTATTAAAAATTTTAGATTGAGGGGTTGAGATATTTAAACTCAAACTATCTCATCTCATATAATTATTATAAATTTTATAAATTTTTATATAAAATATAATAAATAATATAATTTTTTAAAATTTTAAAATAAAATTAATATTAAAAAATTATATTATAATAATATTGTATTCAATTTTTAACAAAACATCTTATCTTAACTGTATAGCTAAATGAGGCTAAGAGAAATTTTAAAGGATGCATTTTAACCTTAAATTTGTATGTTTTCCAAAAAGGTTTAAACGTAAAATGTCATTTTGGTGTTTTATCAACAATTTGTTTGTATAGATGGGGATCGGTGTTTTTTAAATTTATTGAGTTTTATAAAATGAGAGAAAAAAAATTGAATAAAAAATATTATTATAATATAATATTTTAATATTATTTTTATTTTAAAATTTGAAAAAATCAAATTGTTTTTTTTTATTTAGAAATTTAGGAAAGTTCAAATGATTAGTTTAAAAAAATTGCAATAATTAATTTGAAAGTGTTTGTATTTAAATGTTGTTTAAGTTGAAAGAAAATAAGATAAAATGAGATGAGATAAAACATATTTTTAAACATCCCATAAAAGAGATTGGTCAATAAAATATGAATCAGAGACTGAATTTTAATATACCTTGCAATACCATATTTTTATTGCAACTAGATATATTGGAGATGAGCCTTGCTGAAATTTGTCTGATGATGTACTAGTTCTTCCCTGCACTCGATGGAAGGAAGAAGGAAAATTCCTTCCTCTTTAAGATTGGACGTGATTGAGAAGGGATGTCTATTTGGCTGGGATGTGATGGAAAGCAAGAGTGATTAGCATGAGTGGTAAAATGCCCATAAAATCATATATCTATCCAAAAGGATGGTGAACGCCAAGGCCTAAGATGGAAAAAAACCCGCCAATTTGATTTAAAGCAAAAGGCAACTGTAATACTGCAGTAACGCACTGAACCAAGCGATACCATGCGACTCATTGGGCAAACGTGAGATAACTGCATAAATGATGCTTTGGAGGGCAGCCAGGAACAACATATGGCAAAGTCAAGGCCATTCTGTGCATGTGATGTAATAGATAAAAGATATTTATGGAGATTTGATCCGTTAGTTCTTGCCCACGCTCGAATAACTCCTAATTTTTTGGGACCGTGGGTCCTTAACCATCTAAGAATAACTCCTAATTACCGAAAGGGTAATCAAATAAGCTAAAGCTAGCACACTGGATGATATTTTCTTTATCTATTCCACGTGATTGCTCCTCTCACTGACAGAGTGAACTGTACCCAAAAGCCAAAACCGAAGTCCTGCCGACCGGTGGGGCCGTCTTTGAATAGAAAAAGAACCGAGGAAAAGCCGAAATAAAGAGGACCGGACGGGGTCTGACGTGTCATCCGAGGACTTCCTGAGCTGTTCTCTTCACAGCACGACACGACAAACTCACCAACCTCATTATCCCCTACTACCCGTCTCAGATTACCTCCATTTAGACCGACCACTTTTGGGCACGTTGATTGGGAGGTAGATCTCTTTCTTTCTTTTTTTTCTTTTTACCTATTTTTAAATTAGAAAAGGAAAGTATGTCCCTCATTTTGACAGCATATATATTTTAATTTTTTAAATTTTTTTATTTAATAATTGAGAGAGTGACTATTAGTATATTAATATTTTTTTATTTTTTAAAAATATTTAAAGATGTTTAAAAAATGTGAAAAATAAAAAAAAATAAAAAAATGAGATTTAACCTATAGAGCACGTCCAGTAGTCGCTGCTGGACGACACCCTAGCAGCACCTATTTAAATTTTACCAAAATATAGTTTCATTTAATATATTATTTTTTAATTTAATTATTTTTATTGCTAATGTATAGCATATCAAAGTTGAATATATATATATATATATTTTCCAAACAACAAAGAGGGTTGGTTCTTGAACTTTATCATCCACATGGTTTCTATGATTAATCCTAAAATAAGGAATTATTGAATACGTTGCTTATAATGAAAGAAATCTATATTAGATGACGTTAAGTAAAAGTGAATGAATTTTAATTTGATATGGTGCATGTATGTAAAAATTTATTTGAAAACAATACTTTTTATTTGAGACATGGTTGCTATGAAATTTAATTTGAGATGGTGCATTATCTGGTATTAGATAATTATTTTTTTTAAAATGAGTGTGTAGAATTTACACATCTTATAATTGTATGTATCATTACTTATATAAAAAAATTGTATATAATATTATTCTTTGCTAACATCGTTAGGAAGATGATGTTAAGATTGTGTTTGGATTAATCCACAATTATTTAATATTTTATCATTATTTTTCACTACTATTTAATATTTTATTAATATTACTTTTTTATTATTTATTCATAACTATTCACTGATCATCTGAGATCACATCATTACCAAACATAGCCTAAATAATGATACACAACAATTTTTTGTTTTAAGGAAGAGATCAATTGGATTTTAATATGATGGCAAGAGATTTGAATAAAAATAAGCGATATTTGAATCAAGCATAAGATAATGATCACCATCATTACTTAAGATTTAAGGACTACAAATAAAATGATAAAAAAATAACATAAACTCACGATGTTTAATGATTATTGTTATTTTAAAGTCTCTCCAATACACATTACTTATAATTTGATTTAGAAAAAAAATTTAAATTTCAAATTTTACAAATCAAATCTCATCATATAAATGATATAGATAGTGTAGTCTATATACTAACTTAAAGAATAAAATAATTATTCTATAAAATATTCAATTTGATTGTAAATTAACACTTATCATAAAGCTAACAGAATATATATATATAATCATATCATATTGTAGAGAAATGCCATTCGGTATTATAAATTGTTTTTGGAAAATGATAACTTGTCCCATGGTTTTGCTCCCCCATTTGACTGCTTGTGTACTTTATTTTATTTTATTTTAATTATTTTTATTTAATAATTAAAGAAGTGATTATTGGTAAACTTGTAATTTTTTTAAACATTTAAAGATGTTTAAAAAATGATTGAAATGAAAAAAAGTGTAATTTGCACTGAAGGCACACCCAATTGGACCAACTCTGACTTCGACCTTATGCTCTAACTTTAAATCAGACTTTATCCTTCGACTTCAATTCCGGCTCTAAATCTTATACTGATATTGTACATATGTTATAAAATATACATTTATCTATATATTTATCATATATACTAGTATAGTTATATAATTATACTAGTATGAACTAATTATTATAAAATAATATATTAAATACTACAATATAAATAGACTAATGAAAGTTTGGTATATGTAAACATTAGAGCATTATTATCATATATAATCAAGTATAGAAATAAGTTAGACACTAATATTTAAATAAGTCTAGTATAATAAGTTAATAACACATATACTAATTTACAAAAATATAATAACTTGTAATTAGATACTAGAAAATACAGTTTACAATTAAGTTAAAAATATGTTAGATATTAGTATAATAATATGTAATTAGACACTAAAAATAATATGTAATATTATAGTATGATAACATGTAATTAGATATTATAGTATATGTCTAGTATAAAAATAAATTAGATATATGTATAAAAGTAAATTAATAGTGAATGATTAAATTTTAATTTTTAATTTTTGAAAAAATTGAAAATTGAAAGCCTACAAAAAAAATTCTTTTTTAAATGAGCTAAATATGAAGTTAAAAAAAAGTCCAAAATTGAAAGTCTAAATTCAAATCGGAGTCGAATTGAAGTCTACACAAGTTAGAGTTAAGAGTTCGGATTTGAATTTCAAGAGAGTCAGAGTTGGAGTGGGATTTAGGAGAATCCGACTCCGACTAAATTGGTGCTCATCCTTCCTACATAATTGATAAGAGAAAAAAATAAAAAATTATTTATAATATGCAGCGTTAGAATAATGAGTAGAATTCTTTTTTTCCTCTATCACATGTGTTGATACGATAAATAAATCTAATTAATAAATCTATAAAATCACTTAAAAATATAATATATCAATAAATATGAAGTTAAATAATAATAAAATTAAAATTTATGATGAAAATAACAACGATGAGAATAAGAAAGAGAGTATGTAAGATAGACACAGACGATAGGGCCCCCGAACGAAGTACCAACAAACCCACCAACCTGAGCTGTCTGTATATATAGAGAGAGAGAGAGAGAGAGAGAGACGGGGGAAAGTGTAGTTGCATTCTCAGACATCAGAAGCTCCGCCTCCCCTCCGTTTTTCGCATTTCTATATAATTTTTTATTAAAAAAAATTAAACAAAAAATACCCATTTTTGCGCCTGCCTTCGTCGCCCAAAGCCTACTCTCACGAAACTCCAAGAGCCACCATAAAAGGAACCCTCTTTCGTGCGCTTCTCTTTCTCTTCATTAGGGTTTTGGTTCTTCTCATTTCCTTCTTCTGCTTCTTCTAGGAGAGATACTGCGAGCGCCTCTGTTCGGTGCGTATTTATTCTTTTTCTTTAGTTCAAATGGCCGCCTCTTCTCTCCTCAGATCTACGGCTCCGGCTCCTCTCATTGAGGCCTCTACCTACCCGTCCGATCGCTTCTCCAAGGTCTGATCGCCCTCCACCAGAATCATTGTCACGTGCTCCATTTTTTTGTTTTTATTTTCGTCGATTCTCGGTCTCGCCTGTTTTGTTTTAGTTCGAAATGTAACGTTTGGTTGCCGAGAAAATCCTGCGTGGTGAAGGATGTATAGATTTTGGATATTATGGCTTCGGAAAAAAAAATTATTCCTTAAGATGGAATTCATTCATTAAAAAAAAGCAAAAGAGAGTAGGAGCATAAAAATAACGGATCAGAGCTGGGTTTTTTTGCTTCATTTATCTATTTACACAAAAATTTTATACATTAAATTTATCGTTATTGCTGTTGCTATTTTTGTTGTTGTTGTTGTCTTCTTAGGAGCTCCGAGCTTTGATTTATGCACCATATGAATTTTTTATTATTATTTTCAGGCATCATGCGTCGGTTTCAATCGTAACCTCAACTCTGGGAAGCTTCAATCCAGCCTTTTCGGTACATCTGTTCCCAGCGGCTCATCTTACTCACAGTTGAGTATTCCCACACACACACATATTTTTTTATATTCTAATTTCATGTTTTTTTGACAACTATATATAAATACACAAGCACATATATTGCGACTTTCATGTTCTCATCTTTTGATTGACATTGGAAGTATCGAATTTATTGTCAGGAAATTTAGTGGAAGAAGCATCCAGCCGGTTAAGGCCACAGCTACTGAAATACCTCCTACAGTTCCTAGTACGAATGCGTATTTCACATTTTTTGTTTCTTACTTAGCTTTCTGCTTTTATTGGTGGCTGGTGCTCACTTTTCCTTTGTTGCGTTATTTTTAGAATCACGGAGCAGTGGTAGGACGAAGATTGGAATCAATGGTATGTTTTCTTACGAGTACAGTTGCTCTCTGTTTTGCTTGTTCTTAGAAAAACAATTCTATTTTTGAATTGTTGCACTTTTCTTTGCAAATTGTTTTTCTTTTGGTATGGACTATATTCATGTGATTTCTTGTAGCTGTAGGACTATGTAGGAATTGATATTCAGATTGATCATTGACTAAATTATTTTTTTAGAGCTGTAGATAATATTTTTGTTGTGAGTTATCTGTATTGTTCTTAACCTTTAGGGGTTGGCTCAAGTGGTAAATGTCTTGGGCTTGAGGGTATGCTCCCCCCCAGGTCTAAGGTTCCAATCCCCTTGGGTTTAAACAATCTCTAGGGGTAAGGAAACTTCTTGGTGAGGGCCTGTGCACCCCCGGGATTAGTCGGGACATTGTTCCTAGACACCTGCTGCCAATAAAAAGAAAACATTATTTGTACTGTTCTTGCTTTTAAGGTTTGTTCTAATCATGGAAGTTATTAGTGGGTGAAAATGAATGCTTGGGATGCAAAACAGGAAACTACTTAAACAGAATAAGCCATCAAATAGAGGCTTAAATTGTATTCTAGAAATATTTTTTTCAAGGTTTTCACTAACAGTTTCTTTGTTCTGGGTGTCATTGTTAAACTATGGGTCTGCTACTAAATAGTTATAGAGTTCAGTTGATAATAAGGTCATAAAAGCATTTGCAGATTTTTTGGAATGCAAGTCAGACTTTGCATCTTGTGGATATCCAATGTGATGTTTACTTAATAGGGTTCAATCCACTTATAAAAAAGAAAAAATAAAAAACGAGGGTTCAATCCTCAACTAACGTTAAATTTTCCGACTGCATATTATAGCTCAGATGCATTACCTTACTGACTTTTCCCCTACTTGAACTCTTAGAAAATGTGGATAGTTGACTGAATTTAGAATATTGGCCTGGGATTTTTTTTAACTGTATAAAAAAACTTTGTCAACCTGTATTACGGTGGCACTTTGGTTTGATGATACGAACCTAATGGGTATTTACTTGTATTTAGGCTACTTGTGCATATTGCTCTCATTTGAAAAAGCATGTTATCTTAGGTCATACATTTCGACTAGGGTGTAGAACCTGATCCAGATATCCAGCCATAACCGGATCTAGATCTAGGTTTTAAAAACCGGGCGGTTATCCACCCGGATAAGCCCAAAAAAAAACCGGATGTAAACCCAAATACCCAGGTATTACCTATTTTTTGGTAAAAAAAAAAAAAAGACTTTTCAAAACTTTTAAAAAGTGTTTTTATAGTACTTTTTTTTTAAAAATTCGGATATCTTGTTTAATACCCAGATTTTCTTAAAAAAATATTTTAAACACTTTTTAAAAGGTTATTTTTTTATTTTTATTTATTTTATAAACAAAAAATCTTTTGATAATTCAAAAGCCTTTTTTTTTTCTTTTTATAAAGCCTTTATATTTTTTTTTTAATTTTTTATACAAAATAAATAATAATACATCACACACACAATACATGCATACTACATATTACATTGTTGTTTACATCACAATACAAATCATCAATTTACAAAGAACAAAATAGATAATAAGACATCACAACAATATCAAGATGTTATTAATGCTGATCATCTCCATCCATTAATATTATTGTAGTACGTATGTACCATGCATGCATGATTTTTATATTAATGTTGATCCTGTCCCTTGCATTCCATGCACAATGAGTTTTTTGTATCAGGAGAGAGTATGTACGTCGTATTCATACTGTTCATTGTTCCCCATAAACCTGGATGATGATCTTATCCCTTTTTTTTGACCTTTAATTAATTGAAACCGATCATCTAATATAGTTAGCTAGTACATCAACTATGTACTTCAACAATATTAATTGAACAATCTCCATAAATTAAACATGTTCTCTCCTCTTTGAAATCATCCATCTCTAATTAACGCCAAAAGACCTTGCTGGAAGATAAAAAGAAAGAAAGAAAAAAGACATCCTTTCTTTATATTTTTTGCTTTTGAATCCAAAAGAGAAGAAAAAAGCTTAAAATAACTCGAGTTTTGTAATTAGAATAATATAATTATGGAATGATATATCAAAGCTTAAGTTTGATTGATCCTTACGTGCTCCATGAAAACCAAAATAATCTCTTTAGAATATAATTTTTGTATACTATTTTTGTTTTGAGATTTGAAAAAATTAAAAATGTATTAAAAAAAAATACATTCGGTTATAGATAACCGGTTAAATAACTGGATCCGTAACTGGGTCCATACCGGATCTGGTTTGATCTTACCTGCCCGGATTCACCCAGATTTTCGAGTTTCGAACTGGACTGGACCGGAAAAAATTCGGTCCGGTTGCACACCCCTAATTTCCACCTGTAGTTTTAAAGAGTGATTAAGCAAATTCCTATTGGCTAATACCTTCAAAGGCCCAGGAAAAAAGGTCCAGAAAGAAAAGATGCCTAAAAGGGTGACTTTTAATACTCCATGTAGTTGTATGGTTTACAATTAGTTAAATATGTTTATCTTTATGCAGTGAAATAGCATGGACCCCCTACATGGAAAACAGTTTCTGATATATTTGAGTGGGGTGAAGGATAGCTTCCCATGTTTTTCTAACATGATGGACAGCTTGCATAGCAGGAGTGAGCTTTTGCATTGCCATTATCTAGACTATATACAACTTGGTTTCTTTTTTGATAAAAAAGTGTATGGGAGTTTCTCAGTTGATGTAGTTTTGGCCTTAAGTTTCTAGGTTCTCTGTTCAAATATACATCGATCAGTGGTTGCTCGCGTAATTCCTTATTTTCCGTTGCTAAAAATAACTATCATTTTTAGGACGGACCACATGACTTTTCCATTCATAAGCTAGGTGACTTCTTTGCTTACCTACCAGAAAATAAAGTTCATGTTGCATACAGAAGATATTTCATTCTTACTAAGAATGACGGTCTATTCATTATTCTCATCTTACAGGTTTTGGTCGCATTGGAAGGTTGGTATTGCGAATTGCAATCTCCAGGGATGACATTGATGTGGAAGCAGTCAATGATCCTTTTGTTGATGCTAAGTATATGGTATGTACAATTAATCTTTTTCTGGTAAATCACAATTGTAAAGATCCCTTGGAGGATGAATATTGGGCCATTATTGTAGGAATCCAATAATGTAAATAGATACTCCCTCTGTTTGTTGCTGATTACATGATTATTTACTTGTGTAAACAGTGATCTGCCAGTCACATACTTTGTATTTGGATATAGTGAATGGGGTTCATTAGATATTTTGATTGCACAATCTTCTATTGTATTAATAGTCCAGTTCATGGTTTTGACATCACTTAGGTTCCAGCCCCTCAAATGTCTGTGTAACAATGCCTTTACCATATGGCATCTTCTATATTTCTTGGGGCTTCCATGTTCTATTATATGCATGTATGAGACAGACACCTATGTTTTTTTTTTTTTGATAAGTAAGACAGTTGCCTATGTTGGAGCCCCAATTATGGAGTTTGGCCAACAATTTTGAGGTGTTGGCGATTTATTTAAGATCTTTTGAGCTCTGTTATAATGCTCCTCCATTAACTGCTTAAAGGCTCGCACATTGTGTACAGACCTGCAGTATCGTCTTTGATAGGAAATTCTCTTTTGTTGCTATTATCTCTTCTGTCTGCATATTGATCAATCTTGTGGCTAATCTTGACTTGCCCCTATATCAGTTGGATATCAAGAGTGCCTTTCTTCACATTGATTTGTTTGAGGAAGTCACATTTCAAAAAAAGTATTTGAGGAGGTATATATGGAGCAACTGCTAGGTTTGTTACTCAGGAGCAGTGCATTCAAATTGAAAAGTATACAACCATACTATCCTAGGAAGTTCAATAACTATCATTCATCAGATGGACATTTTTTCTTGATGTAGTAATGTATGATGGCTTGATCATGCAAGCCTGTCTCGATATAGGGTTTCATTTATGAGTGTGCATTTGATTGCCTGTGTTGTTATCTCCCCTTTCTGATATGGTTACAGGGTGGGGGAGTTAAATGATAATTTGTAGCTTGCTTGCTTTCATTTTAATAATGAATTTGGTGTAACTTAACTGTTCTTTTGTAGGCATACTTGTTGAAGTATGATTCTACTCATGGAGTTTTCAAGGGAACCATCAATGTCTTGGATGAGTCCACTCTGGAAATTAACGGGAAGAAGATTAAAATTGTAAGCAAAAGGTATTGTCCTTAGCATCTTATCCTCATATTTTATTATTGAAATGACTCGAAGCTTTCCAATGGCACTTAAGTTGATTGAAAACATCATACTTGCATTTAGTATACTTGCAATGAAAATTTGGACTTACACCCAATGTTTTGAATGCCGTACCAGATGTCGTATCGGTCAAGGCACTTGAACGAAATATTTCGGTACCGGTATCGTTTCGTGTACCGTTTCGGGATAGTCGATATATGAATAAATTATATATATAAATATATATAAAAATTATATTTTAAAATAATAGTCTATATATAAATAAATTATACATAAATACATATATATATAAATTATAAATAGTCTAGTCTGAATTGGGGGTAAAAAATGAGCTTGTAGTTTGAAGAAATGAAAAAAAAGAAGTAAAGGCCAAAATACTGGCCGGTACATAGGCATGTACAGGCCTAAGGTATTTGGACCGGTACGAAACAGGTAAAATACCTGTACCAGACCAGTGGCCGGTATGGTACGGTATTTAAAACACTGCTTACACCTACAGAAGGACTAACTGCTATGATAATTTTTTCTCAGGGACCCAGTGGAGATTCCTTGGGGTGATTTTGGGGCTGAGTATGTTGTTGAGTCCTCTGGGGTTTTCACAACAATTGACAAGGCTTCAGCACACAAGAAGGTTGGTCTAATTGTGTTGGTCTAGTTGTTGACTCTTCTGTATAATATATATATCTCTGCCCCCAATTGGTTTCTTTGGTCAGAATCACTTTAGTATTCATGCACCTTAAGCAGAACATTTTCTTGACTTCGGTCTGCAGGGTGGTGCCAGGAAAGTCGTAATATCAGCTCCATCAGCCGATGCACCTATGTTCGTCGTAGGAGTAAATGAGAAGACTTACAATCCAAAGATGGACATTGTATCCAATGCAAGTTGCACCACGAATTGTCTTGCTCCTTTGGCAAAGGTCTGTTTCCATCCTTAATGCTTATTTATGTTCTCTTTCTTCTTTTATATTTACTTATAAAAAAATTATTGCTTTCTATGGCTTTTTTGATAAGCTAATGTCTAATTTATTGTATTTCTTTCACTTTGTTTTTTCAATTCTGTATGATAGGTATCCTTGGTCAATGATATGTAATTTAATCTTATTCTGGCCCTATGAGCTACCCATTTTCTTGATTTATCTTGTTTTTTATGCTTATGTTTTCCAGGTGGTTCATGAGGAGTTTGGTATCCTTGAGGGTTTAATGACAACTGTGCATGCAACCACAGGTCTCTCTCTCTCTCTCTCTTTTTTTTTATCTCTCTTTTGTATAGCCCTAGTTGCATTAATGTTTTGATAAGTTTATATTTTTCTCTGCTCAGCAACTCAAAAAACTGTTGATGGTCCTTCAAAGAAGGATTGGCGAGGAGGACGTGGTGCTGGACAAAATATCATTCCTAGTTCAACTGGTGCTGCAAAGGTATGATGGTATCCCTATTTATGAATTTAGAACAACACTTTGGATAAAGCTCTTTATTTTGGTGGGTCTGATGTTAATTTTATGTTTAATATTGCAGGCTGTTGGAAAAGTTCTTCCAGAGCTTAATGGAAAGCTTACTGGAATGGCCTTCCGGGTCCCAACGCCGAATGTTTCTGTTGTGGACTTGACTTGTCGACTCGAGAAGAGTGCTTCCTATGAAGATGTCAAGGCAGCTATTAAGTATGTTTTCTCATTTTAGCGATCGTGTGTATTCCATCATATTGGCTGATGTATGGGGCTTCCTTCTTATGTTTTGACTTGACATATGACATTGCTTTTGCCTTTTAATTTTCAATGAAGGTATGCCTCAGAGGGGCCACTGAAGGGCATCCTTGGATACACAGATGAGGATGTTGTCTCCAATGATTTTCTTGGTGACTCAAGGTAGATCTCTGTGTGTGTGTGTATGTGTGTGTGAATGGTTTTTATGGTCTGACTTCTATATGATGGTCAAAACTATTGGCAATTTGAAAATTTTTACTTGGTCGGTACGTTTTAAACAATTTGTTTGAATGTATATCTCGAAAGAACATAAAATTAATGTTTTGTGCTGAGTTGGCTTTGTGATTTATGTGGTTTTGTTCTTTACCAAAGTAATGGGATGTTGGACTTTCACCTTTGTCAATGCCTTCCCTATTTACATTGCTGTCAAAATGACCTTGAAGTTCGCCAATTTAAATGGGTTGTGATCTCTAGACGGATTTTAACTCAAAAGTTTCAACGGATTGGTTCCGTTCCAGGTCAAGCATATTTGACGCAAAGGCCGGGATTGGGCTCAGTGCCTCCTTCATGAAGCTCGTGTCATGGTATGACAACGAGTGGGGATACAGGTACAGCTTCTCTTTATTCCTCACCCACCAACGCGCTTACACAAATGCAAACACATTTTTCTTGTAGTTCTCATAAGATGGGGAAGTATGACCAATTGTTAAATTTGTTGGTTTTCTTACAGCAACCGAGTGTTGGACCTTATAGAGCACATGGCATTGGTAGCATCTCACAACTAAATACCCATGGGACGGCTACTGTCGACAAATGACACTGCTGCTGCGATATTTTTTGGTTGGGATGAAGTTTGGTTGGAAAGAGTAGGACATCAATCTGATAGATTTGAATGGACTTCACCATCGTGCGAGTCTAGAGGCATTGTTGCATGATGCCCATTTTAAAATAATGAATACTTTCAACTTGTATCAGCTCATTACAGTAATACATAACGTTTGGGCTTTGTGATCTATGCTTTAAAAAAAAAGCAGTTTCTACTTTAGTTAAGGAAATTGGCGTGTACAAGTTAGGTTTTATTTTTTCCCAATAACGAAGGAACAAGATAATCCGTTGAAAAGTTATGCTATACCTTGAACAAGATAAAAAAAATTCATTCCATTGAATTGATTTCTTAGAATAATGATAGGAGTTGATCCAAGGAGGATCATGGACGATGTCATACTAATAAAGTAAAGATAGAATCGAGATGGTATGGTATATAACATTTTCGAACACAATACAATATAACATTTGGAACGTTATATTCCCGGGGGCGGGGGTGAAGGGCTATAGGGAAGGGAAACCTCCCTTAGAATATTAACATGAAATGATTTCCCTAGAAAAATTTTAAAATAACACCCTTCGAGTCGCCAAAAAAAAAAAAAAAAAAAAGAACCGAAAGGTCATTACTCCCACTCTTGGTAAGTTACAAAAATAATAATGATATTTTATAAATCATTTTACGTAAACCAACATATATTTTTTAATTTGAATTTCAGATTTTACAAACTATACTCCATTTAAGAATAGTTGTAAAATATGTTTGTATATATATTATTACTTTATGTACAACTATTGTTGCTTTATGACGCGACAAATTTCAATAATCTTTCAATTAATGATTAATCATTATTAACAAAGACAAATCAATGGGTTATTAAATACTAAGATTTGAATTATCTTAAGCCACCAAAAGTCCGTGAATAATAGTGAAATAATATGTAATTTTCAAATTACCTCAAGTAGAATGGAACTCTCACAAGTCTACATCTTGTTCGTCTTCTAGACCAAACTAAATTGTTGTGATTGCACCTTTATGTAACTTAAGAAGCTACTAGAGTCTCCCTAACATGATTCCCCACTTCAAGATTGAGAGTTTAAGATGATTGCTCTAGCAAATTGTGGAGAGAGAAGATATGTTTTTGTTTGTACGTTCATTACCTTAAATGCATGCAAGATTCATATTTTAAGAGTCTCTTGATGGGATGATTAATCATCCTCCCTAGAAGTTAATTAGTTATTTGTGGTGATGAGTTAATTAACTGCTTGTAACTTTCCCATCCATATGAACATTATATGGTCATGGGGTAGCCAATTTACTAACGTCTCCAACTTGTCCACAATGGGTGACATGCCCATTAACAAATCTCCTCTTGACCTCTCAACCAATTACCCCTCATATAGAAAATGAAGCGCACAAGAAGGCAACTAATATGAGTACTATATTAAGTCACCATCTTACTTATAGAGTACATCACTCATAACATATTGTCCATGCCCCAAACTATTTGATCTCACTAGGTCAAGCGTACTTAACCCCCCACGAGTTTATAACTCAAAACAAATTTTGACCTCGTGTTATATAATATACTCGTGATTATATCGAGTCAAAATGACATAATCGCCTAGGCTATGAGTAATAAAAGAAAAACTCTGGTTGAAGTCCCCAAACCAGGACTGCATATGCATGGTGCTAAACAATTCATTTCATCAATGAAACGAATCCCTACCCCTTCCCCCATCTCTGAAGATTTCTTCCCCCTTCCTTCTTTGAAATTGAGAACTTTTTATATATGTATCCAATTAGCTAGTACCAACTATCAATCTTAACCATGTTTGAACGTAGAAAAGAGAATAAAATTTTTGAGAATCTTTTAAAAAATGTATTGAAATTGTAGTTTTGTGATAATAATGCATATATCCCATTAAAGATAAATTGAATGAGTACTACTAGATTGACTAGTTGGATTTAGAATTAGCAAGATTAAAAAAAAATATACATGAAAAAGCAAGATATTTTATAGCAGAGAGCATGTTATTTGGGGCCCCACACACACACACAACAAGATATCAAGTTTTTCAAAGTGGGTTTTGACGAGATCCACCATTGAAACAAAACTTACAATAGGAATATTTTGTTGGAAAGACAGTATCATTTACAATAAATTGTTTCTACAAGCAGAAGTAATAAAATATAGAGATTGAAGATAGAGAAACATGAAATGAATGATTAAAGCAAAGAGAATGAAGATAGAGATCATGTGGAGATGACACTGAATTAGGGGCAGGAGAAAATGAAAATAGGGGCTAAGGGCATTTGTGTAAATTGATAGAAATTTATTGGTATTTCAGTAATTGTACTTCATTGGTACGCAGCAGTCCCCATTTGGGGACTATACCTAGACACCCTCTAATTAAATACAAGTAAGAACTTTAATAATCTTCTCTAGACACTCATTCCAATTTAATTAGACTTGACCGCTTTTCTAGAGATACTCTACTAGATTGTATGATTCGTGACCTTGAGATAGCATGCTAAAGTAACGACATTAAGTTTTCATCTTATGACATAGTTCCAAGTTCAAGGGCACAAAAATAGATCATCTATTGATCCATTAGGGCTCACATAATGATGGAGTAGGAACCCATCCAATCACTCCCTCATATGGTCATTTATTGCACATGCAATATGAAATGTAAGTTATAGTGGAACTCCCACTCAATTGATCTTGCCATATTCAACACCGTAAGGATCTTAGTCTAGTTGCCATAAAAGTGTCCTAACTTATGGTTTTTTTTTTTTAATAGAATCACTCATTAAGCAATATCTTACATCATGATTTAATCAGACTTCATGAAATTGTGCAAACACTACATTTATGACTCTTGTAAATCTTACCTTAGCTAAGCTAAGGCAACATTATTTAACTTTACCTTGAATGCTCGCAAAGCATCAAGTTGTTTATATGCTTGCTTTTCAATTGCCAAAGTAATCTATTTGTCTCATCTTGCTCTCTATTAAAGTGCCAAGGTAATCATCCATATAAATGGATTGATTTTTGTCTAATGATATCATTATAATGCATGCTTTTTGCTTAGTATCAATTAATTTATAATATGAGATAAAAAAATAATCTCACTGATGCAATAGATACAATAAAGTTAATAAGGTATCCTTCATATAACATATATCGAATCCCCTGACATGAGTTTGAAAAACATTTATACTAGCAATCTTAATAAGAGGATTAGCTAACATCTTGCTAGTAGAGATATGTTGTAGGATCACCTTATCTAGTGCAACAACATCCAGAATATAGTAAAATTGAATATTTATGTGTTTGGTTCTACCATGGTATTTGAGATTTTTGGCATATGGCAAAGCATTCATATATTAATAGCTTCATCTGCTAGAGACGTAACGTCTAAGCACTAAAAAAAAATCTCCTCAACCAAATAGTTGCTTGTACATTGTTGAACAAGCAATGCATTCTAACTCCATCGTGGACAAAACAATGAATGATGGTTGCTTGCTACACCAAGAAACAACTTTTCCACTAAGTATAAATGTGTAACCTGTTGTGGATTTATTCTCATCTTTATCACTAGCCCTATTAGCATTGCTATTAGTCTCATGTCACCACCTTGATAGCAATGAATGTGATTTGCTATCCCATGAAGGTATAACAAATCCTTTTAACTGCTTGCCAATGAACAAGTCCCGTGTTACTCTAATAAACAACTAATCAATCCAATTGTAAAGCAAATGTCAGGTTATATACACAATATAGCATACACCAAACTTCTAATTGCACTTCTATAAGGAATTCTAGTCATTTATTTCTTTTCCTCATCACTCTTAGGGAAATATTATAGGCTCAATGTATAAACCTTCTCACATGGAGTGTTTATGGATTTTGAGTTATGCATACGGAATCTTTTTAGGACCTTCCTAGCATAAGTCACTTGAGACCAACCAAGAAGTTTCTTACACTGATCTCTTGAAATTTTAACTCTTAAGCATATAAATTGCTTCACCCATATCCTTCATTTCAAAAGTAGATGACAACAAATTTTTTGTGGTTTCAATTATCTCTATATAATTTTCAACTAATAAAATATCGTCCACATACAAAGATAAAATCAGAAAAATTTCTCCTATAATTTTGACACACAACGGTTTTCTTCTAGCGTCTTAAAGCCAATTGAAGTAATGATCTCATGAAATCAGAGTTACCATTATCTAAGCAATTGTTTAAGACCATAAATGGAACATTGTAGCTAGCATACTTTGCACTCTTGTCTCTCAAGCTCAAAACCTGTAAGTTGATCCATATAGATTTCTTTGTCTATTTCTCAATTGAGAAATGCAATTTTCACATTCATTTAGAATTGTTCCAAATTTACATGTGCAACTATACTGAAAATGAGGTGAATGGAAGCAAATTTCACAACAGGGGAGAATGTTTTTTCATAATCTATACCCTCTTTTTAGGTATAGCATTTCACCATAAGACGAGTCTTATACTTGTCAATCGATTTATCTGCCTAACACTTAATTTTTAATATCTATTTGCTTCTAATATATTTGCACCTAGGTGGAAGATAAACTAACTCTCAAACTTGGTTTCTTTGGCATAAGACTTATCTCGTCTCTCATATCATGTAACTATTTATCTAAAGCAGAATTTAGTGTTTCTTTTTAAAAAGTAGGCTTATGAAGGTCACATGGAGCACACATAAAAGATTCACATTCAATCTTAAAACGAAGACAATGAATGGTTCTACTTTCATACTGAGACTCTTGTAAGTCACTTTCTAGTGGTAGACTCTCACTGGGATGCAAATTACTCCCACTATGTTTTGCAATTATAGGATGAGATAATTCATAACCCTCGCCAAAAAATGATGCAACTCCCATGAGTTCTTACAACTCAAAATGCTCAAGATCTTTTTTTGCTTCACCATTATATGGAAAGAGATTATCAATAAATGTGTGACATCACGTGACTTTATCTTTGTCATTCCTTTGTTAGAATGTTCAACATACATTACATATTCGTTTGAGCATTTTGAAAATCTTATGAAGATATACTTATTTGCTCTAGGGCCAAGTTTTCCATATTTATGAGAAGTGATGTGAACATAACCTACAGAACTCCAAGGTCACAAATATTTCAAATTTGACTTTGCACCATTCCATATTTCATATGGGGTTGAGAGAACAAACTTAGAAGGCCCACGATTTAAGATTTAAGCAGCAACTGCAAGAGCATAGCAAAATGATATTGGTAGGTTAGCTTGCATCATCATTAATTGAACAATTTCCAATATGATATGATTCCTCCTTTTAGCAACACCAATTTTTTTGTGGTGTGCCAGGAATTGTTATTTGCTTGCTTATCCTATTTTTCTCACATAGTCTCTAAAATTCTATAGACAAGTACTTACAACCTCAATCAGTTCATAGAATATTCAAATTTTTTTTTTTATTCCTAACCTCAGTCACAAAACACTTCAAGCAGTCTAATGCTTCAAAGTGATAGTAGATCATATCGATATAACAGAAATGTGAGTAGTCATTTATAAAAGTGAGAAAATAAGAGGTTTCATGGCATGCCTTGACATTCATAGGTCTATAAATATTAGAAAGGGATACCTCTAATTAATAATATTCCCTAGGAGTATTTCCAAAGG
The DNA here is from genome assembly GCA_011037825.1 of Carya cathayensis. Classification (NCBI taxonomy): domain Eukaryota; kingdom Viridiplantae; phylum Streptophyta; class Magnoliopsida; order Fagales; family Juglandaceae; genus Carya; species Carya cathayensis. The sequence goes on along the minus strand of QGSO01000139.1, from coordinate 237,700 downwards.
GCTTCCTATAGGCTTTCCCAGCTAAACAAATCTCATGCAGAGGTAGGCATACATTAGCAAGAGACCGCAATAGGCCTTTTCTAGCTAATTTAGCAATTCTATCTTTTTCCATGTGGCCTAATCTAGCATGTCGTCTCAATGAATATAAACTACATCATCATCATTTCAAGCCATAAAAGACAACGAGGAATTATCTAAATCCAACATAAAGAGACCATTTAAAAAAAAAAAACCATTTGCATACAAAACCCTATACAAATAAAACTCTAGCTGTGGGCCATCAAATTGTAAAATAAAATCAAGTTTCAACATAGAAATAATTGAATATAGATTACATTGAATATTGGTTCATAAGGCACATTATGGAGAAGTAACAAGCACCCCAGATACTTTTCAAGTTGGTAGGTGCTAACTCCAAGTACTTCCTCTTGACTTCCTCCAAGTACTTCCTCTTGACTTTTGTTACCCAATATAACATATTGCCTGCTAGCTGGCATTCTTCTATATATTAGGGAAAGTATTAATATTTTCACTGGGTCAAAACCAGCTTCATTTGCCCCCATGTTGACTCGGGCAAATGTTGTATGACAATAATAACTTGTTGTTGATTTGTGAAATTATTGTCGACCACCTTTAGATCATGAATCAAGACAGACATCGACATCAAATGCTTAGTCATGGTATGTTTAGAGTTTGTAACATACTGCTCAAACCTTGAAGTAAGAGCATGAGCCTAGTTGCTAATATCCCTCATTAGGTAATTTTTAGATGTTCCACATATCTTGGGCAGTTTGATAGTTCTCACACTTCCCTTATGACATCATTATGCATGCTGCTAAGGATGGCAAAGAGTGCACGGATTGTTTTTAGCTCAAAACTGATAGGCTTTCATATCACAATGATGTTGGGAAGCATTACTTTTCTCATGTTGTATCATAATGTGTGATATATTTTCTAGGACCTCTTTATTCATTAAGTAGATATTCAATTTTCCTATGCTACATATCATGGTCTTATCTAGTTTCTCTCCTTTAGTTATAAGGTTAGCACCTATGTTCTTAGTGGCCATTATCACTACATTTATTATGTGAGATTGACATTATCATACATTTAATTTTATTCTAAAATCTAATTAGACCATGAGATTCTTTCCCATATAGAGAGATAAAAAATTTCGCAAAAATCCAGTAACCATCTCTTACCATATAAGTTAAAATACCAAATCTAATTAACTCTGAATAAAATTATAGAGGAGTCCTAAAAAAATTTATAATTCATGCACATATAATTCATTCATCATATATGAAAAAACCATGATTGTTGCGCTTAACACATTGTGCATAGGCTCCATCTGAAGTCTCATTGGTAATTTAATGTATCATGTTAAAGTGACCTTAAAGTATATTGATTAACATGAAATACGTCTCTTTACATGACCTCAATAATAAAACTAACTCCCAATATTACTTTTCATAGAAATTCTTACTAAAAATCTTCTATGAAAATAAATATTTAAGTAAATAGGGATGCCACATCACTTATATACTTATAAGCTATACCTTACCCATCCATATAAAACCAAATTCATACATTACATGTGAGTACAACAAATTACCAATGCCAAATTTATTATTTTTAACAAAAAAATATTAATGAATTTAAGCATCCAATCATAATAGTGTGCATAATTGTTCAGTATAGAGGGCCTACATTCTCAACTAATGAGACGGGGTTTAATAGGTCATCAAATCTAGCAACATATTCAATATGTACATGCATTTAACAATAACAATTCAATACATGCACATACATATTTTATAAAGTTCAAGGAATTTGTATAAATATTCATGTAACTAGAAAAATTGAAATTGAGGAAATATGATACACGTCCTAGATATAATTTTATTATCATCATATTTTAAGACATTTACCTAAAACTAATTAATAAAGAATATTTTCTGGATTTGGATTAAACAAACAATCATATGCATGAACTATCGTAAAACCCAAGCTCAGCCAACAGTGTTGCATAATGGCCACGGAAAGCCACCGCATGCTCTTACAAGTGTCTCCTACGCATGTGGATTTTGTTTTACATTAAGAAATAAAATGGTCTCTTTTACATGCACCGTCGTGAGAGTGCATGTCACATCCACAATTTCTAGCATTTTTTTAATGTAAAAGATAAAATTTCGTCATCCTAATGTGCATGTCTGTTCATACCATGAGGAAAAATGGACCAAAAAGCAAGATTGGATCACATTCTTCAAGATTAAGAGTGGGGCTTACCAAAATGACATTGTTCATCTTCTTGGTTAGCCCATTTGTATGTTTTTTTTGCCAATTTTGACCACTCATTTTAAGTTGGCCATAACTTATGCATCTTAAGTCTAAATCAAGCGAATGATATGTCAATTAAAGATTATGAACTTAGTTTTCTAATTGAATAACATGCGTTTGGTTAAAATCAAGCTTAAAGTGTCGGTTCTAATATTAATTTTAAAATTAGGGTTTCAAATTCTCCCTCTACATGCAACGAAACTTTACCAAATTTAAGGGACATGTTTTTTACATAATTAGGAATGTATGTAAAAGATTTGATCTTAAACATGTTATAGCATATCCTCTAATGAAAAATTTGAAACTCAAACAAGCATGTCATATAATCAATTGCATGCTTTTAAATTCATTACAAAGCATCAAACATATAATCACATTCAAAGGGGTAAAAAAAGCATCATAAGCTTTGGTAGCAATGTTAGATAAGGTTAATTTGAATTACCTTAAGCGGAGCAGAATTTCCATAAGGCCGAATCTTTAGTCGTCTTACTGCCCATACCGATTGTTGTGATTGCACCTCTACATCTTTTAGGAGGCTACTAGAGTCTCCTAATAAGATTCCACACTTGAATATCAAGAGGCTAAGATGGCTATTCTAGGAAATTGTAGATAAAGGCTTTTGTTTGTACGTTCACTGCTTTAGAAACTAATGTACGTAAGGCTCTTATAATTTTAAGAGTCTCTTGATAGGGGTAGTTAATTGACTTCTCTATAAGTTGATTAACTATTTAAAGTGGAGAATTAATTAATTACTTGTAACTTTGCCACTCATGTGGGTATTATATGTTTCATGGAGTTAACCATTTACTAGTTCCCCATTTACTAACAACTCTTAAAAACTATGATTTGAATTATTCTTAAGCAATAAAAATCTACCAAAAACCTTAAGACTCCCCTTGTGTCCTCAAAAAAGTCAAAAAAAATTTCTTCTGGATGTTTAAAAAACAATTAGCATAATTCCTTCATACCAAAAGGTTTGGAAAAACTCACACTGCATTTTTTTTTAAATCTCAGTCATGATCTATCTTGGAGCTTAATTTTATCTATACCCTCTACATCGTCACTTGTGTTGAAATCATAAGCTCGAATCCTGATACCTTTGATACACTTGTTGAATTGCTTCAAGTTGATTTTGTTGTTAATGAATTTTTTAATTTTTTTAAATCTTAATGTGACGCCTCCAAATTCTACTTGGGATTTGACAGAACTTGAAGTGTCAGGAAATACAATATAAGGTCACATACCCCTGTTTATGACAGTTAATGTAGTGCACCTAGTATGCATATAACAGTATGCAATATTCATAGATGATGATTTTTTTAACAGTACACAATGTACTAGAATGCTATATCCCAAAACATAAATATATTTCCATAATATTCACATATCCAAAGTCATAGCATCTATTTAAAGAAAAATGAGTACTAGAGACAACGCCTATAAGTATAGACATGAAATCAAACTATTTCAAAATGGAATCTAAAAGTTGGAGCACGACTCCATAAGCTTCTTGAGCATCCTATACGGCTTACTCAATCTCATCAAGCTGGTTGAGTCCTAATCCCTGGTCTCTTGACACATGATCAACTATTACGGGGGGAATGATAGTTGAGACTACCAAATGAGATTTTACAGGTCTCAGCAAGTAAACTTATAAACTACCAACAATATCAATAGGCATGCATGATAGAAAAATGACATGTATGCATCATGACATGGACTTAACATGCGAGATGTGACTTGTAAATAACATAGCTATACATGAACATAACATGACTTGACATGAACATGACCTTGTTACATATATACATGTTTGTTTACGTGAATTATAGATGCTCCACGACCAATGACTGTGTGCTCCTGCTGGTATCGTATTACATCACAGGCATCTGTGTCAGTTGTGAGTACGCAATGATAACTAAACTTGTAAATGTGTAATTTGGCACCATCCGAATTGGGTGCTTGACTTCATTCTGGAAACTAGTTACTTAGGTCTCATTCATAGCTTGTTGACTATATTTCGTCAACCAGGAGATTCAACATCCAATTTAAACACTTCAGTGTGGACATATGAGTTCCACACAGATAATTCTACATCCTTGCACTTGGAGTTATGATAAATTAAAAGATTAATGCATGAATTTTCAAGACATACTCATGTAATAGATGACATAACAGTCGAGACATGTAATAGATAAACATGTAATATATGACATGTCATTCATGGTATGTAACATATAAATGTATAACAGATAACATTGTATTTGTGACATGTAACAAAATAACATGTAACAAATGACATGACATTCGTGGCATGTGTCAGTAACATGACATTCATCTAGCAGATAAATATGTAAAAGACAATTGATGACATGGCAAGGTGTATTATAACAATTAAAGTAATCATAAGTGACATGAATATAAAGAATATAATTCTTACCATTGTACATACAAAAAAATGCCGAGAGTGAGTTAGAAGCTAACTTAGAGAGGTGTAGTGTAACGTTAATCGAAGCATTAAAAGATGTAAGCTGAAATGAGATATTTTCTAAAGTTAAGATATGATTTTGCAAATGAACTCCAAAATTTACTAAAATTTACATTCCTCAACTCCAAGATTAGGTCAAATAAAACCAAACCTTGGTGTTTTTGGTCTAACAAACCCATATAAACTCCAAGGAGTCCAAAAGTCCATGAATAACTCCAAGGTGTTTTTGTTCTCTTCTCTCGTAGCATGGTTATAGTTCTGAGGGCTCTATAAGTGTTGGGTCTAAAGGGGTAAATGGAAGGCTTATTTACAAACTTGCTTTTGCCCTCAAATTGTGCAAATTACCCCTATCTCATGCGTTAGAGCACACTTATTGTAGTTTGAATAAATATGGGAGTTGCTTCCTCCTGACCCACTCACTTTTCTTTGTAAACTCCTAGTTTCCTGCATCTCCCCATTGCACCTTCACCAATGGTATGATTTTAGATTGTAATTTTTGCTCTTTTCAGTCTACGATTCGTACTGGTCTCTCTTCACAAGTAGATTTGTCTACAATGGAACTAGATTTGGGTTAATCATTTGGGGTTGCTAGTTTTTGAAACTTTTCCTTAACGAAGAAATGTGGGACATGTTATGAATCCCTTCGTATTCCACAGGTAACACAACCCAGTATGCCACTGGACCTACATTTTCTACTACTAGGTAAGGTCCAATGTATCTTGGGCTTAGTTTTCCTCTCAGCCCAAATCTCTTCACCTCTTTCATGGGTGATACTTTGAGATATTCCCAGTCACCCTCCTCAAAACTTTCTTCTCCTTAAATCGACGTAGCTCTTCTGTCTACATTGAGTTGTAGGCATCGTTGACTGTACAAGTTTGACTTGTTCCATTATCTCTTGGATGGTCTCTAGTCTAATCACTTTTGCCTCTCCCACTTTTGTCTCTTTCAAAATTGAGATGTAAATCTCAGATCTCAATTTGACGCTCTAGTCTTGGGTACTTTATGAAGCCTAACTATCTCTCTTATGTACAACCGAGTGAGCTCACGTACATGGTAGTGACTGGGAAAAAATTGACACTCTTAGTTAATCTATCCGTGATTACACAAATAGCATTAAGTAGGGGTTCGGGGTCATCCAACCACAAATCCCATAGCTGCATCTTTCCAATTCCACTCTGGAATGGGTAAGGGTCGTAAACTCCCTGGTGGTCTTTGATGCTCAACCTTCACCTTTGAAGGTATAACTCTTAGGTAATATAGTAGCATCCTTGATCATCCGAAGGTTTTGGGAAATTTTGAGACTGTTTTTTGGTCTATTTTGGCAATAGCATGATCCTCAAAATTTCTATTCTGGGGAATTTCATCTCATGTTTTGCTCCTAGGGTTGGCCTCCATGGCCCCCTCTGCTCCTCTGATGGCTGTGCCGTAGGTGGGGAACTTCGAAAAAGTAATTTTGTATCCCCATCGTATGCCCAGGTAGTGTCTCAACAAGCGGAATATTTAGACTTTAAGATTCCTATGCGTTTTCTTGTGGAAATAGATGGTGAATTGAGATTTATATTCACAGAACCTGAGATGACGAAAACGGTAGATGATTTCAAGTATGCTATTATCATGAAGTTTATGCGTGTTCGGCCCTCCATTAACGTTATCAGATTGAATGTGGTGAAGAAGTGGGGTCTGACAGAGATTTAGACGATTAGCTTTATGGATGATTATCATGTATTAATTCAGATGAAGAATGAACGTGACTTCGTGTATGGCTGGGCAAGTGAAGGAAGAGGAAGGGAATGCATTTCGGCTGTTCAGGTGGACAAAAGATTTCGATTTGCACAAAGAATCTCCATTAGCTCCTCAATGGATTTTTTACGTGGCCTACCAATGCATATGTATCGATGAGATTGCTTGCAAATTTTTGCTACGCGCTTTGGACGTTATCTGTGTGGAAGTGGACCTGATGATGGAACTTGTTAAAGGTTTCTGATTGTTGTCTCACCAACAAAATGTTTTTGGCAAGAGGCCAAATATGAGAAACCGGGTTTTTATTGCATGAAGTGTTTTAGACAAGGCCATAAAGCAGTAGTATGTCGAGTTGGAGAACGGAAGAGGGAAGATGGGAAGCCGAAGGAGAAAAAAATATGGCAACCAAAAATAATTACAGTGAGGTGGGAGGCTTCGGGATCATCAGGGGAGGCAGCGAAAGGAAATATATATAACGCTGAAGGAAAATGCACCTATTATTAAAGAAAATGTCCTGGCTAAGGGCAGTTTGGTGGAAATCATGTAGAGGAGCCGATTTTGATTGAGCAGAACATAGATGATCAAAATTTAAAAAAAAAATGGTTGAGAGTGAGGTTGAACGGCCTATCTCGGAAAAACAGATCGATGTTGATAATGTAGAGGACAGTGAGGAAGAAGATTGTGAGGAAGTCTGGTGTGATGAAGAGAATGAAGTGGTTCCAAAGTCAGTTCATATGTTGGCACAAATCTCCCCAAGCATAGCTAGTCCAAATTCCGAAGGTGCTCAAACGTCTAATTTGGTTAGTAATAAAAATGGTGAGACCATCCTAGGTTTTTACTTGGATCAAGAAGAGGGTGAAATCACGGGTATGAAAGGAAAAGATAAGGCTTATGATTTTGAAGGGGATCCTAGTTTGAACATTAGAAGAGATAAAGGTGGTGAAGATAAAGGTGGTGAAGATAAAGTCGTGAGGAAGTCTCAACGAGTTCACACCTGCTCCCAAAAATTGAATTTATGACAGACAACATTTTTTATTGGAATGTTAGAGGATTGGGTAGTTTGAAGAAAAGATTGAAATCGTTGCTTGTTAAGAAGAATATTAATTTATGTGCTATTGCTAAACCTTTTGTTGCTGCTAATCGGATGGAAGCAATTTGTAGTTATTTGAACTTTGATCATTTTAGCTCTAATGAAGATGTTGGCAAAAAGCTTTGGATTTTTTGGAGGGAACCGAATGCTTTTCAGGTCTTAACTTCGACATCTCAATCAATTTCGGGTTGGTTATTTTTGGAGAATAAGAAAGTGCTTGTTCCATTGTTTATGCCAAGTGTTCGTATACGGCTATAAGAGATTTATGGGGCGACTTGAGTATCCTTGGATGGTATTGGGCGATTTTAATGCTATCCGCAGGGACTCGGAAAGAATGGGTGGTCATCCTAGACCATTGATTTATATGTTGGAATTCAATGATTGCTTGGATAATTGTAGATTGCTTGATTTTCATAGTAGTGGTCCTTCCATGTCATGATGCAATGGTCATGAGGGGGTGTCTTGAAGTTGGGCCAAATCGGAAAGAGTGGTCGTCAATGATGTTTTCTTATCTCAGTTTGTGTTGTCACAATCTACATATCTGAATAGAAAATCCTTGGATCATTGTCCTATTGTGGTTAATTTGGATAGGCCATTTTTGAATTATGGTCTGGTGCCTTTTCGCTTCCAAAATATGTGGTGGGTCATGAAGATTTTATGAGTTGTGTTAAGGATGCTTGGCATCAGCAAGATGTGGAAACGGGGCTTTGAAAACTTGCACTCAAACTTAATAGGACTAAACTAGCCTTGCAAGGTTGAAACAAAACCATTTTTGGGCGTGTTGATACTATGTTGAAAGCCCTTGAAGAGAAAATGGACTTTTTAGAGAATCAATTGCAGCTGGGTTATTCTGAAGAGGTGGAAACTGATTATTTAGTGACCAAAGTGGAGATTGATTTCTGGGAAAAAAGAGAGGCCACCCGGTTGGGTCAAATTGCCAAGAAAAAATGGATGGCGGAAGGTGATCAAAATACGAAATTCTTTCATTTGGTGATTAACCATAGGTGCAAGAAGAGTTATATTGGGAAGATGAAACTTACGGATGGGAGAATTTTGGAAAACTCTGAACAAGTTCATATTGGAGTGGCGTAATATTTCTGTGGTATGCTTTCATCTCAGGTTGATGTGGAGCAACGCCACCTTGCGGATATCATCAACAAAGATATTACGGACGAGGAGAATCATATGCTTGGGCTCGAACCTACTGAAAGTGAAGTCAAAGAAGCCATTTTTTCTATTCCCAAGCGTAGCAGCCTTGGGCTTGATGGTTTCGGTTCGACATTCTACACCTCTTGTTGAGAGGTTATGAAAGATGATGTGGTTGAGGTAGGTAGAGATTTTTTCAAAGGTTCGGCGCTTCCCAGGTTCTACTCTTCTTCCTTTATTGTTCTTATTCCTAAAGTGCCTGATCCGACCTCTTTTGATAAATTTCGGTCTATTAGTCTGTGTTTGGTGGCTTATAAAATTTTTTCCAAAATCATTGTAAGCCGTTTAACTTTGGTACTTCATAAGTTGATTTCTCCTGAACAATGTGCGTTTGTCTCGGGGCGTAGTATTTTTTAAAATATTACGCTTGCATAGGAAATAGTTCACTCCTTTAACAAAAAGAATTTAGGGGGCAATGTGGTGTTGAAAATTGATATGGCCAAAACTTATGATAGAGTTGACTGGGGTTTCCTCTTGGAGGTTCTTTATGCTTTTGGTTTCTTGGATGATTTTTGTAAATTGATAGGTGAATGTCTTTAGTCTCCTTGGTTCTCGGTGATGATGAATGAGACTTTTAAGGATTTCTTTAAATCTTCTCGGGGTTTTCGGCAAGGTGATCCTTTATCACCTTATTTGTTTATTATTATGAAGGAAGTTTTGACAAGATTACTCAGGAAAAATTTTGATAGAGGCCGGATTGATAGATTTTCTTACCCACTAGGAGCTCCTTTGATTTCTCATTTATTATATGCTGATGATCTTTTAATTTTCGTTACGAGAAGGAAAAGATCCATAAAAAATTTGGTGGATGCACTCTCTGTAACAGCCCACTAGAAATTCAAAGGTGGAATTTCTATAGACTTGAGGAACCTCGTGAAAATTCCGTAAGTTTTCACGAATCGGCTAATTGCACAGGTTTTAGTCTGTCAACATAATTAGTGTTATCATTCACTATGGTGCCAGAAATGCGATTTAATCGTTTGAGATAGTTAGAAGTGTCAGATACGTTATAGTGTACACCACTAGACTCAGTTGAATATTTAGGATTTTATAGCGCAATAACACATTTTCATAATTTTGGACGAAACGGCTGTTCGAAACTATGAATTTATTTATAGGGGCACTTCGGGATTGAGTTTTGGTAAACGATTTTTACTGTAGGTTAATATGAATATTTAGGATTTTTCAGTACTAAGTTTTTTGTGTGTGTTTTTGGAGTGAATAGTAACCTCGATAAGCGTACTAAGTGTAGTGTTTTCAAAATCACAGTGTGGAATGTCTAAATTAGGTTAGAGAAGTTTAATTTGGACACTTGACAAGATCTTAGCCACACATAATGAATAGTATTAGATACTTGGCATAAAGAGGAACCATTAAATGGATTTGTGAAGGAAATCAAGGTGTAAGATCATGCCACCTAAGCAAAACCTTTTNTCCTGATCCGACCTCTTTTGATAAATTTCGGTCTATTAGTCTGTGTTTGGTGGCTTATAAAATTTTTTCCAAAATCATTGTAAGCCGTTTAACTTTGGTACTTCATAAGTTGATTTCTCATGAACAATGTGCGTTTGTCTCGGGGCGTAGTATTTTTGAAAATATTACGCTTGCACAGGAAATAGTTCAATCCTTTAACAAAAAGAATTTAGGGGGCAATGTGGTGTTGAAAATTGATATGGCCAAAACTTATGATAGAGTTGACTGGGGTTTCCTCTTGGAGGTTCTTTATGCTTTTGGTTTCTCGGATGATTTTTGTAAATTGATAGGTGAATGTCTTTAGTCTCCTTGGTTCTCGGTGATGATGAATGAGACTTTTAAGGATTTCTTTAAATCTTCTCGGGGTTTTCGGCAAGGTGATCCTTTATCACCTTATTTGTTTATTATTATGGAGGAAGTTTTGACAAGATTACTCAGGAAAAATTTTGATAGAGGCCGGATTGATAGATTTTCTTACCCACTAGGAGCTCCTTTGATTTCTCATTTATTATATGCTGATGATCTTTTAATTTTCGTTACGAGAAGGAAAAGATCCATAAAAAAATTGGTGGATGCACTCTCTATAATAGCCCACTAGAAATTCAAAGGTGGAATTTCTATAGACTTGAGGAACCTCGTGAAAACTCCGTAAGTTTTCACGAATCGGCTAATTGCACAGGTTTTAGTCTGTCAACATAATCAATGTTATCATTCACTATGGTGCCAGAAATGTGATTTAATCGTTTGAGGTAGTTAGAAGTGTCAGATACGTTATAGTCTACACCACTAGACTCAGTTGAATATTTAGGATTTTATAGCGCAATAACACATTTTCATAATTTTGGACGAAACTGCTGTTCGAAACTGTGAATTTATTTATAGGGGCACTTCGGGATTGAGTTTTGGTAAACGGTTTTTACTGTAAGTTAATATGAATATTTAGGATTTTTCAGTACTAAGTTTTTTGTGTGTTTTTTTGAAGTGAATAGTAACCTCGATAAGCGTACTAAGTGTGGTGTTTTCAAAATCACAGTGTGGAATGTCCAAATCAGGTTAGAGAAATTTTATTTGGACACTTGACAAGATTTTAGCCACATATAATGAATAGTATTAGATACTTGGCATAAAGAGGAACCATTAGATGAATTTGTGAAGGAAATCAAGGTGTAAGATCATGCCACCTAAGCAAAACCTTTTTCATATGATCAACCAAATTGAGCCAGATCAAAGAGGGTTTCAACCTTAGTGAAACCCTAAATGGTTGGAATCCAATTGAAACCCCAAAAGATTGGTTGAAACCGAAACCCTAAATGATTTCCCCAAACCCTAAATTGGCCTTCAAACCCTTTTCGATCCAATTTCTAGTATTGTGTTTAATCAATTGATTAAATCACTTCCACATGCTATTAATTTCTCAAATTCTTGTTATGACATCATTATCCAACCTTTTAAACCTTGGAAATTTGTTTGGGCCAAGAAAAATTGGATTTGGGCTTGATAGCATCTCAAACCCTAACCAAACCTCCTTTAAACCCCAAATTGAAGCCCAGTTGGTTGGGGCCCACCAAGGCCCACGAATTTGGCCACCTTGGCAAGGATTCTTGGAGAAGTTTCCTTCCCCACATGGCAGACCATTCACTGTCCTTGGCTGCACCCAATAGTGCCTTGATGAGATGGAGAAACCCACCCCATCAACCTCCATAACTCACAGCTTCTGCAGACTGTCCTTTCCCCTCTCTATTCTCCACTTTATGTCATATATCTACCTCCAATCAATGTTCATTCAGGTTCATATCTTCCCCCTACAGAAGTCTTGAGTCGTGCAAGTCACACTTACTTCCCTTTCATCACTTCTTCACCCCGTTCTTAGAGAGAAACCGAAAAGAGCTCTCTCAGGCAGATTTCTGTGTGTTTTTGCGTGGAGATTTTTGATCCTTAGTAAGTATTTTCACACGATGACTCCTTCATAAACATTGTTCCTATTTGAGTTTAGTTTCCGTAGATATATTATTCGTATCATTCCATGGTAATTTGGTTGGTCAAAAGTATTTTTAACCATGGAAAGGTCATTCTTGGCGTGAATCTGGAGAGTATGTTATGTTTTGGAGTTTTTGACTAAGCTAATGGACATATCTTGGTCAGAAAATTTTATGGAGTGTTGTTAGCATGTGTTTAAGTGTTTTCATTGAGGGTTTTTTGCATGGATAAAGCTTTTGATGATATATTTTCTTAGATCTAGAAACTTGAAAACTGGAAGTGGCAAAACAGTTTTTATTTGGAGAAAGTTTGAATATTTTGAGGTTTGATCTTACTCTAAAGGCTTTGATATTTTTATATGATGATCCTAAGTCTCTTATTTTCATGTTAGGATGTTATTTTGAAGATATTTAGTATTATTTTCAAAGATATGATTTTTCTATGCAAGAGGATTCCGGTTAGGCCTAAGATTTGATGTGTTTGGGTTAGATCTATGTTTAAATGATTTTTAGCCATGTGATTTCAATTTTTATGGTTGGATCCTATTTAAGACACATTCTTAAACCATGTGATTCTTTATTTCAAAGATCTCACATTCTTAAGCCATTGATCAAGAGATTTATCAAAATTAGTTGAGGAAAAAGTTTTTGTTTTTGGACTAAGTGTAAAACCAAAAACTCCAAGTGTTATTTTGTGATTTTGGTGACTTTAGTTGGATGATTTAAAGCATAGTTGATCTTAGGATGATGTTATGAATATGTTAGAAGTAAGATTTGATTTTTGGAATTCTTGGAGATGTTTTGATTTAAGGTCAAAGCTTGTGATTAAGTGTTTGGATCTTTTTACAAAAAGTTTGGTGTTGATTTTTAGCTTTTTCTAAATGAATGTTTTAATTATGGTTTTAAACTTAGGATTGGAAGATGTTTGTTGTAAAATTTTGGTTTAAGCATTAGTTTTGAAGTTGGAAGGAATTGCAACAAAAATCAAGAGAAATAGCCTGTGGATGTTTCGGCCATAATGTGTTTTCTATAGTTGTGATTTGTTTTAAATATTTCTGAGTTAATATTTGAGTTTAGGACAAAATTTACATGAGAAATATAAATTTTGGAAATTTTTGGAGTTAGGATGTGAAATCCTTAAGTTAGGGGTAAAATGGTCATTTTTCCACATGTAGAGGGTAAAATGATAATTTTACTCTAAGTTAGCTTGTTTTCATGTTTCTAATTGTTAGTAATTAAATTTCTAACTTTTAGAATGACCTCTTACAGTTCCTCGTGTTTCGTGCTTAATTCTCGTAGAACGCGACGATCGAGGTAAGTTAGCTTCTAACTTACTATCAGTTTATTATGTATATATGATAAGTAAGGGAACTACAATTTATGTATGTATGTTATCATATATGCCATGCCATGTCATGTCATTACATGTTTATCTGTTACGCATGATTTATTCTTTCATGAATATTTATCTGTTACACAATCTTTTTTGTCATGCAATGTTGTATGTTTTAAGTATGCCAAGTTAAGTATGCCATATGTTACATGTATTTCATATCATATAATATTCACTGTTGCAAGTATGTCACGTCAAGTATGACATCTGTTACATGTTCAGTCATGTTACGAAGTATTTCCATCTCAAGTAAGTCATGTATTTCAAGTTACGTTTAAGTCAGTTATGTCTAGCATACTCGTGATGTAATCATTATGATTGTTCGGGCATCTCCACTTGTAATTCACACGAGGTACTTTTGGCGAAATCATTTTGATTGTCAGAGTGCCGTTCAAATTCAGTTATGCAGATACTCCTAGCGTAATTATTCTGATTGTTAGGGTATTTTATTTAAAATACTCATGATGGAATCATTCTAATTGTCAGAGTATTAATAGGTACTCCTGGTGTAATCATTCTGATTGCTAGGGTCCGTGTTTTAAAATACTCGTGATGGAATTATTTTGATTGTCAGAGTATTACTAGGTACTCCTGGTGTAATCATTCTGATTGTTAGGGTACGTGTTTTAAGATACTCTTGATGGAATCATTCTGATTGTCAGAGTATTATTAGGTACTCCTGGTGTAATCATTCTGATTGTTAGGATATGTATTTTAAGATACTCGTAATGGAATCATTCTGATTGTCAGAGTATTATTTGGTACTCCTGGTGTAATCATTCTGATTGCTAGGGTACGTGTTTTAAGATACTCGTGNCTATCCTCTACATTATGTCACATGTCTACACCTCCACTCAATGATCATTAAGGTCCAAATATTCTCCCTACAGAAGTCTTGAGTCGTGCAAGACACACTTACTTCCCTTTCATCACTTCTTCACCCCGTTCTTAGAGAGAAACCCAAAAGAGCTCTCTCGGGCAGATTTTTGGGTCTTTTTACGTGGAGCTTTTCGACCCTTTGTAAATATTTTCACACGATGACTCATTTATAAAAGTTGTTCATCTTTGAGTATAGTTTCCGTAGATGTATTATTCGTATCATTCCATAGCCATTGGTCGGTCAAAAGTATTTTTAACCATGGAAAGGTCATTCTTGGCGTGAATCTGGAGAGTATGTTATGTTTTGGAGTTTTTGACTAAGCTAATGGACATATCTTGGTCCGAAAATTTTATGGAGTGTTGTTAGAATGTGTTTAAGTGTTTTCATTGAGGTTTTTTTGCATGGATAAAGCTTTTGATGATATATTTTCTTAGATCTAGAAACTTGAAAACTGGAAGTGGCAAAACAGTTTTTATTTGGAGAAAGTTTGAATATTTTGAGATTTGATCTTACTCTAAAGGCTTTGATATTTTTATATGATGATCCTAAGTCTCTTATTTTCATGTTAGGATATTATTTTGAAGATATTTAGTATTATTTTCAAAGATATGATTTTTCTATGCAAGAGGATTCCGGTTAGGCCTAAGATTTGATGTGTTTGGGTTAGATCTATGTTTTATTGATTTTTAGCCATGTGATTTCAATTTTTATGGTTGGATCCTATTTAAGACACATTCTTAAACCATTTTATTCTTTATTTCAAAGATCTCACATTCTTAAGCCATTGATCAAGAGATTTATCAAAACTAGTTGAGGAAAAAGTTTCTGTTTTTGGACTAAGTGTAAAACCAAAAACTCTAAGTGTTATTTTGTGACTTTGGTGACTTTAGTTGGATGATTTAAAGCATAGTTGATCTTAGGATGATGTTATGAATATGTTAGAAGTAAGATTTGATTTTTGGAATTCTTGGAGATGTTTTGATTTAAGGTCAAAGCTTGTGATTAAGTGTTTGGATCTTTTTACAAAAAGTTTGGTGTTGATTTTTAGCTTTTTCTAAATGAATGTTTTAATTATGATTTTAAACTTAGGATTGGAAGATGTTTGTTGTAAAATTTTGGTTTAAGCATTAGTTTTGAAGTTGGAAGGAATTGCAACAAAAATCAAGAGAAATAGCCTGTAAATGTTTCGGCCATAATGTGTTTTCTCTAGTTGTGATTTGTTTTAAATATTTCTGAGTTAATATTTGAGTTTAGGACAAAATTTACATGAGGAATGTAAATTTTAGAAATTTTTGGAGTTTGGATGTGAAATCCTTAAGTTAGGGGTAAAATGGTCATTTTCCCACATGTAGAGGGTAAAATGATAATTTTACTCTAAGTTAGCTTGTTTTCATGTTTCTAATTGTTAGTAATTAACTTTCTAACTTTTAGAATGACCTCTTACAGTTCTTCATGTTTCATGCTTAATTCTCGTAGAACGCGACGATCGAGGTAAGTTAGCTTCTAACTTACTATCAGTTTATTATGTATGTATGATGAGTAAGGGAACTACAATTTATGTATCTATGTTATCATATATGCCATGCCATGTCATGTCATTACATGTTTATCTGTTACGCATGATTTATTCTTTCATGAATATTTATCTGTTATGCAATCTTTTTTGTCATGCAATGTTGTATGTTATAAGTATGCCAAGTTAAGTATGCCATATGTTACATGTATGTCATATCATATAATATTCACTGTTGCAAGTATGTCACGTCAAGTATGACATCTGTTACATGTTCAGTCATGTTACGAAGTATTTCCATCTCAAGTAAGTCATGTATTTCAAGTTACGTTTAAGTCAGTTATGTCTAACATACTCGTGATGTAATCATTATGATTGTCCGGGCATCTCCACTTATAATTCACACGAGGTACTTTTGGCGAAATCATTTTGATGTCAGAGTGCCGTTCAAATTCAGTTATGCAGATACTCCTAGCGTAATTATTCTGATTGTTAGGGTATTTTATTTAAAATACTCATGATGGAATCATTCTGATTGTCAGAGTATTAATAGGTACTCCTGGTGTAATAATTTTGACTGCTAGGGTACGTGTTTTAAAATATTCGTGATGAAATTATTTTGATTGTCAGAGTATTACTAGGTACTCCTGGTGTAATCATTCTGATTGCTAGGGTACGTGTTTTAAAATACTCGTGATGGAATCATTCTGATTGTCAGAGTATTACTAGGTACTCCTGGTGTAATCATTCTGATTGCTAGGGTACGTGTTTTAAGATACTCGTGATGGAATCATTCTGATTGTCAGAGTATTATTAGGTACTCCTGGTGTAATCATTCTGATTGCTAGGGTATGTATTTTAAGATACTCGTAATGGAATCATTCTGATTGTCAGAGTATTATTTGGTACTCCTGGTGTAATCATTCTGATTGCTAGGGTACGTGTTTTAAAATACTCATGATGGAATCATTCTGATTGTCTGAGTATCTCTGATGGAATATGTTGTGCGGAATCATTCTGATTGTTCACTATTTCTGACGAAACGACTGGTGGAATCATTTTTGATTGTTAGAATTCAAGTCCAAGTTCATGTTAAGTAAAGAAGCAAGATTCCAAGTTTATGTTAAGTCAAGTTTCAGATCAAGTGCATGTTAAGTCAAGTTTCAGATCAAGTTCATGTTATGTTATGTGTTTCTCACGTACATGTTATGTTCATGTTCACGTTAAGTTTTAAGTTCATATCATGTTATGTTCACATTTATGATATGTTCAAGCTCATGTTCATGTTATGTTATGTTCATGTTCACGTTATGTTTCAAGTTCACGATTCTGTCATGTTATGTTCACGTACATGTTATTTTCAAGTTCATGTTCATATTATGTTATGTTCACATTCACATTATGTCTTAAGTTCACGTTTATGTCATGTTATGCTCAGGTTTATGTTAAATTCAAGTTCATATTTATGTTATGCATGTTCACGTTCATGCTATGTTTCAAGCCATGTTATGTTTCAAGTTCACATTCATGTTATGTTACTAGTCTATGTTATGTTTTAAGCTCAAGTTCATGTTATGTCAAGTCAAGTTCAGTTCACGTTAAAGTTCAAGTTATGTCATGCTATATGTCAAGTTATGCTATGCTTACTTACGACTTTAATTATGCATTCATGCTTCTACTGCCATGCATGCATCATTAAACTGTGTGGAGGTTTTATGTTAACTTGCTGAGATTTGTAATCAAATCTCACTGTAGTAGTCCCAACTACCATTCCCTCCCGAATGGTAGATCTTGTTACAAGACCCGAAGAAGAATTGGAATCCGACCAACTGAACACGGTCAACTAGGCTACGGTGCGATGTCGATGATGGCATAATATTTAACTTAGGTTACTACTTGTACTTTTGGAGTTGTATCTCAAGTACTCTTTTGATCACAACCATTTTGGACTGGTGTGGTGGTCATGGCTATTTAGTATGCCTTTATGTATGAGGTATGCTTCAAGTATTTGAGATATTTTTAGTTTGGTGCATAGTATTGCTAAAAAAAAAAAAAATTATCCGCTGCAAATATTACATAATGCTAGATGCATATTATGAACATTGTATCTTATATGTCATGAATGGGAGCAGGTAACCTTGTGTTGCATGTTCCGACGCTTCAGATGTCCATTTGATCCCAAGCGGAATCTGGGAGCATCACACTCTCTTTGTATGAAAGTTGGTCGGGCCAATTAATCAGTAAAGACAAATCGACCCTGTTCTTTTCTAAATTCATCACTCCTATTCGGAAGAGGGGTCTGTTGAGACTTACAGGTTTTAAGGAAGGGAATTTCCCGGTGACATATTTGGGTGTGCCTGTTATTGTAGGAAGACTCACTTCGCGTATCATTGAGCCATTGGTTGAAACAATTTGGAAAAAAGTGGCTAGTTGGAAGAGTAATACTTTATCACAGGGAGGGAGACTTATTCTTTTGTGACATGTGTTGTCTAGTATGCCTCTTCATATGCTATCTGTGATTAATGTTTTGCAGGTGACTATTGCTCAAATTAACTCTATTTTGGCAAATTTCTTATGGGGGATAGTGGATGGAAGACATAAGACACATTGGAGAGCTTGGTCGAAAGTTTGTAAACCTACTAATGAAGGCAGCTTGGGATTAAGGGATTTTAGAGAAGTCCAAAAATCTCTTCATATGAAATTTACTTATAGGATCCTGACGTCTGATCATTTGTGGGCTAAGTTTTTCAGATCTAAATATTTAAAGGATAGTCACTTTTGTCTAATTGTCAAAAGGTGACTGATTCACAGTTTTAGAAGTCAGTTGTTGCTAATATACCTGAAGTTATGGAAAATGTACATATTTTATTGAGGGGTGGAAATTCCTTGTTTTTTGGTTTGACAAATGGTTGGCCTCAGTACCCATTTCGACTAGATTCATAGATATTTGTAATAAGCAACTTCGTGTTAGAGATTATTGGGTGAATTGGGAATGGAATACTGAGTTTTTGAAGGACCTAGTGGGAGATGAAGCCACAGATGAAATTTTACAAGCTTGCATCCATGGATGAGAAGGGACGGACATCTGTGTTTGGAAACCGAATTCAGATGATAAATTTACCACAACCTCGGCTTGGGAGATATCAAGGAAACAAGGGAAGCTATTGCTTTGGTATGAGTGGATTTGGCATGCAGCTTTTTCGAAAAAAATCTCTATGTGCATTTGGAAAGCTTGGTTTAACAGCTTGGGGGTGGATGATAGGGTTTAGAAGAAAGGTATTTCTTTAGCCTCGGCTTGCAATTATTGTATGTAGAGAAATCAGGAGTTTGTTGATCATGTATTAGCCACTGGTCAGGTTGCTTATAATATTTGGGAGCGTGCTAGTGTTCTATTAAATGTGCCGTGTATGGGTTTGTTTCTTAGAAAGCCAAATTTTCAGTATGGATGTGTTTAGCTAAAAAGACTTCAATTTCTAGGACCCTCATGGGTTTAATGCCTTGTCTCATCACTTGGTGTCTATGGAATTAGAGATGTAAGGTTAGAATGGAGGGAGAGCTAGTAAATGAAAATCAAGTGTGGAGATCAATCCAGATGTGGGTGACAATACTGGCCGACCAGGTTAAGTGCTGCAAGCCGTTATCGACTCAGGATAGACATATTTTGCAAGCATTTCATGTTGATAAATCTGACCCTGTTACCAAGAATTGTAAGCTTGTGGTGTGGTCAAAGTTGCCAAGTGGATGGGTGAAACTTAACTGTGATAGGAGTTGTCAAAATAATCCAGGCACATTAGGAGGTGGGGGTCTTGTGCGTGATGAAAATGGTGAACTTAAAGGGGCGTAGTCAACTTATTTCGGTATTGGCACTAACAATGGTGCCGAGCTGAAAGCTATTTTGGAAGGTATACATATTTGTAAAACTTTATCTTACTAATGTGATTATTGAAAGTGAATATAATATTGTAGTGGATTGGTTTCGCAAAAATAAGTGTACTCTCTAGTATTTGTGGGACTATTGGGAGGAACTTCTCTTCGAACTTTAAGGTATGAATTTTCGAGTAGTGCATCAATATCGGGAAGGCAATCAAGCAGCTGATTATTTGTCTAAACAGGGTGAGCTTCAATGAAATGTCATCTACAATGATACAAACCAATTGTCGAGGTATTTAAAAGGCATTATTCGTATTGATATTTTGGGATTGCTGTACATTACAACTTGAGTTTGTTTTTTAGTTTTTTTGTATGTTCTGTTTCTTTTCTTTAGGCCTGTTTAGTGGTTTTGGTTTTTTTATTTAGGCTTGTTTAGCTTTCTATAGGCTTGTTTAGTTTTGTTTATTCTGGTTTTTTTGTTTTTATTTGGTTTGGATTTTTGGAGGTCTTGGAGTTCCTTATTTGTTAATCTCTCAGTTGCTTTGCGTGTAACCATGATTTTCCTCTGCCATAATTGAGTGCATATCAATAAATTTGGGACGGGGCTGCTATGAGGGTGGCTATCGGCTCTTTGAAAAAAAAAAACAAAAAACAACCTTCACCTTTTGACACGTAGCACACTTATCATTGAAGTGGGTGATGTCCTACTTTATCCCTTTCCACTGGAAGCCATTCTTGAGATCTTAATAGATCTTCGTGCCTCCAGGATGTATTGAATATGGTGAGGAATGGACTTCGACTAATATTCATACTTAAATTTCTGAATTAGCCTGGACTATTCGTTGCCCTCTCTACAACAAGGTTCCATACTTGCCCAAGCTGAAATGCAAAGGTCCTTTCCCTCTTTGGACTCTTCACCGAATCTTTAGTAGCTTTGGATCCTTTCTCTATTGGATCTCTAGTTCAATGAAATCACTCACCCTCCTACAATGCAGTGAGAATTTCCTCCTGTGGTGAATCATTCACTAACAAGTACCTTATTCCCTCAAGAAGCAATCCACATTTGTGGAAGCTTCCACGCCCTTCGACCTTGACATACAACTTAGTGCATCAACGACCAAATTAGCCTTCCCTAGGTGGTACTTGATTTCACACCAGTGATTCTCATGATCCTTGGCATCTATGGAATACAGTAGAATTTTATCTGTGAACACCACCAGAAACATATCCAAGAATGGTTGGAACACCCAGTTTATAATATCCATGAATGGCTGTTGGGGCATTAACTACCCAAATGGCATCACTGTAAACTTAAAACAGCTATACCTTGTTCGAAACGTTGTTTTTGGTATGTTGTGCTCCATAATCCACAATTGGTAATAACCAGACCTAAAATCAATCGCAAAAAACACCATAGCTCCTTGCAACTAGTCAAACAAGTCATTTATCCTTGTTAAAGGGTATCTATTCTTTATGGTCACCTTATTCAGCTTTGAATCAATGCACATCCTAAGGGTCATATCCTTCTTTCTAACAAATAGCACTGACAAGGCGATATACTTGGCCTAATAAACCCCTTTGTTAAAGCCTCTTGTAGTTGACTCATTAGCTCTTTCAACTTGATTGAGGCCATCCTATAGGGTGCCTTATGTACTGAAACTATCACAAATTTAAGCTCGATCGAAAACTCAACTTCCCTAGGAGGTGGTAGTCTTGGAAATTCTCCAAACACTTCTAAGAGCTCACTTACCACCGGTATACCTTGTACCTCCTTAGGCTCTTTCTCCTTAAGTACAAAGTGTACTAAATAGGCTTTGGCCATGCGTGCCAACTCCTTATTGGCTTGTAAAGAGGTAATTATTTCCAGCATTGATCACAACTTACTACCCCAGAATACTCTATATTCCATTCAAAACACTCAAAATGTCATTGTCCTTTGTTGGCAATCTATACTCCCGAAGTGTCTAAATAACCAGTCCATGCCTAAGATAACCTCAAAACCCAATAATTCAAATACTATTAAAATCTACCTCCAAGTTGATTTTGTGTATCTCCAAGGGACACTTTGCAAGCCTCTTGGTGTAGAATACGGTCTCTCTATTAGATAATGCTACTGAATTTTTTTGCTTCATGGGTTTTACCTGAAGACCGTTTATCCTAATGGACGTAAAGGCCACAAATGATTGGGATTCACTTGAGTCAAATAGGGTGCTTGTGCAGTAGTGCGATACTCTAACCATCCTGGAATGACCGGACAACTCAATGCTTATACTATGTTCCTACAAGTATTAACTAACTAACTAAAGTCGGGGTCTTGTACCTGTGATGATGCCTACTTCTTGGGGTGTCCTTGTCAACCTCTCTGGGAGTAAGGTTGTACACTTTTGCTTGTATTGCTTGCCTTTGATCTCTTTGTCCTTCACCAAGGCAGGTTCACTGCATTGGCATTGCCTGAGGGAAATCCTTGGCATAATATTTCGACTGCCTACACCTATATCATGAGAGTAGGGTCTGGCAACACTCTCTCTCATGAGCCTTATGACATAAATCGCACACTAGTGTCCTTCCTGATCCCATGCATAATTCGAGAGTGGTTGGCAAATATACTCCCATTCTTGACACAAACTTCTGAGGGAGAGCCAAACTATTTTCCTTGCTTGTGACGTCCTCCGTATTAGGCCAGTCAAGACGACCAACAAATTATGTTGCTCGTTTTCGATGATAGAGGCCACATGCACCAACTTCTAAAAATCCTTAATTTCCAGACACACTACTTGTGCTCTGAGAAGCATTTTTTGTCCATCCTAGAACCTCTTCATTCTCATGCTCTTCATTGAAACAAGGTGACGGGCAAACCTTCCTAGCTCTATGAAATTAGCAGCATACTACTCGATTGTCATGCCGCCTTGGGCCAAGTTAGCAAAGTACTTCAACTGTTGTTGTCTTATGATGGTGGGAAAGTATCAATTATCAAACTCTTTCTTGAATCTTTCTCATGAGGTCCTTTCCATCGCTCCCAGTTCCATAGTAAGAACTTGTCTCTTGGCACTCCACCAAAGTGTTGTCTCTCCTTGGAGCAAGTAGCTCACATATAACACCTTCTGACTTTTGGTGCAGCCAAACTCCTTGAAAGTCCTCTCAATTTCCATAATCCACCTGTTTGCCTTTATAGGACCTTTGCTACCAAA
This sequence comes from Carya cathayensis, assembly GCA_011037825.1. Taxonomy (NCBI): domain Eukaryota; kingdom Viridiplantae; phylum Streptophyta; class Magnoliopsida; order Fagales; family Juglandaceae; genus Carya; species Carya cathayensis. The sequence goes on along the minus strand of QGSO01000139.1, from coordinate 214,543 downwards.
GAATCCTGGGTAATGGTAGGCCAACAATCGTTCATATATGTACCCCAGTTGCTCATCCCTAGGGGAACTGACTTGCTGAATTTGCATGTAGTGTGATTAGAGCTCGTGTTGCTTTTGTAGCACATCTAGAATGTGACTAACTGCCCTTATTCGCTATCTCTCCCTTCAGCTGATGGCTCGCCCTTACAACTACCTATTTTGCCTTGTAGAACTCATGCTCATGCCATACTCAGACCCTGCCACATAACCCATCCTATCACTTCCTAGCTTAACCCTTACTTTCTATTAGTAGATCAAGCCTACAACACTTTAAAATTGAAGCGTACGATACTAAAAATCAAATCATATATCTCAGGTGATATTCCTATGTGAAAATATGGATTTACCTAAAGTTGTATACACGTACTCTAATACTAGGATTTGGTGCCCCGTTTTTATGTAAAGGACGTGGTGAGGATCTATGACGCCAAGGGTGCCAGCCGGTTGGCAATGCCCAAGATATAGATTGAGAATAGGCATGCAATATTTACAAGGAAGTGTACGTATAAGTGAATAATCATTTAAAATCGTAGTAGAATAGGTAAATGTATAGTAAGAGGTTAAACACTATTTATACTAGAGGTTTAAACCGAAAATGGGTTCATTCATTAATCACTCAAATATCCATATTTCACTTCATTTCCCAAATAATAATAATAATATATAGATTCATCTGTTTGTTCCCTATCTCCAAAAATGGAAAACCAAACATGATTGGTCACCGTACTAACTAGTGTAATTCCAAAGAAAAACAATACAATTACTTAATAACAGAGACAGACCTCCATATCTATTGCTGCGGCAGGGTTGGTCCTTCTTCCTTGGGTACCTCTCATGGGTCTACCTCTGCATTAAAGTCTACGGTTCTGATAAATGAAACCATAGGTATGTTAAATAGATATGACAAAACTCCTAATAAGAGACAATGTTTGTGAGGATATAAGGAATAGTTTACATGTAAAATGTTCGTGAACACATATTTATGCATGGCGAGGAATCACCTTCTAAACAAAAATACATATTTTCAAGGGAAAGGCGAAAAAACACCATCTGATTAAAATAAAAATATATAAGCATGACGATGAATCACCCTCTATGCAAAACAACACAAGTATATAAATATATCATTGTGGCAATTAATGACCCTCTTCCCAAGCCTGTAAAATCTCTTCATATCACTTCATATAGAATATCATCACAAAAAATCTCATCAAATAAAATGCCAAAAGTGGAAATCACTTCACCATTCGACTCGGGGAATCAATCCCACCCGACCAATGTACAAATTGATTCCCTTCTTTCAAATCATCCAGTCACACACAGAAATATACATGTTGCATTGGGCACATTCTACCCGGCCAACAAACTTGAAGACACCACACGTGATACTTTCAGAGAATTCTACTTCCCATCTATCAAGTGAGGCGAATACAAAAGTGTTCCATCCGGATCAGCATAAGGCATTCTCATTCTTGTGTAAAACTCATGGCATCATGTCATAGGAATTTGAGGTGCTACTTGCATCCCCCGAGGTGGGGGTGCCCGCTTTTTGCACCACGCCCCCCGCCCCTTGCTAGGTGTGGGATTTGCCCTTGGGATCTAGTGCTAGGGTGGGGCCCATTGTCCAGGTGCCGGGGGGCGGATTCGGACCCCTGGTCTATTCAGCCCAAATGGGCCCATGTCTCACTTGGCTTAGACCTTGTTCTATGCCCAAAAATAGGCTAGAACACATTTTTGGCCATTTTGGGCCCATATTTTAAAAAGCAAATGTCTAAAAACAAAAATAAAAATAAAAACTATATTTTACATATAACATAAAATGAAATATAAAACATAAAAATCTAAGTATTCTAATCTATTAAAATAATACGAATTAATCTAAAACTATTAAAAATTAATATAAAAATATTAGAATTTGTCAAATAATTTAAATGAATAGTATTACAATATTACAAATTGTAGCTAGTAAGATGACTTTGAATCTTGAGATTGGAGTTTAAGGGTGGTGGCTAGTGGGCAGGTGAGATTGTGAGATTATAAAACCTGAAACATTAATAGGAAAGTAAATTAGAATTATAAACAATATATACATATGTAAAAAAGTTGAAAACATAAAATCAAGTACAAGCCAAGTGAATTTATCAAGGATTGCAGATTAGACCATTAAGAATTTGGGATTAGGGTTGGGAAAGTGAGGCTCTGAGTCTGAGACTATAAAACTTGAAAAACAAAATAAGAAAAAAAATCATAAATATAAAATTATCTAGATATATAAAAAGTTAAAAAAAAAACTAAAATTACAAACCAAGATGAGATTTAGATCAAGATGAGATTATTGGGATTGGGCTGAGACTATAAAACTGAAAAAAAAATGCAAGAAAATTGATTAGAATTACAAAAAATACATAAATACTATGAATAAATAAGAGAACCATTAATGGTGGATTGAACTACGAAGTCATATTGCAACTTATGTAGATATAGGGGCGTTTGTCGAAATTGTCTCTATAAAAATTAAACTTGAATATATGTAATAACAAAATATATTATAAGTAAAAGTAATATTATAGCAATACCAAAGGTAAGAGCGATTACCAGATGTAGGCTGATCACCACTCGGCTCCTCCTCAGTATCCACAAAGTCTACCACATCTAGAATATGAATCGGCTTCCATTTTATCAATTTTGGATGCAAAATGCAAATCAATGCCTCCACAGTGGTAGGAGACAAAATCTCCTACATCTTTTGGATCATACTTTGTATACTCCTAAATTGTTCCCCCTACTACTCCTATTTGCCTTTTTTTTTTTTGAAAACCCAATCTTTAGTCTAGGTTGACCCTTTTCTGGTAAAGAATGTTGAATTGGACTCTTTAGCATTATTCATCTAAGTGGACCTTCAATCGGGATGTACCATGCCTCCTATCGTGACATCCATACACTTTTCCAACATGAAACACTTAGTTTGTGGGTTATTGGGCTCATCACCCTCTATTTTAGTGAAGTGAGAGCACACAATTGAAATTGGTTTCTTACTTGGTGGGCCGATGGGTGGCAATGTAAGGGTAGCGGTAGGGGTACGGGTAGGGATAGTGGTAAGGGAGTTAGTAGGGTCAGGATAGCTAGCACTCACACTAGTGGTTGGATTTGCCTTAATATCCATTTCCATTGACTTACAAAAACCTGATATGAAGGCATGATGCAAAAATCACACAACAAGAATAGTCATACAATCATTCTGGCATCAAAAAAATTTTCGGGTTTCAATATCGAAACCAAAACCCCAAAAATAAATTCAAAATTTCAATATTGAAGCCCCTACATTAATTTATAGAATTTAAGGGTGTCAACAAAATAGATTGATTAATTTGGAGTTTTAGATTGAAACCCAAAACTAATTTAGGGTTTCAATCCGAAACCCTATATTATTTTTGGAGTTTCAATATTGAAACCCTTAAATTAACTTAGGTGTTTGGATTGAACCCCTAGATGATTTTAGGGTGTCAAGTAATTCATCTAGGGGTTCAATTTGAACCCTAAACTAATTTAGGGTCTCAAATTGAAACCCTAGATTTACATCACAAGTTCACATGCAGATTATTACCCATTCACACAAATATCTCCATGGCATCCAAATCACAACTCCATCCTCCAAATCTATTAACAAATCCCATCCTCCATAGTTGATTCTAAAACATCCAATGTAAAACTCAGTTAATTTAGGGTCCTCGGAATACTTACAGAATGTAGGAGAGAGATACATGCTTGGTGACAACGATGGCAAAGTGTTAGAGAGAGAGAGGTCTGTGTGTGGGTGTGAGAAAGAGAGGTGAGAAAGCTCAGGAAGACTGAGAGGGGGAAGAGTAGACAAGGGGGTAGCTTTAGGCATTAATCAAAATGACGTCATTTTGGGGATGTCCAAAATGGCGTTGTTTTGACGTAAGTATAAGTTACATTATAGATTGGAGCCCAACTTGATCCGTCCCTCACACTTGTAGGGGTGCTCAGATGCGGGTGGCTTACCCTACCTCCTGCATTCAATGGATAGAGCCACCGCCTTGCCCAGGTGGGGGCAGCGCCCCGCTGCCCTCCCCTAGTAGGAATGACTCAGAAGATTCTCAAGCAGGTCCATGATGATTGATGCACGATAAGACTTACACACACCCAAAATCACCACATCACCATTACGAACCATTCACACATCAAGATCTCAAAATCATGATGTAAAGATATTTGTAAACATAATGAAGGAAAATATTTATTATTTCATGAGCAGAGAGGGAAATGTTATAAAATATGCAATGCAAATCCCATGACATACCCACGACATTTACCCACATTTCCCAACGCTATCTTGAAAAAGTTAACCTACCTGAAAAGTACTACGGCGACATTGTAGTCTTCCTCTTCTCTCCGTTAGTCTTTTGAAGTCACTTCCTTAAATTTGAAGGTTCTAGCTCCAAAGAAGATCCAACACTTTACAATCTCAAATGTGAGATTTTGACTTTTACCTTACGCCAGTTATAGGGCGAAATTGTCATTCCCTTCTGACTTTTGATGTGCCTGAATATGAGCCCTTTAGTCTTAGCCATCTATCTATAGGATGACAGAGATAGACTAATGGAAGAAGGCACACATGTCTCTACAGCTTTCCTTGTGTCCAATCCACCGTCCTTTCCCAAGTACAGGCCTTCTACATGGTGCTTGAGCATACCTATGGGTTCAGATGATATGGCCTATAGAGCCATAGCCTTTTTCCTGCAAACCTACTCCAGATGTGACATTTTAAATGGAGTGTGGGCTTTTGCGTTTGGTAATGCTTCCCTTGGAAAGCTCGTACATCCGCATGGGTCTTGTCCTTGATCGTTGCTGGCCATAGGCTCGTATCCGTTGCTTGCCATAGGCTTGTGTCTCACCCTTTGTCCGAGCTACCGGCCTCTTAAGCTCTTCTTGCCTTTTATACCAGCCTTTCTCACTTTCGTGTTTGCTCACCTGACACAAGGTGAAAAGTCCTTTGTTATACCCTACGCTAAGATTTGTCTACCATGCTTTCTATATGGTGTCTCTCGTCCTTTCTTTAGACTAGCTACACTCTATAGACCTTGTCTCCTCATTTTTCACCAAACCAATAAGGGAAGATCATCTTTGAATTCCACTTGCTAAGGAAAGGCTCTCTTCTTTGCCTTCCCTTTTCCCTTGGAAGGTGGTCTTTTCTCTTATGTAGGCGTGATCATCACAGTGACTCATTGCTATTAAATTATCTCACAAAAGATATTGGAGCAAGCATAATCTGTTTCACTATTGTTGAAAAACTATGGAAAGATTTGCAAGATCGATTTACCCAAGGGAATAGATTGAGTCTCCTTCAACTCAAGAACGAACTTTGTGCCCTAACACAAGACCAATCAATTGTAAGCATCTACTCAGTTTAGAGGATCATGGGATGAATTGTGTTCTTTACACAGATTCCTACCTATACCTGTGTACCTGGCTATTCTTGAGGTTCCTTATGCATTCTGCTTGAATACCAATAAAAGGAATATATTCTTTATTTCTTGATGGGCTTAAGTGACTCTTTCTCTCTCATATTAGGGACTAGGTTTCCCTCTTGACCATTTGCCTCCTATTAGCAAGGTAATGTCTTTAGTCCTACAAGAGGAGAAGAAATGATTTCTCACATCTATACCTTACATTGTTGAAACTAATGATTCTGGTCCTGTTAAGCGGTTCCATAATTAGCATTCTAAGCCAATCCAAACACACCATGTAAAAACTAGGCATACTATTGATAAATGTTACAAATTGCATGGCTTTCCCCTGATTTTCAATCCAAAAAAGGCAAGACTGCATTAGTCATTCAAGGGTTCAATATTTCTTTAGATCCAGCGGTGCTTGTTGATCAAATTTGGACTATTCCCTTCTCACAAGATCAATCTCGTCGTCACTTGTACTCATTTAGCCTTCTACAAATAATTCCTCCACACTTTGTCATGAATGTTGTTAGTCCAGATTATTATTTCCTTAACCTGTAAGGTAAGGTTTTATCTTCACTACCCAATTATAACAAGTCTAATCATCTTAGCCATTCTTGGATTCTTGATAGTGGTGATATTGACTACATAATCAATTCTTTTTTGCTATTGAATTTTGTTAAAACCCTTGTTATTACCTATGACAAATTACCTAATAGTTCTCTTATTCATGTCACACATACTAGTTCACTTAAGATGAGCATTTTTTTAACTCTTACTAATGTTTTAAAAGCTCCATCTTTCTCTTTTAATCTCATTTCTATTATTAGACTTATTTAATCTCAATCTTGTTTCTCTATTATTCTTCAAAACTATTACTTTATATGGGACCCAAGCTCTTGGAGGATGATTGGACTAGCTAAGTAAGTGGTTAGTATATATCATCTATTGAATTTCCCTATTTATGTGTTTTCTTCACAATGTAATGTATTTTTTGCTGTATTTACCTTTTTCAGTTGATTTGTTGTACTATAGTTTAGAGCATCTATCACTAGGAAGGATGCAACTAATTCACCACTTTGTACCAAGTATCTTAGTCCCTCCAGTCATGTGGGTGCCAGCTAGTCTTTCAGCCAGATCCCTTTCAAAATTGTATGTATGGGTCTCCCCCGCACACAGCTCATGCCATTTGAAGTGGCCCAGCTTAGCATTCATTCGCAAATCCTATAGTAAAATTGAGACTACTCGACCTTGGAGAAGGACAAGGCTCACTAGGTCAAAAATTAAAAATTCCCTCCAAGTATGATTTGAACCTACGACCAGTCATTTAACTTCATCATTGCTAGCAATGATGATAATGTTGTTGCTTCCATAAAAGTATTTCTTAGAAATCCTTTTTAGCTCAAGGATCTTGGTCCTTTGAAATTCTTGTCCATGTAAATATGCACTTAAGGTGCTTTCTAGTGTAGGCTTCCTTAGTGCTAAACCTATTTCTTTTCCCATGGATCAGAATTTGTACTTGTCCAAGTTTGATGAGACTCCCTTGACTAATCCTCTCACTTATAAAATGCATGTGGTTGACTTTCATATCTTACTATCACTAGGCCTGACTTGGCCTTTGTTGTGCAGGTTGAGTCAAATTATGGATACTCTCTGTGACACTTCCTAAGATAGTGATCTAGCTTCTACTCATTGAGTTCTCATAAACCTCAAGGATACTCGTGGATAGGGATCTTCTTTCCTACTATGGCTTCTTTTCAATTGAAAATTTCTTGTCATGCTAATTAGGTTGCATGTTGTGATGTCTAAGGATTTGTTACTGGTTTTTGTATCTTTCTTGGCTTTTCCCTCATCTCTTAGAAGTCTAGGAAACAATGTATTATGTCTAGATCCTTTACTGAGGTAGACTATTGTGCTACGACCACCACTACTTGTAAGCTTTTGTGTTTAGTTTCTTTGCAACATGATTTGACCATCCCTCCTCCAAACTTGCTCTCTTGTAATGTGACAACCAAGTAGTTCTTCATATTGTTGCAAACCCAATCTTCCACAAATGTAATAAACACATTGACCTCTATTGCCACATTGTCCATGACATATTACAATTTGGTATGCTCAAGACTTTATAAACCTTCTCATTCACATGTGGACAACATCTTTACAAAGCCTCTTGGTTTTGTTCATTTCTCTAGCATTCTTTCCAAGATAAATGTGCTCAATATCCACATATCATCTTGAGGGGGAGTATGAAAGTTATAGAAGGGTTTGCTATAATGGAAATAGATGTGTATAGTTAGTTATATAGTGTGTAGTCAATTACGCATATGTCATACAGTTTCTTATATTCTTATAACTATAAATATACTGTCAATGTAATGTATATGAACACATTAAGAGGAATGTACAAACACTTCGCTCCATCACTTCTTCTTTGAAGTCTCTCTCTTCAGCACAATCGTTCAAGATCATACATCCATGGTTCGAAGTCTAAGGGCCTATATGGGATTGTGGTATGAGTTTTAAAAAGTGCTTAAATAGTTTGAAAAGCTCTTTAATAGAAAAATTAGATTATTTGGGTGTTACCTATTACAAAAGTTTTAATCTCAAATAAGCTAAAAAGTACATTTGAGGAAAAACATCATTTCCTGAAACATGCTTTTTTGGATAATGCGGAATGTAATTTGAATTTTAAAAAGACTGTTAGTGGATGAAAATATTTATACAACTTTAAGATAATTACAAATTTCAAACTTTCAAAGATATGATCATGGTCTTTAAAAATTCAAATAACCTTCATTTCTACCTTAGAACACACTTTTTTTAATTGTTTCCAAACAAACATAATATGTTTAAAAGTGCTTTAAATATATGGTTACCAAATAGTAAATAAATTTTTAATAGTAGAACTTATTATTTTGAAGTTATAAACTATAAGCTCTAAAGCTATAAGCTATATTTTCTATCGCAATCCCAAACATGCAGTGATGCATGAAGTCCTAACACTAATAGTCACAATATGTAGTTGGAGGAATCCCATGAAGGTAGTTTAGTTCCACAAGTGATGACACTCCATTTAAACGGAGGGATGTAGTTCTTTCCCAGACTAATTTTGCCAACACTTCATACCCCTTTGAAAACTAGAAATTTAGGTGGCTAGTTCCAGTCATTCTAGCCCTCATAATGCCTATCGATGTTTCAAATGCCAAGGCATTGGTCACGTTATTCTAATTGTCCCAACCGTAAAGATTATTTCTCTTATGATGAAAAATGAAGGTGAGGAGGAAAAGTATAAATCAATATATGATGATGAAATAGAAAAAAGAGAAGAAATTGTGTATGCTGATCAAGGGGAGGATCTTTGGTGGTTTGAAGGAGCTTAAACAGTTTATGTATAAGATCATTTGCTTTGCAACAATATCTTTCATACAAGGTGTGCTTTCTCATGGCATTATATGTGATCATCAATGTAGGAAGTTGTTAGAACGTTGTTTCAAAAAAGATGTAACTTCTAAATGAAAGATCATCCTCAACCACACGAACCTTCTTAGCTTTGCAAGGATAAGGAGGTAAGGATCTGCAAACATTGTCTTGTTGAATTTTCTATTTGTAAGAATATTCGTATGAAGTGTTTTGCAATATCATTCCTATAGACATTCTTGTCATTTGTTCCTATGTCGCCCGTGGCAATATGATAGGAAGGTATATGTCTTATACATTATGAGTTAAAAAAATACTTAAGCCAATGTTAAGAATTGAGGGAAAGTTGTGTTAGGACCAACTAAATACGAAGTTGTCCCAAACCTTCTAATGTAGAGGGAAATAATTTTTTTTTTTTGGTCTAAAGCTAAAGTCGAAAGGGTCCTATTGGAGTTTAGTGAGAATTATGCCCTTAGTTTAAAAGAGAAGAGAAGTGTGAGATCCCCTCTATCATGCACACTTGAGTACTTACCTAATGAAATTCTATTTGGATTACTGCCCATGATAGATATAAAACATTCCATTAATTCCATTCCAATTACTACTCTTCTTAACAAGACAACCTACGAAAAGAAGGAAAAAAATATAAAATAGGACATGGTTTAAATCACATCATCTTATGCACACTATTCTTAAAAAAAAAAAAAAAAAGAATTTTAAGTTTTTAAAAAATAGGGGTGGTTGCCCACCCCATTTGGGGAGGTTTGGCAAACCTATTTGGAGTGGTATGTGGTCCCTTGACACTAGGGTGGCCATATCCACCTTAGCTAAGGTGGATTTTCACTGGGGTGGCCATGGTGGCTGCCTCCCTAAGGGCGACCAGATTTATGGTCGAAGGACTGCAAGAGTGGTAACTACAAATGGTCTTATAAATAATTACAGTTGGAGATTTTAGGAGTTTAAGCTTTACATTTTAGGGTCTTAGTTTTAAGACTTTAAAAAAAGTTTTTCGCTTTTTATAAAAATGTTAAAGTCTTTAGGTTGCAATCTGTGATTGTAGAATGTAAAACCTAGATTGTACATCACATCCTAACAGCAACCACACTCTAAAATGAGCCCCAAGGAGCAAAAGGAATTACAATGATAAGTAGGCTAGCTTATACCTAAGGGGTTGATTAGATACATGAGCTTATGTGTTGTTCTTGTTCTTCTTGCCTCTAAAATGTAGGGCTAGGCAAAACCTCTGATGGCTTCGACTCCGGCCGATGCTAGCTCCAAGTCTGAGTCTAACGGAGTCAAAAAATTTGAAGTTCGGAACCAAAGTTAGAGTTGCTCTAAAAAAAAATAATCAGAGTCAAAGTCGGAGTCAATATTGGCCCAGACCCCCAAACTCTGGCTCCGATATTTATACTTGATATATTTAATATTGCAATGTATATAATAGGTCAAGTGGCCTACTGGTTGAGACGGTATTTTGGCAATAGGAGAACCTACGTTCGAGTCCCCCAGTTCCATGTTTTGCAAATGTTTTTTTTAAGAAAATCTTAAATGACACTATTTTTAATAGGCTATATATATTCATTTCTTTCAAAACCCTTCGCATTTACTCTCTTTTCTCTCTTTCCCCTCTAGTGCCTTCACTCTTTCTGTTATGTCTGCCACTCCATCATCACCTCCACATTCTTTGATTAGACCGAGTCAAATGCCATTCTCTTCCTCTTCTTCATCTTCTCCATCATCCCTCTTCCTCTGGTCTTCTTTGAGCTTGCTTGCTTGGCTAGCTTGAACGCTTCAAGATTCAGCCTAAGGCCAAGTTATCTTCAACTCAAGTGTTTTGTTGCTACAAGGATGTCATGTGCATGTTCTTCCTCATCATCGGTCCCTTGTAGGTTATCTTCAACTCAAATGTTTTGCTACCACTCTATCTTTTTAGCTTTATTTTTTCATATAATTTCTTTATGTGGGTGATTTTTGCAATCTAATTTGGATTATTTTTGTTTCTGTGGGTGATTTTGGCAATCAAATTTGGATAGGGTTTTTTTTTGGGTGTAGGCAATTTCTCTTTGTGGCTTCGACACTCTGACTCTAACTTCAATTCCAAAAACTCCAATCGAAGTCAGAGTTAGAGCTCAACTTAGCCACCGACTTTGACCAGAGTTGGGCATTCCAACTCTGTTGGAGTTGAAGCCCAAAACTACTAAAAAGGATGGATTGGAACTAGAGGCATTTGACGTCCCAAATGGTATAACCATCCATTTATACAATTCATCTTGAGTTTTGAAAGCCGTCTTCCATTAGCCTCCTAGTCTCATTTGAATTGATGATACCAACTTCTGAGATCAATCTTCAAAAAGATGGTAACCATGCAATAGAACAAAAGGTCATCAAGTTGCCAAATTGGATGTTTAATACTTGATTGTGGCCTTGTTCACTACTCTACTATCTACATACATGCTAAGATCCATAATTGAATAATGCTTCCCCTCACCAACTCCTTAGCTATAGACTTGTCTTTATAAATCTTCTTGCTTATTATGGATGCCTTGTTAGGAAGAGCAACACTAGCAATGAAATAGATGCAATGTGATGTAGGAGGATCCAAGTCAGATGATGTTGAGTTGTCAGATGGCACATTATTAGTGCTGAGATACCTTAAGTTGGCAGATCAATGCAAAGATAGCAGGTAATCGTGATCATTTCCTAATTGAGGCTGTTTTGAGTGCATTTTGGTATTTTGGTCATAACTGTGGCTATATGTATCAGAACCGCATATATACTGCAATTCGGCAAGCTCTTTTCGGTGCGCACATCGTGGCCATCTAGTTTTGCTCGGTGCGTATCTTTTCTAAGGTCAAAATCCACTGTTTTTCTTTCCGAATCCCCATTTTTAGTTATTTTTTTTCCTTTTATGGTAATATTTCATTTATCGTTTAGGAAGTGATTCTGAACTCAATTTAGGCCAAATTTTGGTAGATTATTTCTTTTATTACGTATTTAATTTTGGCATGATTATTGTGATTTTGCTATTTTTGGTAAAATTTTGATAAGGGCGATTTTTAAATATACAGCCCAGCTTGTGGGTTGATTTTCGATATTTTTTTACTTGATAATTTTGAATTGAACATCAGAGGGGTTTCTCTGTATTTTTACGTGATTGTCTTGTGTTCTTCCTTGTGAATTATCTGTTGAAACTAACTTGTAGAATAATCGCTATTCTGTCCAACATCATAATGTTTTATATCTTTCATGGGTAGTAATCCAAATAAAATTTCATCTAGTACAACATCTAAAAATTCTTGCAACCAAATGTTCATGATGGGAGGCATCTCTCTCATACTTCTCATTCTCTTCTAAAACAACAAGGGCATAATTCTCACTAGACTCCAACATGGCCCCTTCAACTCTAGTTTTAGACAAAATTATTTCCCTCCCCGTTGCAAAACCTCTATGAAAATGATGCCAAAAAATGTGGAGAAAAGTGAAAGAATGACAAAGTAAGAAGGAAAAAAAAGTCCAATTTATAAATAAAACTCACCACCCCAAGGAAATCCATCTAAGGGATTAGAGTAGTTGTAATCACAATTCAAGGACAATTTGCACGAGATACGAAGTAACGAAACTCAGGGCTAGCCTTCCATTGAGTTGTAATCACTACAATTCTAAACACTAGCATTGGTTTAGCCAAATGCTAGTGTAATGGAAAATTGGCTAAGATGTCCCAAAAATACTCTACATTGGCTAAAATAATAAAAAATAATAATTTAACCAACCTCATAGCTAACTCTATGGGATAAAATTGATTATAGTTACCTAAAGCCATCTGAATGTCCTTTTTAGCTCAAATTTGGCTACAATTATGCCCAAGCCAAAGCTAATGCTCTAGGTGGTGGGAAGTTTAATGATGTTTTAAAACATAACTCACTGGGTCCTCTCCTTCCTTGAAGGGTGAAGTTTTTCTCCCTACATAGAGGAGGGTCTCTTAGGCTGGTATATTCTAGTCTGAAGAGGGTGTCATGGCTGAGGAGTTGGCAAAATAGTGGGAAGGCCTTAGCCTTACATATCAGGAAAAAAAGGAGGTGAAGTTGTCTTCTTCTATCCTGGATAAGGCAAAGGCATGAGGAGATGCTGTTTGTTTGCAATAGAGAAGCATTCAAAATGACTATATCAAGGATTTGGCAAACTGAAGAATAGCTGCAATATACTGACATAGGTGAGAACAAGTTTTTGATTGAGTTTCAAAAGTAAGTAGACCTGCAGAGGGTAATCTATGGGAGGCCATAGTCTTTTGATTGATAGCTTGTGTGCCTGTAGGAGTTTGAGGATACTTTACCTTTGAATGACATCCCATTCAACAAGGAAGTTTTTTTATTACAAGTTCATAAAATGCCAATGGCATGTATGACACAAGAAGTGGGAATTCAGATTGGTGATGGGTTGGGAAAGTGTTGAAAGTTAATGTAGATCAAATGGGACTTGGGTGGGGATAATTCTTAAGGCTGAGAATGGAAGTGAATATCACTACAGCTCTAATGAGTGGTACTTTTAATCATTGATGGACAACAAACTTGGATCCAATTCAAGTACGAGAGGCTACCAAACTTTTGCTTTAAATGATTAAGCACTCTAAAAAGTTCTACCTCAGAATGACAGCAACTAAAGGTGATGAAGTAGATCAGTCGCAATATGGACCGCGGCTACATGCTCCTACTACAAATCTCAGTGGGAATAGTCAGAAGAGATATGGTGGTGCAAGAGGTCAAGAAGAGAAGGAAGATGGCCAACCATGGCAGACTGGTGAGAGTGACAAGAATGATGTCCAAAAAGGAAAGTCTTCATCACAGGAGCAATTTCAGGAAGTAAAAGGAAGGTTTTGTTCAAAAGGAAATGGCAGCAAAGAAGGAAGGTGAGCAAGGATTAAGGAAGAGAAAGGATTCTATGGCTTTTGCAACTCCAGGAATTGGGGATTGGGAAAGGGAACAATTTCCAAAATGTATGAAATGAAGGCTAGAAGGGAAGTCAGTCTTACTCATTGTGAAACTTTCATAAAAAAGGAAGGTCTCAACGCAGTGGTGGCAGCTACTAGTCACAGTCAGCGAGATAGCTTAATTGGGACCCATCACTTAGAATCCACATTGGCTTCCTAATTAAGTTCATTAGATAAATTCTTGGCTGACCAGGTTCTTATTTTGGAAAGATAAAAGAAGACAAGTTGGAAAAGAAGAGCAAGGGACAGGTTTTATGCAGAATTTGTCAATGAATCTAGTAAACAAGTGGAAGGTATGGTGAAAGGAAGAGGATCTCTAAAGGAACCTGGGATGATATTCACATCACTAATGCTTTTAAAAATATAAATGTGAGGAGATGGATGGGACAAACTCAAATGATAAAGAATAGGTGGAGACTATTATATAGCCTCATCAACAGCCATGAACTGCCTAAGTTGGAATTGCCAAGGGCTTGGGAACCATCGTACAGTTAGAGATCTTAATCTCATGTGGAAAAATAAGGCCCCAAAATTTATTTTCCTAATGGAAATAAATTGTAGAAGGAACAAGATAGAGAGGATTAAGAAGAGATTAATGCTTGATCACAACTTTATAGTGGACTATAGAAGGCTTAGTGGAGGGAATGCTTTCTTATGGAAGGATGATGTTGATGCCAACATGGAGTCATACACTTAGAATCATATTTCCCTCAGAGTTAAAAATGTAAATGATGGGAAGACTTGGATACTTACTGGTTTGTATGGAAGCCCATCTACTGTTAAGAGGCAGGAAAGTTGGCAACTCCTCAGAGGACTAGAACCTGAAAGTGAATTGGGGTGGTTATGTGTTAGAGATTTTAATGAGATGATTAGCAACAATGAGAAGTATGGGGGAGCTCTAAGATCCTATAGTCAAATGAAAAATTTTAGAATGGCAGTGGAAGAATGTGAATTGAGTGACTTGGGTTTTGTTGAATGTGGATTGAGTTACTTGAGTTTTGCTGATAACAGATTTACCTAGTCCAATAATATATATAGATAAGCTTTCACTAAAGAAAGGCTAGATAGAGCCTTAAGTAGTAATATATGGTCTGAGTTTTTCCCTAGAACTATGGTTCATATATTACCTGCACAAAGTTCTGATTATTATCCAATTCCCATCCCTATGGACAATATTTCTAATGACATGATCAGCAACCTAAAACCTTTCAGGTATGAAGCTAGCTGGGCACAAAGAAATGAATGTGCCAAACTTATTAAGGAGGAGTGGAGAAAACCGAGGCTAGCAGAAAACAAGCTCAATTACACTACTGAAGGCCAAAAGAAATGTCAGCAAAAATTGTTGAACTGGAGTAAATAGCTAGTTGGCAATTCAAAGAGAGAAGTCCAAAAAAAGTTGGCACATATTTCCAACTTGCAGTAGTCTAATAAAGGGGACATGAATGATAAGATAAAAACAAAGCAATAGGAAGTTGACAAGCTCCTTGAAGAAGTCAATATGAAGTGGAAGCAACATGCCAAACAGAGATGGCTAAAGGAAGGGGACATAAATACTAATTTTTTTCATCAATGTGCTTCTCGTAGGATGAAGGCAAACAAAATTTGAAGACTTATTGATGAAAATGGTTAGAAGGTCACACTACCAGAAGAAATCTATCAGCAGTTCCAAAGATTTTTTCAGGGCCTCTTCACAACCTCTGATCCAAATAATATTGAAGAGTGCTTGGCAACTATGAATGTTAGCAACTATGAATGTTAGAGTAAGTAAAGATATGAATAGGGAGCTTATTAAACCTTATACTTCTCAAGAGGTTAAAAAGGCCTTGTTTCAAATGAATGGCCTAATCTCACCTGGTCCTGATGGCTTTCCAGCAGCCTTCTATTAGCAGCACTGGAGTACAGTGGAAGAGCAAGTTAGCGAGTCAGTGTTATTTGTACTTAATTCTAAAGGATGTATATGACATAGATAACACTTTTATTGCTCTAATTCGAAAAACGAATAACTCCACTAAGGTGTCTGATTTCAAGCCTATCTATTTGTGTTATGTCATTTATAAGCTTATTTCCAAAATCCTAGCTAATAGGTTGAAAAAGGTTTTACCAAACATCATCTCTCAAAATCAATTAGCCTTTCTTTGTGGCAGACTCATTTATGACAATATCATTATTGCTTTTGAGGCAATACATACTATGAAATGCAAAATAGTAGGGAAAGAAGGGTACATGGCTTTGAAGCTTGACATGAGTAAGGCGTATGATAAAATTGAATGGAGGTTTCACAGATCAATAATGTGCAAAATGGGTTTTCATACAAAGTGGGTAGATTTGGTGATGAGCTATATAGAATCAGTGTCCTATTCTATATTGGTAAATGGCGTCCCTCAAAGCTACTTCAATCCATCTAGGGGTATTAGGCAAGGTGATCCCCTATCACCTTACCTATTTATTCTGTGTGCAGAGGCTTTGAGTACAATGATAAGAAAAGCTGAAGATGAAGGAGTGATTACTGGGGTTTCTTTTGCAAGAGGAAAAGTTAGACTCTTATCTATTTTTTGCAGATGATAGCCTTTTATTTTGCAAGGCTAATGCTATAGAATGGAGCAGACTTTTCACTATCCTAAAAGTTTATGAAGAAGCCTTAGGACAAAGATTGAACCTTGAAAAGACCTCAATCCAGTTCAGTAGAAACACTGCCAAGGAAACTCAAGACTTCATTCTCAGTATTGCTGGTGTGAGATCAACAATCATATGAGAAATACCTTGAGTTGCCAACAGTGGTGGGAAGAGTAAGAGAATAGTCTTTTAGAAGAATCATGGATTGAATGAGAATGAGAATTAGTAGTCCAAAGGTGAAAACACTTTCTCAAGCAGGAAATCAAATTTTCCTTAAGGTTGTAGTGCAAGCTCTCCCAACATATAGCATGAGTGTTTTTCAAACTGCCTAGCAATTTGTTTAGAAATATCAACAGTGTTATACAGAATTTCTAGTGGAGACAACAAGAGGCTAAGAGGAAGATTAATTGGGTCTCATGGAGTACAATGGGGAAGGCTAAATTAGTAGGAGGTATGGGGTTTCAAGATTTGGAAGGCTTCAATCTTGCACTGCTTACTAAACAAGGCTGGAGGCTGATTCAACACCCTCAATATTTAGCATCTCAAGTTCCAAAGGCCAAGTATTTTCAAGGATCTTCTTTTTTGAATGCTAGACTGGGACAAAAGCTTTCATATATTTGGAGGAATATTTTGGCAACCAGGCATCTAATTGAAGCTGGAACTTACTGGAGAATAGGCACAGGTGTAACAGTCAATATTTGGGATGATAAATGGCTTCCAAAGCTCACACCATAAAAGGTTCATAGTCCTGTGTTGATACCAGACAGCAAGGCCAAAGTCTAGGAGTTGATTGAGGTAGGTGAAAAGAAATGGAGAACTGAGCTGGTGGAACAAATTTTTTAGAAGGAAGAAGCAGAAATAATAGCACAGATTCCTCTTAGTTCCTTTAATAGCCCTGATAAACTAATTTGGAAATGTACATCTATTGGTCTATTCATTGTTAAGAATGCCTACCATATGCAGAAGGAACTGTTTTTGGCTACAAAGGGCCAGGCCTTGAGAAGTAATAGATTTTAAAAGGTGTGGCAGTTGATTTGGAGTTTGAAGGTCACTCCAAGGGATATGGTCTTTCTTTGGAGAGCATGCTTAGAAGCCTTTCCTACTCAAGTTAATTTGTTTAAGAGGAAAATAGTGAAGCATCCAAAGTGTCTCATCTATTCTAATGAAGAAGAGATTATTGTTTGTGCTATTTGGGAATGTGAATCTACTAACGATGTTTGGTGTTAGTGTTCAAAAAGGTTGCAAAAAAGTCATTTCTTTCACAATAATTTGTTGAAACTAATAGAGGCTAAATGTCGGATACAATGGAAACTAAACTGTTGCAGGAATTTGCAGTGGTAGCAAGAAAGATTTGGTTGAGAAGAAATGAACTCATATTCAATAAAGAGTTCAACCATCCTAACAAAGTAGAGAGTGCAGATCATGAAACTTTGCAATTGCTACACAAACCTCATTGTTAAGGACCTCGGTCTAGTCCTTAAACATTAGGGTCCTCAAGCTTGCCTTGTAGTGATGGTGACTGAATATGCCTAGCTGACTTGCTTGGCCTTGAACTAGAATGGCAATGGAGGGTACCTAGGGTTAAGAAGGTATAGTGTTTGGGGGGAAGAAGAGAATATGCGGATGATGATGGGGTGAGCTACGTGTTTAATGCATGCAATGATTGGGAACTCAAAGGCACGGTGTGTGCTTTTTCTTGGAGGTGTAGCCGAAATGATGGGAGCTAGTGAGATGGATGGAAGTGGGGTTAGGTGTGAGGTTAGGGTTTCTCGAGTTGGTAAGGGACAACTTGGCTTTTGGAAAGGCAAGTTGTCTAGTTACCCCTTTTGGGTGGCGGCTAGGGTTTGGTGTCCTAGGGTTGCCCAATTTGGATGGGACAACTTGGCTAGTGGAAAGGTGGATGTTTAAGGTAGGAAAATGGATAGGAGGTGAACAGCTAGGGTTAGTGAAGGTAGGAAAGTTTAAATTGGTTAAGAGGATGAGGGAAAGTTGGTTTGGCCGTGTATGGGTGTAAGGAATATTTGTGAGTGTTTGGGAAGTGAGAAAGCTTAAGGAAAGTTATGAGCAAAGTATGAACATGATGAACATGGCAAGAACATGAAGAACAACGCACATGCAATGAAGATGATAATGGAAGATATATATATATATAAGATGATAATGGAAAACAATGCAAGATAATGAAATAAAACAAAGGAATGGATAACTTGAACCACTTCTATTCATAGATTGCAAGAAGTGTTTCTCTCTATGGGATTCATGGATTGCACCCACTAGAGCCCAAGTACTTGGCACCGAAAGTTTCTCAAGAACAATACAAGACTTCCACAATGAAAAATGTCCAAAAGTCCTTCTTAATGGCTAAGTGTCATATTTATAGCAGAAACCTAGATGCAAGATCATACGGAATTAAGGGCTTGGATGAGCCCCACGTGGCCCTTGGCATGGCTGGGTCCGTGGTGGCTTGAGCTGGTCTGGTGCTAGTGGCATGGCCTTGGTGCTACGTGGCATGTGCCTGGGCACTGGCTTTGCTAGTGCAGGGCAGGTGCAGGTGCCTGCGCATGGCCTGGTCAGGATAATGCCACGTGGTGAGCTGTCTGGCCTGGGGTTGTGTGCATGCTGGGAATGCACAGGACCACTAACCTCGCTAGGCATGCGCATTGGCCTACACATGCTGGCTTGGTCTAGGTAGTGCTGCATGCTACGTGGCTTGGCATGGCGTGCTGGGCATGCGCATGGTCTAGCCTGTGGCTAGGCATGTGCATGGGTTGTGCGTGTTGGTCGTGCTTGCTGGGCATGCATGTTGTGCTTGTTGGCCATGCCATGGCATGGCCTTGGTATGCTTGGGAGCCAGTTGCATGGTGTGTGGGCGCCATGGCTAGCACATGGGCAGCCTTCCTCGAGGTCTTGGCAATAGCCAAGTAGTAGTACATAAACCATGTGGGAACCCCCTCCTATGCACACTTACAAATTAAAGTGGGATGCAACTGTAGATACGATTTAATCTAAAATTGGAATTATGTGGTGAGACTATAATGGAAGGATTATTGCAACTATGAGGAAAAACAAGTGTCCTTTTCTAAATCCTTTATCGGCTGAAGCATATGGGGCATTACAAGCAACAACTTTTGGCTTGAAATTGAGAATAAGAAATATTATTCTTGAAGGGAACTCCCTTCAGATCATTCAGGCCTAGAAGAAGGATGATGCTGCGTGGACTAGTACAGGATTGCTTGTGTCTGAAGCTGAGGAGAATTTCAATAATTTTGTCAAATGGGATACTCTTCATATTAGAAGAAATGTCAATGTTTTTGCACGTCTTGGCAAAAGATGCTTTATTCATTTATGATGTAATTGTTACTACGGAGGAATCTCCTCCATTATTTCAGATTTGATATAATGGAATGAGCTAAAAAGCTTCCTTTCAAATAAAAAAAAAAAAGTAAAAAAGAGGGATGCTCCAGGTGGTGAGTTTTATCCATTATTTGAATATATTTCTTGTTTACTCATTTTTTTCCACATTTTCAGGCACTTAATTCAAAATATAGTATACTAACATAGCTGTAGTTGATAGTGTAAGTAGTCTAATAGCATTTTTTCCCCTTTTTCTGGAACAAATTTTTTTTTTTTTTTTTTTATAAGTAAAATCAAATTGTATTAATCAAAGAATAGGCATAGCCAGGTATTACAAAGAAGGCCCTACTTTATGTATGGGCAAAAGAAACAAGGAAATCATGAAAGGTTTGACCATGAAAGTTGATGGCAAAAGCCCAAGTACACAGAGTTCTAAAGAAAAAAGCTCTGTCTCAGGCATAACCCAACCCAACTCTAGTCGATTAAATACCTCGTTCCATAGCCCTCAAGATATATCACAGTGTAATAAGAGGTGATCCACCATTTCACCCTCATTCTTGCACATACAACACCAATCTGCGATGATCACCCCTCTTTTCCTCAAATTATCTGTTGTGAGAATCTTACCTAAAGAGGCAGTCCACGCAAAAAATGCAGCTTTGAGAGGCGCCTTATGTCTCCAAAGTTTTTTCCAAGGGAACTGAATAGGATGTTCTTGTAGAAGAGACTTATAAAACGAGCGAACTGAGAACATACCCTTACTAGTTGGTAGCCACCACAAAAAGTCCCCCTGCTAATTATTATTTTGGAGGGAATACAACAAACTAAGAAGAGCTTCTATGCTATCCATTTTCCAATCATTTGCCGCCCGGCTGAAGTTGATGTTCCACTGGATTTGTCCCCCTACTATTACCCTCACTTCCTCCACTGAAATATCTTTAGCATTAGCGATCCTGAATAGAGCAGGAAATAAATCCTTTAAAGCTACATTACCACACCAAACATCTGGCCAAAATTTAATTCTGGCTCCATCACCTAAGCGTAGTCTCGAATGGCGAGAGAACACCTCCCATCCTTTCCTTATGTGCTTCCACAAACCCACACCATATGCCCCTCTCACTTCATTGGAGCACCATCCTCCCCATGAGCCACCATATATACTCTCTATCACCATCTTCCATAGAGCTTCTAGTTCTTTATGGTATCTCCATAGCCATTTTCCAAGTAACGCTCGATTAAAAGTTTTCAGGTTTCTTATGCCCAACCCTCCGTAAGAAATAGGGCTACATACGTTCTCCCACCTGACAGGTAAAATTTAAATTCCTCGCCTATTCCCCCCCACAAAAAATCCCGTTGTAGTTTCTCAATGCGTAGCGCCACACTTGCTGGAATTGGAAACAAGGACAAAAAATACGTAGGTAGGTTGGAAAGTGTACTCTTTATCAGAGTAATCTTTTCACCCTTCGACAGGTACATTCTCTTCCAACCTGCTAAGCGACGCTCTACTTTCTCAATCATGGTGTCCCAAACAGAGGCCGCTCTCGAGGTGGCTCCCAACAGAAGGCCAAGGTATGTCATAGGAAAAGAGGCCATCTTGCACCCCAAGGTTTTAGCCAACTGTCTTAGATTTTGGACACTCCCAACAGGCACCATCTCTGATTTGTCCAGATTCACCTTCAACCCAGAAGATGCTTCAAAATAAAGTAAAAGGGCCTTTAATACTCAAACTTAATTACGATTTGCCTCACAGAAAAAAAGTGTGTCATCTGCAAACAATAAATGTGAAATGTTAATGGAATCCCCTCCCGTAGGTTCAATCGAAAACCCTGACACCCTCCTGTTAAGTACCAAGGTTGAAGTCATCCTGCTTAGTGACTCCATCACAATAACGAAAAGTAGAGGTGACAGCGGGTCTCCTTGTCTTAGGCCTCGTGTGCTGTTGAAGAAACCTGCTGGGCTTCCATTTAAAATAACTGAGTATTTCACCGCAGAAATACACCAGCGTATCCAAGATCGTCATTTCTCTCCGAAACCACATCTCCTAAGGAGATCGAGTAAGAAATCTCAGTTAACATGGTCATACGCCTTCTCCATATCCAATTTGCAAAGTATCCCTTTCTTGCCAGATTTCAATCTACTATCCAAACATTCATTTGCAATAAGCACTGCATCGAGGATCTGTCTATCTTTTACAAAGGCATTTTAGGACTTCGAGATTATCTTTCCCACCACCTCACTAAGGTGATTAGAAAGCACCTTAGAAAGAATCTTGTATACCCCATTTACTAAACTAATGGGTCGAAACTCCTTAATCTCCTCAGCCCCAACCTTCTTCGAAATCAAAACTAAGAAAGTGGCATTAAGGCTTTTTAAGAATCTTCCTTCCGAGTGGAACTCCTGTAAGACCTTCATGAAGTCATCCCTTAACACATCCCAGCAAGTTTGGAAGAAACCCATAGAAAACCCATATGGACCCGGGGCCTTATCTTTCGCCATTTTTCTTAGCACATCCATTACCTCAGCCTCCTCGAACGATCTCTCCAAACGGTTGTCTTCCAAAGGATCAATAGAATCAAAGACCAAACCATCAAGTTTAGGTCTCCAACTCTCAAGTTTAGGTCTCCAACTCACCTGCTCCGACAAAACTTGCTCAAAATAACCAACTACATGAGAGTTAATAACATTCTCTTCCTTGCAAAGAACCCCGTCAATCTTCAATGTTTCGATATTATTGGCTCTCCTGTGTGAATTGGCTATCCTGTGAAAAAACTTGGTATTCCGGTCTCCTTCCTTCAACCATAAAGCTCTAGATTTTTGCCGCTACGAAATTTCTTCCAAAAGGACGATCCTCTCAAGATCCACAACTAAGCCTAGCTTTTGGGCTAATTCCTCCTGTGTTAATGTCCGCGATTCTTGTAGCCTTTCCAACTGGATCTCTCGTCTTACTTTCCTTTTGTACCCCTATATCGCCAAAAGACTGTCTATTCCACAATATCAAATCTTGTTTTAAAGCTTTCAATTTACTTGCAAACATGAAACTAGGAGTACCCTGAAACTGGTAGGAAGCCCACCATTGTCTAACTTTATCCACAAAACCTTCCGATTTCAATCACATGTTTTCGAACTTAAAATACCTGTGTCTTTTTTGAATTCCCCCACAATCCAGCATGATAGGCCAATGGTCAGAACATAGACGAGGAAGTCTCTTTTGCCAAACCTCTGGAAAATGACTTTCCAACTCTGGGGAGATTAAGAAACGATCCAAGTGAGACCACGTCTGATTATTCGCTCACGTACCTGAACCCCCGCCAAGGGTAAGTCCACCAAATTCAACTCGAAAATGCACTCTGAAAATTCTGACATAGCTGGTCTCATTCTTCTGTTGCCAGAACACTCATTGGGAAATCTTGTTACGTTAAAGTCTCCACCAATGCACCATGGAAGATCCCACCAGCTATGTATGCCGACTATTTCATCCCATAGTAATCTGCAAACGGAGTCTGTATTGGGCCCATAAACACCTGTAAAAGCCCACAAAAAACCATCGGCCACACACCTGAAAGAACATGCCACCGAGAAAGACCCAATGAACTCCTATCGTTTTTCCACCACCCTTCAGTCCCACATCACCAGAACGTCTCCTAAGGCCCCATCCGCTACCAAATAAACCCAATCCACGTGTACACAACTCCATATGCTTCGTACAATTTTTGTCGTTATAACTTTCAACTTTGTCTCTTGCAAACAAATTATGTCCGCTTTCCACCCTCGCAGTAAGTTTCTTATTTGAAGACGCTTACTGGCCTCGTTTATTCCACGGACATTCCACGAGACAATTTTTGGTTTCATTTAAGATAAATCAGCCCCTTCCCCTTAGACCTTCCCTACTTGACCCACCTTCCGAATTCATCGACCAAGTTAACCTCTTGAGTTCCCGTTGTTTCTTTGAATCCGCTTTCCTATGTTGTTGGTGTCCCGCTTCGATGGCGGTGAGTAGCGTCATGAATTGTTCCTCATAGCCTTCGCATTTGAAACCCACCAACTCCTGAATATCCCTCACAATGTCAAAAACCCAGTCCGAAACACTTGACTGATCTGGAAACAGGAAATTTAGAGGGAGGGGATTCTGTAAATTGAACTCTAGCTGTTCCTCTAGACCCTCTCCCCTATTCAGGAAGCCCACTTGGTTTTCCTCATCAGAGAGGAATAGTTCTTCACTGTCTGAATCCTCTGTTACCCCTTTCTCGTTGACCACCAACTCTGGTGTCTCACTTATCTGCACTTTGGAGCTTGTCAAGCCATCAACTCCCCCCATATACACCATCGACAACTTCTGTGCTGTTCCCAGGGGCGACACTTCGTTCGGACCTGAAGAAAGGGCAAGCTCCCTCTCTGCCGTACCCTCAGGAACTTTATTTTCACTGACCCCCACCACAAATACTCCAAAACCCAACTCAAAAGGACTCGCCGAGCCTCCATCTTCCACCCTCGAGACCATCGACAGATTCTGAGTTGAAAACGACGCTAAAAAAGGTTCTATCGACGATTTCAGCTTCTCAGAGTGTTCCGTTCGAGCCACCGGCGATACCACCGCCATCACCGGCGTCGTCTGTTGCCGATGCGAGGACTTCGGCTCATTTGCCGCCCTCTGGTGGCTAGCCGGCATCAGCCTCAGCCCAGTTGGCTTCGCTCCAGCCTTCACGGGGCCAACCCGGGCCTTCCATCTTTGCTGGATACTGGGCATGTGTGTGGGCCTACCCCGGCCCACCCTGCCAGAGACCTTATGGACACCTGGGGCCTCACAGGCCTGAAAGCCCGGCCCTTCTCCCATCTGAAGCCCCCTATGCCTCCCACGTGAGTTTTTAAAAACCTCCCCCTTAAACGCACCATTTGTGGAGCCTTTAAACACACCATTTTCCCCAAAGCTCCATATTTCCTGCCTTTCCTTATTAAGCCCGACCATCCAGACAACCTTTTCCATTTCCCTCTGCAACAACTCTATTTGCACCTGCAACTCCCTCACCATACAGTAAACGTCTCTTCCATAGTCCCTCTCTCGTGACAGACCCTGAGGGGCTCGATGCACGTCGCCTTCACAGTCCCCCTCACCTGCCCCATGTCTCGGACCACCATCTGCCGGAACAAGAGCCTCTCTGTAGGACTTGCCTCCCCCCTCTGTCTCCCTCCATGACTGCCTCTATACAACTCCATCAGACCCCTCTCTAACCTCCTTTGAAGCTTCCATGACCAACTCCTTCATTTTCCACCAACCTCTTCCCTCCACTTCTTTCGGGATAATAATTACACTTTTACGTCCGCCATCCCCAAAGACTACCACCTCTAGAAAACTTCCACGAAAATTATGGCGTCTCTGAGCTATGAAGCACCGAGACCCTTATCTCCTGGAGGCATAATAATCCTTCCTTTCACCCTTTGCACAGTCCTCCAGCACCCTCCCTAGCCATCTTGCAGAACCCAACCCCAACAATAACTCCTGCTTACACCTTTTTCCTCTCAGTAATACGAACCAGGCCACCTTCTCTCACGACAGAAAAAAGCTTAGATTCAATCACTAACTCCCGTAAGGAAGACATCAAAACACTTTATCAATCTTATACTAACTAGCGCCCATCATCAGCAAACGAGCAAGAAAACAAAAAAACTGAAGAATTTCTACGTTAACTTTTCCACACATGTACGGAGAGAAAACTCTTGGAAATACACCATTTCCACACTTTAACTTCTAGAGAAATTCAGGTTGGTTAGCATAAAAACACCACATTCAAGGACATTTATTCTCTAATGTTAATTCATAGATGCCACCAGTAGAAATAGAACCATCACTTCGCTAAATTAGCGTTGTTTTATTTATTTATTTATTTTATTTTATAAATAGAAAAATTCTACTTATAACATCAGTCCTTGGAAGATTCAAGAGGGCTCAATGCAACGCAACTGCACCACAACCATTTCCATTTTGCTGACCCTACATTTGTCACTCAATGTTCTGAAACTAGAGCACAACAGCGATCATAGCAAGATATTATATACTATAATCTTAACACCCTCTTCTACTTACGTTGACGTGACATCATCTGTTAACTCTCAAATTTATCATCTCAAAAGATAAAAACGAATCTAAAGGTTAATGAGAGATGTTATTCCAACATGGTAGGTAGAATGAATATGTGATACATAGCATAACTAGGATAAAATATGCTCTAGAAGCCGCAAGGATTTCTATGCAATCACATCACAAGAGGAGATTAATGCCCAAATCTATTCTGAACTGTGTCGACCATTCCATTAAAATCCTTTTAGCAGCACTGTGAATCCATAATATTGGATCATTACACATGAAGAGATATTTCAACTCCAGCATACAGATAAATAACATGAGGAAACAACTTCTCCAGACAATAGAAAATCGAAACATTGAGAGAAAATGCATTTATGCCATCAACAGTAGCACTAACTATATAAGTAGCATATGGATGTCACTAGAAAACGAAGGTTGAATTCAGACTTGTGACTTCTCATTTCTTGGGGGGGCTTACTCTTTCAATAAACCAAATTCCAGTCACATAACACCACATTTCATTACACTAAATAATGATATGATAAAGCACCACTCCAGGAAACCCATCATCGTCTGTGGCTCAAATCATTCAATTGACCATTTTCAATGATGCCATTCTCATTCAAGTACTCAACAAATTCATCAATAAGGTAGGGCCACGCACCTTCGGCATCATAGTCTGACAATGTTGGGCCCACCGTCTGCATACAAAACATGAAAAAAGTTAGTAGTGACGAGACTGGCATCAAGTCCTCCAAGTAACCTATAACTATAATGATACTTTAATATGCTTTGAATTTCCATTAGAGATCTATACAGATTCAAAAGAACAGTCCTATTCTCTACGACTATAATGATGGCTTTATATGCTTCCATTTCCATGGTAAAGCGAAACTACGATATCAACCTAATTTAACCTTCCTCCACAGAAATGCAATTTAATTATAAGACTTCAAATTATAATTTATTTTTAAACTTCAACAAGATAAAAATTGATTTGGAAACCAGAATTTATGACCTCGTTCTTCTACTGCACAAATTTGCTTACCTCATATCTCATCAATAAGCAAAAAGATGATTGACATGATGAACGGTAGGGATGGGAGTCATTTCATCTTTTGCTCATGATTCTAAGATAAAGAACATATGGAAAGAGCCAGCATAGCAATAAAAGAAAAATAAAATAAAGAGAAAAGTCCAAAGAAAAAAAACCAAAAGTAAATATATCAGTATATAACTTTCCCCTCCCTCCCTTTGCATATGCAGGTGTAAACGAAAGCATGCACTTCACCCTAAAATAATGAGCAGGTAAGCGTTTATTAATGCTTTATATATTTTTTTTATAAGTTATTAACGCTTTATATCTTACCCTTGCAAACTCCAAAAGTTGAGACCATGTGTCCCTAGAAATTGCTTTATTATGCCGAGCCTGAGGCAGCAATACAAAGACAGAAAGCAAAAACCAAAGGGAAAAAAGTTAATTAATCCCCTCACAAAAGTGAAAGTAAGCAAACTCATGGAGTTCAATCAAAAAAGGTTGTCAAAAATATACCTAACTAGACACCGAGCTATTCATTGGATTAAATAATTTGTGAAGGCAATTTACCTAGTTGCCTAACTGACCAGAGTTTTCAAAGAATTCATTAGCCCAACATTGACTCAATTGGATCACAAAGAATTTAAGGATGGCATAGTTATCACAAAATTGACTGGGATATAAATCCTTCACTCCCCGCCCCCCTTTCTCTCTCACCCCCACTCTGAATAAGTAGTATAAGCTTCATTATTCTCCGATGATTTTGTTTCTAGGTACATTCTCTGATGATTTTGTTCATAATCAGATTAGTCTCCTTGATTCAACTGGACATTATAATTTCCGTCTTCAAGATCCTAACTTTTACAGTGCTGCATTTCCACAGCCAGCATTCCTCTCCCTCCTGACTGTGTTCTTTGTTCAGCATCATCCAATATTTCATCAATCAGTAATGTGGCCTTTAAACTTCAAGCTTGTATTGGCAATGCCTTTTCGTTCCAAACATAAAATTCTTTTTAGCATACTCTCACTACTTAGGAGTTCTAAAACAAAAATTAAAAGCTAGGGAGCAATAAATAACAGAAGGAAAAAATAGAAATAAAGGTTATAGAGTGCACTTAGACGAGAGAGAGAGAGAGAGAGAGAGAGAGAGAGAGAGAGAGAGAGAGAGAGAGAACATAATGTAAATTAAAGATACATATGTCTGCTTGTGTGTTTACGCAAGGGGAAGCCAATATGGTGATTGGGGGGTACCTGTGGGGGGTGCGTATACAAGGCATGAATGACTTCTTTTGGGGATCAGGAAAAAAAGGAAAAGAAAAAAAAAATCTAGCAATGTCATAGGTGCCTATATGAGATACACGCCTATTCATTTATAGCTTCATAGACCTGAAAGTAGATCCACAGAGGCCCCTTTGACAAATTAAACAATACACTTGGCAAAATATTTTCATTTCCCACAGCAGTTCAGCTTAACATTGCTTTAATCCCAACTATACACTGCCAGCTACATGATTCTTTTCAAGATAGGTAACAGGAATTCATTAATCGATTCTCATCCAAAAGTTTGAAAACGTGGTTAAAACAGATCACACGATGGCTGATAAGCTACCTGTAAGAATTGGCACCAGTGATCAACCAATGGCCACTGCTTTTCAGCAAACAGTAATTGCCACATTCCAATTGCCGTATCCAATGCTAAAGATTTCTGACCCTGAAATACGCAAAGACAAATCAGCCTGTGTATACCCTAGAGATACTTGAGGTGAAGACCATTTGGGCGTCAATTAATATAATAGATAGATAATATGTGAATAATTGAACTTATGGTGTCAAATATAATTCACAGTTGCTACAATGTAGTTCAGAGCTGTCCAGTAAGTTGAAAATAGATTTCCTTTTAATTGTGAGTGCACATGGTGTGTCAAAAGATGCACATGCGCCCTTGTGAGCTTAAGGCCATGTTTAGATTCCAAAGGTTTTCAGGTTTTTTAAGATTTTTTTTTTTTATCGGTAAACAAGATCTTTTTTTTATTTTTATTTTTATTTTTTATTTTTATCATAAGAATGGGCAAGAGCTCAGGCATATGGGACATATGCAAGACCAAAGCCTATGCGCCGCTAGTTTTTTTTTTTTTATTCTTATTATCAATTCAAACTTCTTTTAAACACCAAAAAAAAATCTCGTAAAAACAATGTTTCATCCAATCATTTACCTTGGTGTTTGGAGCAAACAAAAAAAAAGCAACCAAGCATTCACAAAAAGCCAAAATAAATCAAACTAATAGACTCTCCATCCAAATATATTTTCTACAAAGCCCACTAGTTTCACAAAACCCAAGAAAACCCATGGCAAAGAAGTTTACAAGAGATGCTTAGACAAATAATCTAAATCTAAAATTAAAATAACTGAACTAAGGTTAGGGTTTTTATCTTAAAAGAAGTATTAAGAATAGGCAAAATGAGTAGCCCAAGTGCCACGGTATGTGCTGCAAGAATTGACACACAAACACAGTTCTCATTTGTGGAAGTAGAGATATATATTCATTCGTCAATTGAAAGCCTTTATGTGGAGAAAACAGTACCTTTTCTTTTGCCCAGCCAAATGCAAAATTATAGATCTCAAAGAACTTTTCTGGACAATGACAAGAAGCAAAGATCATTTCCGCAACAAAAGCACAATTGTTTATCTCTGAGTCAGAAAATGATAATCACAAAAATATCTTTGACATCACCTTTAAGAACATCAATTTAGGAAGCACTTTCCCAGAAAAGACGCATAAAAAATGATACCAAATTATAAATTCAAGTAAATAACAAACATCAAGAACCATTGAACATACGTTCATCTTTCAGCTCAGATCGCAGAAAAGGTATTCTTTCACGGAACTTCTCCAAAGAATCTATCCTGTCATTAGAGTATATAAACCATTGTCAGGGTTTTGTCATGATAATTCAAAACTCCCAATCCATATGATTATTAAAAAAGGACAAGTAAATCAAACATATCTGTTGATAAACTTACCCAAGTGCTTGAAGTCCACCGAGAAACTCCTGCTTGGAAAACTCACACATGGTGGCAGCCTTCATGTGCCATGAAACCACCAACTGCAATAACAGCGGCAACCCACGTTCTTAACTATTGCCAAGCCACTCATTATCATCGTAAGCATTCAAAATGAGACCAAATATACAGATAGAAATCATAAGTATGTATTCAACTAGAACATATCTCGATATAGAAGTTTAATAATAAGCATTGTCAGAATTTTCTCCATTGGAGATGTCTTGTGACCTCACTACGTGGAATGTTAGTTTCATCAGAGTAGCTCATGATGAAGTAGTAGCCTTCACTGCATTCTTTAATCTTCGACTCCATTGGTGCAACACGAGGGAGTGGAAACAAGCCTTCACTCCAATTTCTGAGAATTTACAGTTTCAAAAAAGAATAGGAGCAGCCAAAATCATAATAAGCATGCTGTTCACGCTGAGGATGCTTCTTTGGGGGACCATTTGGAGATATCTGGTGACCTCACTTAGTGGAATGTTAGTCTCATCAGAGTAGCTCGTGGCATTGAGGTAGAAGCCTTCACTGCATTCTTTGATATGCTTCACTCCATTGGTGTGACATGAGGTGGAAACAAACTCCTTTGGGCCCTTTCTAAGGAAGGATATTCAAGGTCTGCTCTTTCTATAATGCTCTTATCCCTAATGATAATAGTTCATTTCCTTGACAGAGTATCTGGCAGACTTGTACGTATTTTGCATGAACAGCCTTTCGGGACTTCGATAATTTGGGGAAAAGACACATTGTTGTGCTTTACTGGTACTGCTTGTGTAAAAAGAGTGGGGAGACTGTGGCTCATCTTCTACTCCATTGTGAGGTTCGTAGCGTTTTGTGGAGTGTTTTTCAACCAGGTTGGGATGGGATGGATCATGCTCAAAAGAATAGAGGATTTGTGTTTGTCGAGAAATCATAGCAGAGTGGAAAATGGTTCCTACTTGCCTTATATGACGTATTTGGAGGGAAAGAAATGAAAGAGGTTTTGGGTATTGTGAACCAACAACTGAGGAGCTATAGACTATCTTTCTCCATGCTCTGCTCCTTTTGACAGCATCTATAGATTTCAATGATTTTCTTCTATTATTTTCTCTTTCTAGACAGGTGAATTAATTGAATACATCATGTGTGCTTAGATTGCTTCTTTTCCGTTTTAAATTTAGTTCTCTTATTACTTATAAAAAATGAGGAATTCAGAACTATATAAATCTGCATCTCACCAACCTCCTTGATTAACCTAAATTATAGCCAACACTAGAAAAGAAAAGGGGGAAAAGGGGGCATTAACTGCTCAGGAAAAAGACAAAAAAATGAGGAAACTATGAAAATTAAAAAAATAAACGACCTACATATCACTTACAATATCAACTCAATAAACAGCCTGTTACAGCCATGATTGAACTCCTCTTTTGGTCCTTTTTTTAGGGGGACAGAGGGAGAAGGGATCAGAATCCAACTATAAACTTCCTGATTCTGCCAGATTTCTAAAATTTTCTTAGACTGCTGAGTTTTAAATTGTACTTTCTTTATTACTGGAGGATGAGAAATTTTGTAGAACTAAAACAAAAAATCAAGCTTTAAGGATAATTCCTCCGCAACAAACAGATATTTAGGCATGCCAGCCTCAGAGACATAATCTCAAAGCGTTACACATACCGTAACAATATCTTGCGGATCCACCTGCCAAAAAATTGGGTTCATATGTCATTTAAACTGTGAGCATCAATTTATTTAAGATAAAACTTAGAATTTACAGAAGTCAAAAGTAATCACTAAATTCCAGATTTTGAAAGCAGTATTAGAAAACTGATTCATAATAGCTACCTGAAGATCATTGCAAAGAAGAGTAATACCATCAACCAGTATCATATCACTGTATGGATCTGTGAAACATATCAGACAATTTTCTTAGCCAAGAGATATTTTAGACTAACAAAAAAAAAAAAAGTCATTTCCACCACCCAATGCTTACAAAGTCCTAAATTGAAGTTGGTTAATTCATTTCCACTCCTCAACGCTTATAGTCCGAAATTGAAACTGACATTACAAAGACCCTGCTCCACTAAAAACTAACATATTGAACTTTCTGCACCAAGTCACGAGCTCTTGCTCAACAAAAAGGGAAAAAAAACACTAATAAGCTCTACATAAGTCCATACTGATAAGCACTGTTGTAAATGACAAGTAAACCCTTTTTTTATTGGCACACCATGTGTCCAAGAGCAAAGCACCAACTAATCACTAGGGTCCACAAGCCCTTGGTAAAGAGTTTCCTGCAAGTGCACATCGTAATAATTCAAGGAGAAACTCCCCCAGCCCTCGGTAAAGAGTTTCCTGCAAGTGCACATCGTAATAATTCAAGTAGAAACTCCCCCAGCCCGATGGCCCTATATATTGTTTGCGCTCAAGAGGATTCGGACCTTAAATTTGGAGGAAGCATACCACCAAGACTAAGGCCCTTACCACTTAAGCCAACCCCTAGGGGTTATGACAAGTAATCTTGAGCCAAGCCATGCCACACCCCACCATCAACCCCCCCCCCCAC